>JADLZK010009519.1:0-359743 GCA_015847255.1 Hyparrhenia diplandra | reverse complement strand
TCAGATTTGTTCACGATAAACTTTGCAAGCTTGGCATAAAAGGTAATTGTCATTCACAATCTTGACAAGCTCAGGGAAGTGCCATGAGAACCATTCCCTGCAGTGTTTATTGAGAAATCAATACTAAGGCATATTGGCATATTCACATTCTCAGAGTTCCCTAACAGAGCAGACGCATCTCAGAACGTTAACAATAAACAGTTATATGAGAACAAGGGACAGACCTGACTCTCATGGAGAAAGGAATTGATGTCCTTATCAAGTGTATCAACAAAAAGATTGCCTGGATCACCATGTTGTCAACACGGTTCACATTGAACTTCACCTTGGCCCTGCTGTAGCTATGCCCCAGGCCAAGCTGGGCCTTCTCAAGTCAGAAGGCTACAATCGACATGGGAAAACCATAATCACATCTTTTCCGTCCAGCTTTAAAACATACTATGCATAGGCCCAGAAGGCAAAGCTTCGCAGATTCACACAATTGAGACAATCAACATCAGAAAACCGAAAAGCCTAGCATCCAGAGGTTGACGCGTCTTTTGAGCCACACACGGGAAACTTGCCATGCAAAATCCGAGCCTCTGAAACAGGATGATGAAAAGGCGATACCTTAAGCTCGTTGATGAAACGGTCGAAGTGGAGGCGGACACCGCGGAGCAGCTCCTGGACGAACTCGTTGCTCTGGCAGGGGATGCCGGTGACCTCGGAGATTTGGGAGCCGACCTTTGGCTCGACGACGCCGAGGCTGTATTTGGCCTTCTTCCCCTCCTTAGGCTTGGGCAGGTTCAGCTCAGGAAGCTCCTCAGTTCATCGGTCATGATCCTGACCAAAAGGAAGGAGAGGCCAAAGCCCGGATCAAAAACAAAGCAGCATCTCGCAGCGAGGCCGCGTGCTTAGGTGGGGAGGAGGGAACCACCTTCGGAGATAGCGTTGCACTGGTTGAGCGCGTCGACGGCGGAGAGAAAGGGTTGAAGGCGGTGAGCTTGACGGCCTTGCCGAAGCGGTCGAGGTCCAGCACGGAGGAGCGCACGGCCTCCACGCTCTGGCCGATCTCATCGATGCCGTATGCGTGGAATAGGCCGTAGCCGGAGGCCGACTCGAACAACAGGTACAGCGCCATCTCGCCGGCGGATGGCGGCGGCTGCTGGTTGGAGGCCGAGGGGCGGCGGAGGGTTAGGGTTTTAGGGGACACAAAAGTGATATGGGGTTGGCGCGGGGCGGAGGGAAGATTTATGGGCTCAGGCTGGGCTCTTGTGGGCCGTCGGATTTACTTTTTCTTCACACCCTCCATTAATTTCTTATTCAGAATTCAGGGATTATTTCTTTTTTTTTTTTGATAAAAGGATTATTTCTTTGACCTTGCACATAACACAAACGACTTCATAAACAGCATCACAGACATCTCTTATATCGAACAAAAACTTTTGAAATCCCCACATGTCCTCATGCTGATTTGCACCATATAGATAAAGTTTTTTTGCCATGGCGGTATAAGAGATCACATATAAATAATAATAAACATTTTTTAGACAAAACTAGAGGGGCCTAAGTTTATTTTTAATCAATTCTTATACCACCATGGCGCCATGAAAAACCCAACTCAGGCCTCGTTTAGTTGGCTAAAGTTTCTAACTCTTTTTCACTCTCCTCCATCACATCACATTAAATACACAAAAAGATATATGTTTGGAGTATAAAATGTAGGTAAAAAAATAACTAATTATACGGTTTAGATGTACATTCGAGGCGATTCTTTTTGAGCCTAGTTGCGCGTGGTAGGATAATATTTCTGTGAAAACAAGCGAAAGTCTTCACGAGAATCTTCTGGGGAGTTAGGAAGTTCTTTTGCTAAAATTCCTAACATCTAAACGAGGCCTCACATGACTAGCATCACACTATTGGACCACAATTCACATCGAGGAGGCACCAAGACTAAGAGGTTGCCACTAACCTTCTTCTCATACCGATGTAACTCTAGCATTAGATAACAAAATTACTTCATCCATTCCAAATTCTAGTTTATTTGATTTTTTTTGCCATAAGTTTGACCAATCATCTTATTTTTAAAAAAAAATATCATCGACCATAATCAATCTAGCTCATTCTTAAAAAATAGGAAAAAGTCAAATTACTACCTTGTGTTTTAGGTCTAGATAACCCCTTAAGGTATTGTTTAGTTTATTTTACTTTAGGTGGTTTTACAAGCGGTTCACTTAACACCTTTTTGGCACTAATCCAATCGGGTTTAGTGGCGTGGAGGTGGTTTTGCAATTAATCATGCGGCGTAAAAGGCTGGCGACATGGGCGAAAAATTATTTTCTCTAGCGTGACTCCCTTGCGACTCGTGCGTGCTACGCGACTCGTGCGCATTGACTCCCACGACTCCCTTGCGCACAGCGGAAGTTCGGCGATCGCGACGCGAGGACCAGTGGGGGCACATCCATCCAGCGGCCTCAATCGGCGGCGACTTCACGCCCCGCGCCCTGCATAGCATTTTTTTTTTCGAGTTTCATATGCATACGTGCGTCCTTTTCTAAAAAAATCTTGTCGTCGAGCGACATCTAGCGATGATTATTGCGGCCGAGCATCTATTGACTAGTGCGGCGCGAGGGAAGCAGGATAGCAGTGTCGATCGGTCTCTCGCCTTTGTTCACTAACGCAAACATGCCGTAGAGCATAAGGAAATTATTATTAAAATCTCGGTCAGCGGTGGCCGAGCACATATATATCGAAGGCGTATATGATTTTGTTCAATGATATGCATGCGGCCGTCCCCATGAATGCAAATATGTGCGTGTCTTTACGGCCCATGTCGGCCCGGCGCAGTGGCATGATTAATTAAAAGCAGTCGCCACGTCACCAAAGGATTACATTAGTGCCAAAAAGGTGTTAAGTGCACCGGTTTGTAAAACACCGGAGTAAAATAAACTAAACAATACCTTAGGGGTTATTTGGACTTGAGTGAAAACACAGGGTAGTAATTTGGACTTTTTCTAAAAAATAACTATTATTAATAAATCATGCGATAACATAATAGGTGAAATTTTACATAAATTATTGAATAAAACAAAGTGGACCCAGTTTCATTTTTCTACATGTTTGCTGCACTACCTAACCGAGTTCCATTTTCTACATGTTCCATTCTTTTTTTTTTTTTTACAAACTTTGTTCCATGGAAATTCATCTAAAATTATCCAGGACTCGGTTTTTATTTTTCGAGAATATCACTGAACTCAGTATACGCCGTCGCATGAGTAGTGGGCCAAAAGTTTGCGGACCCTTACCTTACATTCGGCAAAGCCCAGCCCACAAAAAGGCTCACATGCGTACGGGTCACGCCGCCCACTCCACCACTCCCATCCGTCTCCTCTCAAAACCCTAGCTTGGCAACTTCGTTGCCTCCTCTCTCCCATCCCACCGCCTCCTTCCTTCGACTCTTCGCCGTCACCTCCTCCTCCTCTCCCTCGCGAACTCACGAGATAACCAAGTAGGCGGCGAGTGAGAAGGAGATGGCGAAAGAAGAAGGAAGGCGGTGAACGTGTCGGGCAAGCCGCGGCACTCGAACGACGTCAACCGCCCCAATGACAAGAAGGGCGCGGGCGGCGGCGCCGGCGGCAGGAGCCGGTCGCGGCCACCGTGCGGCGGCTCAATATGTACAAGACGCGGCCCAAGAGGGACCGCTCCGGGAAGGTGCTCAGGAACGAATTCCAGTCTAAAGAGCTCCCCAACACCCGCATCGAGCCCGACCGCCGGTGGTTTGGTGAGTCGATCGACACCGCCTAGCTTCGTGTCAGCGGCATTATTCGGATAGTATACGCTTAGTTGTTGCTTCAATTGTGCGATCAGATGCTTCACTGTCTCCCCAGGATTAATTGCTGGCAATAGTTATCTACTCAAGATTGTCCCACTGCTTAAATTTCACTGACGGATGCTGATTGTCTGTATCTTTCTCGTGTTGATCTGGCTCTTGGTATTTGCAGGCAATACTCGTGTTGTGGGCCAGGCACAGCTTGAATTGTTTCGGGACGAACTCAAGAATCGGCTTTCTGACAACTTCAGTGTCATCCTAAAAGAACGGAAGCTGCCGCTATCACTTCTGCAAGATCATCAAAAGGTGCTACTCTTGCGTCTATCATTAGCATCTGCCATTATGATCATCACCCTGTTGAAAATATAACGACATTGCGACTTCTCCAGTTTTTAGCAACTACTGTCGTTGTCTGTTCCCCTGTTTAGTTGGTTATAAGTGTTTGTGTTGACTGTTGAGTTGGCTGGATGTTAATACTTTTTATCCCACCACTGTATAGTACGCAAAAAAGTTATTCTTATGTATATTTGCTTGTTTTGATGCAGCAAGCGAGGGCACATCTTCTTGATGTTGAACCTTTTGAGCATGCTTTTGGACCAAAGGGCAAGAGGAAACGCCCGAAACTAACTGCTCTTGACTATGAATCTTTGCTGAAGAGAGCTGATGATTCCCAAGGTGAGTCATGGACATTGATAGTTATTACACTTTGATAAACTATGTATCCAAAGTAATGCATGCCATTTTAGAAGACAACAATTTGATCTTTTCTATTGATCTTTTAAAGTGAACTCCACAATTGTTGGTTTAAAATGTTTTTGAGTCATTGATGTCCATGTTCTAGTACAACTTGCAATTTGAAGCCCATTGGATGGTTGGATTTTAACATGGTCATCTGGCACCTCTTTGTTTGGTGTACTGCTGTTTTATGTTCATGAACATTGTATGTTGTTTTCATTTTCTTCAGATGCATTTGAGGAAAAGTATGCTTCATCAAAGTTGCCAAGGGAGGGGAGGAAAAGAGGCGGCTTCACGGGATCTAGTGAGGCATACAATGTTTGAGAAGGGACAAAGCAAAAGAATCTGGGGTGAACTATACAAAGTTATTGACTCTTGGGATGTTGTTGTGCAGGTTAGCACCACAACTCTTTTGTCCATGTGAAGATTTCTCTGTGAACTCAACCAATGGTATGCTTAATCTTTTTATACATTTTATTCTGCAGGTGTTGGATGCTAGGGATCCAATGGGCACTCGATGCTACCATCTAGAGAAACATCTGAAGAGAATTGCAAGCACAAACACTTAGTTTTCTTACTAAATAAGGTATCAACTACTCTGCAGCATATTCCTGTACAAAAGCTTAATCACCTTCCTGTAGTTGGTGGCATATTGATTGTTTGTTTCATTTTTAGTTTAGTGTGATCTAATTCCTGCTTGGGCTACAAAGGATGGTTAAGGACCCTTTCGAAGGACTATCCCACCCTAGCATTCCATGCAAGTATCAACAAGTCATTTGGCAAAGTAAGTTTGCATGTTGCGTCATCTTTTTCATTGTATCATTTCATACGGTTCTATCTGATTAAGCCCTAACTTTTTCGAAAATGTATAGGGATCTCTTCTGTCAGTATTGAGGCAGTTTGCTCGTTTGAAGAATGACAAACAAGCTATTTCTGTCGGGTTTGTTGGGTACCCCAATGTTGGGAAGTCATCAGTTATTAACACACTACGATTAGAAGAGTGTAATTCTCTCATCATCATGCTTTAAAGGTAGCACTTTCTAATTTTCTTTCAGGTTATCTGATATTAGGTTATGCCTTCAGGTCTGCAAAGGTTGCTCAATTCCTGGAGAGACAAAAAGTGTGGCAGTACATCACACTCACTAAAAAGATCTTTTGATTGATTGTCCTGGTGTTGTATATCAGAATAATGATTCAGAAACTGATATAGTTCTGAAGGGTGTGGTATGTATCTTGTTCAGCTTTGCAATTTGAATATGTTTTTTACTGGGATTGGCAAAAATAATTATTTGAAGCATGTAGTGCCCCCTCCCTTCCCCAGTTGCTATTGTCCCTTGAACAAATATCAGAAAGCATTTGAGTTCAACACGAGGTTTATTCCTGGGACACGTAAAACAATGTTCAGCTCATACACTTTTCTAAGGGGAATTGATAATGGCGTGTCCTGCTCCATATTAAATATATTTGATGACTACTCTGCAATCTTAGAAACACTATTTTTCTCAAGTCATTCCTTTATCAATACATGTATGCTTTCTAATTTATGTACTTGTCACAAGGTCTGCGGTGACAAATTTGGAGGATGCTGCCGAGCACATTGGTGAAGTTCTTAGACGTGTTAAAAAGGAGCATCTTCAAAGAGCGTACAAAATTCAAGAATGGTATGTTGTTTAGAACTTCACTAAGTGTGCTAGAAGATGAATAAATATATTGGTTTTCAGCATGCTCCTTTGTATGACCTCAGTTTTCATAGTTACACTTGAAGCATGTTTTTTCCCTTACATTTTAAGTGCATCTATTTGTTGTTTATGACTATCATATGCCAGTTTGGTGTGAACTTTCATTGAATTAAAACCCATGGCATGGTCTGATCCTGGATTTATCTTTTCTCTGCAGGTCTGATGATAACGATTTTCTTGTCCAGCTGTGCAGGACTACTGGGGAAACTTCTCAAGGTATTGCATGTGTTCTTGATATCTGATGATATCTTTTGCTATATTTTTACCAAGTATTTCTCCCAGCTAAGCAAAATGGATATTTAACCAGTATATAACTCCCGTGTTCGAAAGACACGGTATGATTTATTGCCCATTCACATGGTAATAGTATATTACTCCCATAATAATATAATAATTACACTTTTGGTTCTCAGGGTGGGGAGCCTGATCTGACAACAGCAGCCAAGATGGTACTTCATGACTGGCAGAGGGGGTAAAATTCCTTTTTTGTACCCCCTCCGCAGCAAAGTGAGGATGGTGCATCTGAAAGTGCTGAACCTGTTGGGACAACTGAAGAAGGACGGGTAAGCAGTGACAGGACTGCCGCTGCCATGAAAGCTATTGCAGGAATAATTTCTAAACAGCAGAGCTTGACTGTACCCTGCCACAAGGAACACAATGCAGACAAAGACACTGAGAGTGCAGATAACGATGACATCGAGTGCAGATAACGATGACATTGAGTGCAGATAACGATGACATTGAGAGTGCGGACAACGACGAGCTTGCAGAGCAATCTGAGTAATTTTTGTGTACTGATGTGGATTAGAGTTGAAATGTCAAGGCTATTGAGTTTGTCAGCCCAGGTATCGTGCCAGGAAAAAAAAGTTTCATGTTGATTTGCCGAGCAACTGGGTTCTTTTTGTAACTATCGTACCTGAATCTTTGTAATAGGGCAAGTAGAGCAGTTTTGCTGGTTGTATCAGGATGTTTATCTGTAGTGTCTACTACAAATACAGTTACAACATTTTTTCTTAAATCAAGTTGTCCTAATTTTTGTAACGAGGCACACTGCATTTTTGCGCCGTCATGAATTACTACATGCCTAAATACTAAAAGGGACCGTAGAGATAGTTTAAATTTAAAAGTGACCATGGAGATTTAGAGGTAACTTTATTTAAGAACAATTATTTGCCCTAATAAGGGTTGAGTAAGTGTTTTGCACTCATTTTATTTGTGATTGAAAAATGACTGTCGATGGAACTAACATGTTTATCAATAAGATGATTTAGTAGGTCTTACGGAGGTAATACCAGAGAAACCACAAAGACGATTGAATTGGAAAATTAACCGGAGAATGTACACGGCATTGGATTTGATTGAAAAAATCTCTGAACATTGTTAAAATTGTTTGTCGTTGAGCTTTTCTAATGACGGCTTTTTATATCCACCTGATTATCCGGGGACGATTGTACTTAAACATTCAACATTTGAAGAACATTGTTTTTTGCTCGATATTATATAATAAATATTCCCTCCATTCTAAATTATAAAACATAAATATCTAGATATATATTATTTTTTAGATATATAGTAAAAAAATATATCTAGAAAAAAAAAGTTCTTAAGGCGTATTGTACATGGTAGATGCTTCGCTGGATTTAATGAAGAGCAAAAATTGGAACTCAATTTCTAGGTATTTTTATATGGTTGGTCTAGTCATCTTATGTTCAAGTTGTACTTGTACACAGAGATGAGGGAGAATGAACAGTGCAAAAAACAATACTCACTAGGAGATTCTTGGGTTCTACACGTCTGTTATCCCGGTGATGGAGAACGCACACTGGTCATCTGGTGAGTAGTGGTACCACGCTGGTTCATGAGGGAAATGTTTCTAGAAAAGAAACTGAAACTAAAATGTTTCTAGTGATTCTTCACTTGCTTGAGAAAAATACCAAACTACCACAACGTTAAAAGTGATCACTGAAGATAGTGAAAGCATAATTAGTGCTATATTAGACCTATAGTACAATAAAAAAGGTAACATTGCCTTCTGTCAAGATAAAGAGTGGTCAACACTTATAAGCTCCTTGTGTTGACGTCATGAGGCCTTTGTGCTTAATTAGTCACTTAGACCTTGGAGGGTCAAGTTTATTACCCCTCGGCTTATTGTTGAGCAATTGCAAGAGATTTGTTTTACATGTGAATAGGGTAGCCTTGATGACTCAAATTTTGATGAGAAGATGGCATCAAGTGACCGGAAGATAAGAGGTGTGTTGAAGCCAAGTAAGAGTTCCCTTGACTTGTTATAACCACAATTGTTAAAGTGTGATTCTATCGTACAGTTTTTATGACTTTATTATTTTGTTTATTAGGCTGATTCTATGACTATGTTCGGTAGAAACCATATGAAAACTTAGAGAGTTATGATATTATAATTATTGATGATACTATTAGAGCTTCCATCAATTTAAGATCTTGATTTTAACAATCTTGGTCATAAGCCGTGAAACTAACATGATAAACACCTTTCACATTTTAAACCAAGAAAACACAACGGTTTGCATTAGGCGGAGTCAAGAAAATTAGGAATAAAAAGTATATATAGAACTATTGGATTTCAAGGCAAAGGTCACTACAATGATTTTGGTCTGATATAAAGTGCTTTGTACTAGTGTAGCTATGCCTACCGGTGGTGTTTGAATTGATGAATTGAGTAGTCTGTTATCATCTCACTCATCATCTTTTTAAATTTGGTTTAAATAGAATGTGTTGATCCACTGCTAGCCGTTTCTTATTGTCGGCGTTTAGAGCGGTGGGTGCCTCGAGTCTTGGCAATAAAAAATTTATAAGCCGTGTGCCTCCTCCCTCGATGGCGTGGCGCAAGATGGACACGGGGCCGGCCGGTTTATCTGATTCGAGCCACGCGGGGCCTCGTCCCGGCGGGGGTGTGTCTGCTCGTGTTACCTCGCGCTCAAAGGTGAGCTGAGTGGGGGTTCTGGGCGGCAGCGGGAGAGGCGGGTCTCAAGCCCCACGATCGTGGTTATGGTGGTGGTGGTGTGCGGTTTCCTCCGCGTGAGCTGGGTTGGCGGGCTCGAATCGAGTCGAATCCTATCTCAGATCGAAGCGAATCGAATCGAATCGAATCGAATCCTCCCTAATGAGGCATTACTCCCCCTTTTTATAGGAGAAGGAGAGATAATGTTTACAGGGTGGGCGCCTAGGTGGCTAATTCAGAGGCTACCCCGGTTGCATGTCTTATTTGAGGGGTGGGTGGCTTGGATGTTGCTTGGCGAACCAGCGTCTGATCGATGGTGGGCGTGTCGTCCCCTGGCGGCCCCAAAAGGGTCTGTGGCGTCCCTCACGATGCTGCGTGGCGGGGGCGGTCCCGAGAGGTTCTTGGCTATGCGTGTCAAGTGCGAAGTGCGGCCCAGCGTGGCGTTTTGACGATGCTGGGAAATGAAACGGTGTCATTACGGTTTTTCACGTCGCTGGGGTGGTGTAACACGTCCTTTGGTTCAGCTGCGTCCCATCGATCGGATTGGGGAGGCGATCGGCGATTCGATTTGTTGGCGTGTCGATGGCAGGCGCCTCGCTTTGTCGTGCGACCGCATTGAATCGACGGTTTCCCTTCCCCGGGACGGAACCTCCACGCCGGTGGCGGCGACCCTAGGCGAGGCTAGTTGGGCTACCTCACCGGGGATGGAAGCTGGTCTCTCCCTCGGGCGGCGGAGACTTGCGCCAGGGTGGTGAGCTAGGCCACCCCCCGGACGAGCGGAGAGGAATTTCTCCGGGGGTGGTGAGCTAGGCCGGCCTCGGGCCAACGGAGATGCGTGGTCGAGTCCGAGCCATGGTTTTGGCTTTGTCGGCGTGGAGCGTCATGGTTCGTTTGTGGCGGAGGTCCTTGACCTTGTCGCCGTGGCGTGATGAGCTCTTTACGTCGTGGTGACTCCATTTGGGCCGCTTTTTGTGGGCGTCCGGTGAGCCGATTTCGTCGTTATGTGGCGTCGTGGCCAATGGCACAGTCCATCGTCCGTCGGGCCGTCCCCTCCGTCTTGGGGATGATAGCGGGCTAGGTTTCTTGGGCCTTGGCGGGGCGAGCCCGATTCTCATAGTTTGGAGAATGTCTCGGGACCCAATATTTAGGTCCCGGCGGTAGCCCGAGCCCCAGAGCAAGTGAGGACTCGCCGGGGTTCCGTCGTTCCGTCGCCTTGTTGTTTCGAGAGGGTGGTTCGTCTACAAGGGGTGCGGCGCGGCGGCTGGTTGGAGTGTAACCCCAGGGCCTCGAATGGAATGGCGTTCGCCGAGGTCTTTTATGTCTCGGCCCGGCAAGGCTGAAACGACTCTTAAATTGCGCTTGTTTGTGCGGAGCGTGTTTGTTTTTGCGTGGGCGGCCGAGGGGCCCGCATGTCTTGCAAAGGTCGGCAGGGGCCTCCTCGACTTTGATCATACGCTCCTCTATCGCCCTCCTAAAGGGAGGAGGAGGGAGACACGTCACAATGCCACCCTTAAGCGAATGTGTGTGCTCAGGTGGCGTTATGGCGAATTGCATTTAAGCGGGGTGCCGTGCCCTTCTTGGGAACAAGGTCGGCTATGTGGTCGGGATTCACCCCATGAGAACCTGCGGACCGCTTAAGCGGATCCGGGGTTTGGGGCGGACCCGGCCCCAGGGCTGTGGGCCTCCCACGGGATGGGACATCTCTATAAGTAGCACCAGCGAGACGCCTTAGGCACGTTCGAGAAATCCAGGCCCAGGGGGCGGGTATAGGCGGTTGTGCATTTCCCTCTGTCCACAGCGGGTTATCTGAGGGGCGGCCTTAAAGAAACCCTCGTGGGGCCCGACACGGCAACCTGCAGCATTAGGGTGTGTCGGCCCAGGCTCGTTTGGTTCAGCCCGGGCGGGGCAGAATCAACGGTGACTTTTGCCCCTCGGGTCGGGCGCTGCTGGATATGGGTGGCGGACGGTTTTACCACGGCCCGGAAGGCAGGCGTCTAGTAAGCCCCGCGCTGAGTGGCGCGGCTAATTGCGGCGATGGGGCCAGCGGCCTTCACGTCTTCTTGTCGGGCGGAAGATCGAGGCTCCGTCAAGGCGTATCTTTGGCGGTTCCACCAGCGGCTTGGCCGTTGGATGGCGGTTCTCGCTCCATCATGGGCCGTCCATTCGAGTCGGTTCGATTGCCCCGAGCCGGCGGTTTGCCTTCCCTTCCCTATAAATATGGGGGTTAAGCCGCGCGGAATTGCTCCCTGCTCTTTGCCATCGCCTTCTTGCCTTCTTCTTTGCGGCAATCGGGAGATAGAGATAGTGTGGGAGAGATTAAAGGGAGAGATTCACTTGCCTTGTGCTCGTGTGATCGGGGTTGCTAGCGGTTGCCACCCGCCGTCTCCCTTTCATCCATGGCGCGATCCGTGCGGTGACGGCGTGTGGGGAGGTGCTCGATCTTTGGCCGTGGCGGGGGGCGGCGGACGGAGGAACTCAGCGTCTCGTCGATGAAGGGCTTCTTCGTCCCGCAGATGAAGCCGGCGGGAGTGGATTGCTCGGTTGGGCGGAGGAGAGCCTAACCCTCGATGGCTGTGTGGTGAGCTTGATGGATCTTCAGGCGCGGTTTCGGTATGCCGGCGAGGCGGTTCATTGAGGCGATCCTCACTACTATGAAATCGAGCTTCATCATCGCCCCGAACTTCGATCTCGGTAGCCATCTTCGTCACCCTTTGTGAGGATTCACGGGGATCGAGCCGCATTGGGACCTCCACGGTTGTGGTTCTTCAAGGCCGGACCTTACCACCGCCTACATTTGCGCGGGGCCAACCACGGAGAAGCGGCTGGGTGGGAGGCTCTGCGCTCAAGTCCCTTCGGAGCGGGCGAAGAGCAGAGCTAATGGGTTGCTCGTCTCCAAGCTCACCTCCTTCAACAAGGGGTGGCAAGATCGGTGGTTCTACCTCATAGCAGCGAGCAGCGCTTCCCGTGTACCCACCGCGGGCGTGTCCTCAAGCATCGCCCCGCGAGAAGTGGGCCCGGGGTCCCCCTCGGAGGATCATCATCGGTTGGAGGGCCTAAAGGCGGGCGGTCCTGCGGCTCAGGGAAGGGCGTAAATCTTCTTTGCCGTGGTCGCCGCTTTCCATCGGCGTCGGGTGTTGCCGTTGATGGCTCGCCCTTTGCTCATGTGCGGATGACCCCGAGGCCGCCCGGTCTTGGTGCGTCTTGGGATGTCGGGCCTTACGCTTTCCACGATGGCACGCCAAGGGTGAGGGATCGTTGGGGTCCAACACCCCGACCCGTATCCACTGAGATCCCCATGCGCCCTACGTAGGGGGTATATCTCCCCCTAAGTAAGTGCTTCTTGACTTGATTGTCGTTGCATTGCTTGATTGCATTGTCGCCATGGCGGTTCTCACTCTTTCTTCTGCGGGGCCGTGCGGATTACCGCGACTCCCCCTCCGCGTGTCTTGGGCATTGGATCTGCGTCGCCCGAGGCGGCCGAACCCGTGCTCGGA
Source organism: Hyparrhenia diplandra (assembly GCA_015847255.1). Classification (NCBI taxonomy): domain Eukaryota; kingdom Viridiplantae; phylum Streptophyta; class Magnoliopsida; order Poales; family Poaceae; genus Hyparrhenia; species Hyparrhenia diplandra. Next base: position 346,990 of record JADLZK010009519.1, on the reverse strand, counting down.
GCAGGCTGCGCCCGACGTTGAAGAAGGAGGAGAAGAAGAGAGAAAGCGTGGCTCCTTGGCGTCGGGCCAGCGGCGGCGGGCCGAGTCACGACACCTCGACCACCGAAGAAGGGCGAATCCAGGAGGACCCGATTACTGCGTGAACTTCGTCGGATAATGACGTGGCGGCTCGGATAAAGCAGAGCCATGGGGCTCCCCGGCCAGTCGGGGCTTTATTCTGACGAGCATGAGCTTTGAGGCGTCGGGGGCTGCGACACCCGTGCGCCAGGGCTCTTTCGGTAGAGTCCTGAGGACCATGGCGTTGGCCATGTAGGCACCTCGGCGATCACGGGGTGAGGCCGAAGGGAGGAGTCGGCATGCTGTCGCGGGTACCCGGCGGCGTGAAGCACGGTTCGAGGGGGCCGAGCCGGCGACCCCGTCGATCCGGCCCGGGTCTTACAGAATGTCGTGGGGCGAGCGGCTCAGCAGCGTCCAAGTGCGCGGCGCTGTCGCAGACCTTCCCAGGGCAGCCTCGTCGGCGCAGAGGCGATCCCTCGGGCTTCGTGAGTTTCCTTTGCCTTTGCAACCTTGATTTCTTGGCATGATTGCTTTGTCTGACCACGTTCTTGACTTGGGAAAGCGGGGGGCCGCTTCGTTGGCTCACGCACCCCAAGAAGGCTTTGAAGGCTAGCGTTTGAAGCCTCATTAGAGGCCCGGAGCCGGTCGCCCGGCCAAATATCGTCTTTGCCTTAAATCGAATCCTCCCGTGGCGCCCGGCCAAAGGCAGGAGGTCGGACCGGCCTGGCTGCCGAGGCCACCCCGAGGTGGTGCGAGGTCCACAGTGGCGATGGTGGGTCGGCCACTCGGCCGATGGTGGTCGACACGGAGGCTTCCGAGCGTGGCCCATGACGTCGGCTTCGGTGCCGGGCCGAGATGGCGCCATTCGAAGGGTGTCGTGGCCGCCGCCCCCATCCCATCAGTCGGGCCCCTTTGTGCAGGAGTTCTCACAAGAGGAGCTCTTCATGGCGGCTGGGCACGCGCAAGTCCCCTTCAGGCCCGACCCTCGCCCGTCAGGGGGTTCACGAGGCGTATAACCCCGACTTCCCGCTACTCACGTGTGTCGGGTTGAGGCACCCTAGGCGAAGCGTCGACTTCGGCCATGGCGGGGCGGTGCCGATGGTGGGTTCGAGGGCCCCACGGACTTCTATTGGTGCAGGTTCCGGAGGCGGGGAGTTCTTGCGTGGAGGAGATGTATTCCTCCCGGCCCGACCCAGGGGCGTCCACCTTTGACCACGGGTGGCAACGCGCCGGGGGCAAACGCACGGTGGTCGGCGACCCTTGGCCCCGGGTCTGGGTGGAGAACCCGCGAGCGAGATCCGTCGATCAGGCTGCCCAGGGGCCTAGCGAGGATCGGGGGAGACCATAACCCGGCATCTCGCGGAAGTCGGCCCGCGGTAAAGTATCTTGGCTTGCCATCCTGGCTGCATGTCCTTTGTGCTTGCGTCTTGATGAGTAGTATTGTCGTTCTGCCAGACTCTCAGGTCGCTTCGCCGGAGGAAGTCAGAGCTCCTTCGGCCAGGAGCGTCTGAGGCCGGAATGCCCTTGGTCAAACTTCGGGTAAAGTTGATCGAGGCCCGAGGCGAGACCTCCGGCTTCTTTGCCCTCGCCAGGAAGGGAGTCCCAAGCGGCGGACCACAGAGGCCGAGCTTGTCAAGGCAGTCGAGGGCCCGGCAAAGTGGCGGTGACATGGCTCGAGATGAGCCATGATTTTGAAAAGGCTCGGATCCAGTCCTCCGGGTCTGAAGGAGGCCCATGACCCGGGGGACCGGTCGGGAGGAGGCGGCGAGGAGGCGGAGATGTCGACGCCTTGAACACTCGCATCGGCGAGTTGGTGTCGGCGAGGCCCTCGGGAAGGAGAAGGAGGGAGCTCATGATCGCTCGCCCGGATGAGCACGGCGTGATCTTTGGGATTTGGCTTTGAGTGCCAAGGTCGTCTTCTTCCTTGAGTGAGCTTTGCCTTCAATCTCGTCTTTGTCTTGCTAACTTGGTTTGGCACCAATTTCGGAGGCGGAGAAGGTCGGGACCGAGGCCCAGTGGTTTCTGCATGACCTGTTGGCTGGGCTTGGGCTTGAGTCGATGCAGGGAGGGGGGAAGAGGCCTTGTCGGACTTCGTCCACGCCCGCTTTGGGGCGGACAACACGGAGGTTGGCCCCTCGGCCTTGCTTGGCCTTTGGCCTAGGTGGGTGGCTACCTCGGTCCGAGCTCGGAGCGCCTTCACCGGTCCGGCGATGCGGACATGTGGCCGTTTTGCTCTCACTTCCCAGATGGAGTCCAATGTCTTCGGGCGGCGTTGTGAAAAGCTTCTTCCTCGGTTCCGAAGCGGCGAGGAGGAAGTTGATCTCGCCGAGGGATCTTCGCGTCGCCAAGACTTCGGGCGTTGTGCGACTTCCGTGGGCGGCTGCGACGGTTGGCCTCGCCGAGGATGAAGTGTGTCCCCGTACTCCCCATAGAGTCAACCTATAGGGCGGACACGGAGATGGTGGGCGCCAGGTCGAGGATCTGGCCGGTCGGCGCCTCCCTGGGAAGCGGTTGTCGAGGGTGTTGCTCCTAGGCCGAGAGCTTCCTCGTCGACCTGCCGTGTGAGGCGCAAGTGGATGAAGCCCACCCTGCCCCACGACCTCTCCTTGTATGAAAAAAAAATTGGAGCTTGTGAGATGGATGTATATAAACAATGGCGCCGAGGTCTATGGCCTTGGCGGGTGCATTTATGTTTATGTTCGTTTCTCGAATTTGTTCGTTTATTATGTGGCGGATAAACGCTTGCTTTCTCCGCTCGCGAGATGGTAACCGTGGGCATAGGAGGCGATCCATACGGATGCCACTAGGGGTGGTCCGTTTGCCTCGGTTACCTTGCTTTGGATTTGTGCGTGGCGACCTTCGCCCAACTTAAATCGATTGTTTCGAGAATGCGCAAAGAAAACTTTTCTTTCGAAAAAAGTTTTGAAAAAGGGAAGGGAGGGGTCCCAGGGGTCCCCATGTAGCCCCCAGGAGTTTTAGTCTTGTCTTTGGACGAGGCTAAGACTCCCTTAAGGTTTACCACGAAAGCACTTTTTCGTAAAAGATGTAGATCTTTTTATTGAATGAAAAAAGAACAGCGATGTTTGACTTTTAGTCGCGGAATTTAAGGGTAGAAGCGGCGTAGGCGTTCTATGTTCGAGGCGTTGGAGTAGACTTAGCCTTTCTCGTTTTCAACTTGTAGGTTCGGGGCCTTAATATTTGGCGATGAAATAAGGCCCTTCGAGTGGCGTGAGTTTGTGGCGCCCTTTGTTGTCTGTCTTCGGCGAGCGAGATTACGTTGACTTGGAACTCGAGGCTTTTGCCGCTTGGCGTGATACTTCTTGTAGCTTGTTGGTATCTCGGTGAGTGCGGGGGAGTGCAACGTCTCGTGCTTCATCAACTTGGTCAATGGAGTCTTGCCTCGCTTGCTGGTTGCCACCCCGATTGTAGGCTCGCGGCCTTAGGGACCCATATTCAATATACGTGGGCAAGATCGCCTCGGCCCCATAGACTAGAAAAAAGAATGGGGTGAATCCGTGGCTCGGCTTTTAGTTGTTCGAAGGCTCCATAGAGGCAGGCGGCGACTCTTGGTACCATCTTTTCCCGTATTGGTTCAGGTGATTGAAGATCCTTGGCGAGCCCTTGCGGGATCATGCGTTGCTTACGCTCCACTTGACCGTTGGTCTTGGGTGAGCTACGGCGAGGTATCCCACTTTCGGATGCCATAGTCGTCGTAAAAGTCGAAACTTCTTCCCCGCGAAGTTGGTTCCGTTGTCTGCGATGATGGAGTTCGGGACTCCAAAGCGGGGAAATGATATTCGTAAAAAGAATTTCACCGTTTCCCACAATGTGAGGTTCACCACGGCTCGGGCCGATCCATTTGGAGAACTTGTCAATGGCGACTAGGGCGTGAGTGTGTCCTCGGGCGCCCTTTTTCGGGGCCCAATCATATCGGAGTCCCCACACTTGCGCAAATGGCCCGCGTAAGGGGGTATGGTTTGCGATTAGCTTGAGGCGGGGAGGTGCGTCTGCGTGCGTAGAATTGGCATTCCATGCGGTCACGCCGCGACTTGGTTCGCGTCTACCGCCTGCCGTAGAGGCCGATAGAAGCCTTGCACGAAGACTTTACCGACTAGAGTCCTCGGGCGGCGTGATGACCGCATTCCCCCGGTGAGTGTTAACGAGCAATTCTTGGCCTTCGGCCCAGGGTATGCATCGCATGTATACTCTCCGAGGCTCCTCTCTTGTAGAGTTCCCCTTTCTCTCAATCGGTGTGAAGGACTTCGCCCTTCGGGCTAGCCGAGCCTCGGTCTTGTCCTCGGGCGGCTCTCCTCGGGTGAGGTACTCCATCGGTGGTTTTCTCCGGTCGGGGGCTGGGTGAGCCCGCCATAGCCGGGTGTGGCTTCTTTGTGTGCCGCCCTCGTGAGCCCAGGGTACTTCCCGAGGGGTGTGTGTGCCAAAAAGGGTTTATTGAGGTCTCGGGTGAGGGCGTTCGGAGGAACGGTACCTCGGGTTCGCTGCGACCTTGGCGGTTCATCGCGGCCTCGTTGTGCGTCTCGGCGTATGCTTGTGCTCAAGCCCATGGAACTTTTTCCTCCAATTTGCGCACTTCGACAATGCGCCTCCATCTTCGGTCGTGGCCTTGCCCGGGCCTTCATGACTTGATCGATGACCAGCTGCGAATCCCCACGGTTTCCAACCGTCGGATTAGAGGTCGCCCAGCGATCCAGGAGGCCGTTGACCCCGGCGCCTCGTATTCTCGCGGCGTTGTTGGAGCGAGGAAAATGCGGCCGGATGGCATACCTGATGTGTGTGAACCCGGGTGAGATGAAGAAACAAACCGGCCCAGCGCTGCCTTCATCATGGATCCATCGAAATACATGGTCGGCACTCGGCTGGATGGGTGCGGGGGTAGGCGGGTATCGGTCCATTCGGCCACAAAGTCGGCGGGGACACGGGATTTGATCGCCTTGCGGGGCGGGGAATGATATAGTTTAAGCCCATGAGCTCCAGCCCGCCGCCACTCTTCCGAGTGGCCTCTCGGTTTTGGAGGATCTCCCAGGGAAACGAGGATACCACGGCAACCCCGGGTGCGAGGAAGTAGTGGCGGTTTCCTTCCGTGTCGATGCGATGGCGTACAATAGCTTACGCATCTGCGAATACCTCATCTTGGTGTCGGAAAGCACTTCAGCGATGAAGTAAGCGAGGCGTTGTGCGGCAACGTGTGCCCCTCTTCCCAGGCGGCTCCACTCGACCACCCCTTGACCACCACAGGTAGTGGCGGTGGCGTATAAGAAGCGAGGGTTTCTCACAGGTTTGGCGGTACTAGGACCGGTGGGTTTGTTAGGAGCTTCTTGAGGTTGTCGAGGGCTTCTTCGGCCTCGGGGGTCGAGCAAAAGCGTTCGGACTTGCTTGAGAAGCCTATAGAGGGGCAAGCCCTTCTCCCCGGCGTGAGATGAACACCTTAATGAAGCCGGGCGACCCATGACCTTACGTACTCCCTTGAGATCTTGGATCGGACCCATCTTGGTGATTCGTCAACCTTGGTCGGGTTTGCCCGATGCCTCGTTGAGAGCGATAAAACCCGGCGGCATCCTCGGGGACCCGAATACGCATTTTGGGGTTGAGCTTGACTCCCTTCTTGTTTAGGCACTTTCGAAGGTTTCCCGAGGTTGCCCGCAGTCCCCGGCGTTTTCTTGGATTTGACCACTATGTCGTCGGCGTAGGCCTCCTCGATCCTTCAATGAGTTCCACGAAGATGATTTGCATGCACGGTATGTTGCCCAGCGTTCCTCGGCCCGAAGGGCATGGTGAAGAAACAACAATACATCGGTGTTATGAGCAGTCGTGGTGGGTCGGACTCTTTCATTTTTGATCGGTGATACTTAGGAATCTGGCGTCAAGAAAGGACAACGTTTCACATCCCGGATGGAGTCGACAATTTGGTCGATTCGAGGCAAAGGAAGGGACTTTGGACATGCTTTGTTGAGACTAGTGTAGTCCACACACATTAGCCATTTCCCATTCTTTTTCTCTACTAATACGGGATTAGCTAACCACTCGGGGTGGAATACTTCTTTTATGAATCCGGCCTCCGGTAGCTTGTGGATCTCCTCGCCCGATGATCTTTAAACTTGGCGTCATCAAAAGCGGCGCCAAGTGTTGCATGGCGGCTTTGAGCCGTAGGATGTCTAGGGAGTGCTGGCGACATCCCTCGGTATGCGGCATGTCAGGGTCCCCCGCAAACGTCTTGGCATTCGGCGTGGAGGTCGGCGGCACGGCTAACCCCCGGATCCCGGTCGGGCGTGGTCGGCGGCTTCTCCTCCGGGTTCTTGGGATCGAGTGGGATCTTCTTGGTGCAGGAGGCTCGCGGCTCAGTAGCGGCGCTTGGCCTCATGCTTTCGATCGTGATTTCGTCAAAGCTTCTCTTCGCATCGGCGATGAGTGCCTCGGCAATGGCGAGTGCCTCGGCATACTCCGCGCTTTCCGCGTCGCACTCGTATGCATGATGTGGTGCGAGGGCGGTCGTGATGACACCCGCCCCGGCCCGGCATTTTGAGCTTGAAATGCGTGTAGTTCGGGGCGACCATGAACTTAGCGTAGCGAGGGCGCGAAGGAGTGCGTGGTAAGTACGCGCGAACAAGGATCTCAAATGTGAGAGTCTCTTATGCGAGATTCGGGGTCACGAAGCAAACCCGGTAAGTCGATGCGCGGGGGCTTTAGGCGCTTGCGGGGGGGCGCCATTGAATCTCTGCCCGGCCCTCGAGGCGGATCTTGGACTTGTCTACCACAGGTCGAGGTTTCTTCGTAGATGAGGTTGAGGCTTGCTCCCTCAGTCCATTAGGACTTTGGTGAGCGATGTTGGCGATGATGGGATCCACTACCGGTGGATAAGCCCGGAGTTAAGGGATGTCTTTGGGGGTGATCCGGCTGGTCGAAGGTGATGGCTTTGGTCAGCCACTTGCGCGGGGGGGGGTTCTTGGTTCTCCGTGGCATAGACCTCCCGGCGCTCCTTCTTGCGTTCTTTGCCGGGACATGTTCTTTGGTGCTGCCGCCGAAGATCATGAAGCGATTATTTACCTTCGAGAACTCCTCGTTGCCCTTGGCGCCACCCTCGGGAGCCTCTTCCTCTTCACCCTCGGGGATGGCCTTGAGCTTGGCGAAATGTTGGCGTACCCTCTTGCACTCCCAGGGTATGCTTGGCCAGGGTAGCTATGGTTACGGCATGGCTTCTTGAGCATGTCATCGAAGGTTTCTTGTGGCGGGGTGGGGCCCCTTGCGTCGACCGCCACCACCATGTCTTCATCGTCCGCAGGGTGGCGTGGCCCTTGCCCTTGCGGCTCTTATCTTTCTTCTTTTTTCTTCTTGCTCTCGAAATTGCGATCCCTCGGGCTCCTCTTCCTTGCGCTTTCCCTTGCGAGCCACGATTGAAGCGAGCCCAAACGGCCTCCTCACACGTTGGCGAACTTGGTGGCGTGTCCATCGGCTCGTTTGCCTCGGTGGGTCGGCCCCCGGCTTCTTCGAGGTCTCGGCAAGTGGTGCCCGGCCAAGAAGGCCCCGATGGCGTCGAATCCATCACATTAGGGGAGCTCGGTCCATTTGCCCAAGCGGCCGGATGTAGTCGGCAGCGGATTCATCGGATTTTTGTCGGCGGTTCGGAGGATCCCGAGTTACGGGCGTAGGTATGTGCCACAGGAAGTTACATGAAGGTTCTCACCAAATCCGCCAGTTTGATATGAGGTTGGGTGGAAGGTGTTCGGCCAAACTCACAGCGGACTTCGGAGAGGAGGAGCGAGGGGGCAAATTTTCGATTATCACTTTGTCATCGTGTGCCCCTGGAAGAGGCGGCATGCAGTAGATAGTCGTCGACCATACCTGGAATGCGAGTCTCTCCCGTGTACTTCTCGAGATGGCTCGGGGGGCTGGCGTGCGGGGGTGGTGCCCTCCTGATGTACTGGTGAAGGCACGAGGCCGGCTGGATCCGGGGGTACCCTCGGTCCTCTCACACATGCGCCTTGTCACCTTGTCATCCGTGAGCCACCTTAAAATGGCGAGCCCGGCGCGACCGATCTCGTCCACGAGGTCGGGCGCCTCGGTTCTTGATCGCGGTGCGGGTCTTCTATCGTTCCCAGGCGGGGCGGTTACAGCGATTTATGCGTCTAGCGCTCGGACTGGCTTTGGCGGGGCTCGGCTACGTCCGGGTGGGCGGAGCTGCCCGACTTCGCCAATTCCTCGCGCCGCGTGGCGTCACGGCCCGATCGGAAGCGAACTCACACTGTTGCACGCCGCGTCAAGGAGTTGGCGGAGGCCTTCCGTATCGCCCTACCCTCCGGTAGTGGAGGCTCGGGCATTTCCCGTACCAACATGGCGGCACGCCTCGCCCGCGTTGGCCGGCTCTGTTGAGCGGGGACCGCTATGCGGGGATTGGAGGCACTCCGGCCCGGTCCGCCCGCGTCGCGCCATTGTGAGCCCCAGGGTGCCCTCGGGGCTGCTGTGGCCCGAGCACGCTCCCGGCCCCGGATGTTTTGCTCCGATCGCCGGTCGGCGGTCGCCCGGATCGTTCACCGCAAATCTCGTACGTGGCCGTTTTGGCGGGCGGTGCCGGCGCCCGCTACCCGGATGGGCCCGGGGCGAAGCCGCCCGGGCTTCCTTCGTCATGGCGATGCGTCAAAAGCGTCGTCTTATTCGGAGAATGTCGGTGGCCCGGCCATCGTGGCGGGACCTCGATATTGAAGCATTCAGCGTGGGGTCATAGTACTCGTCTTCATCGTCGGTGCACGGTCTTGTGCCGGCAGATGCGGAAGGAGGTTTCGATTCTCGGGCGGTGAAGCAGTCCTGGCTCGGGACCGAGGCCAGATTGAACCGGAGGTGGGCATGACGGGTGGGATCCGCATCGTGGAGGATGCACTCCTCAGTGAATTGTTCATGGGATAACGCTCCCGTGGAGCAACGGGTGGTGGCTCGTGCTCTCTGGCGAAGGCTTGGCGGGGTTTCCGTGGCGAGGTCGCCCAGGGACTCCCTCCGGTATGTGGGACGGGGCGTTTTTCAACGATTAGGGTTTGGGGTGCCCTACCCACGACGGGTGGCGGGTAAGGTATTTCAGGGGCCTAGGGTTCACAGAACCCTGCTGAGTCAGCGGCAGGGATACGTCGGCCATTTAGAATCCGTTGCTTGCAACGCCTTCTGCGCTTATTGTGGTCCGCCGAATCTTGTCTGGCGGCGTGATGATGGGCTTGCGGTGGCGTCTTGCCCTCCCTTCTCACCGTGCATTCGGGCCCAGAAGGATCATCTAAATAGTTGTGGTAGGCGCCACAAATGCCCGGCGTTCGAAGCAGTGGTGGTGTTCAGCGGGAGCTACGTGCTCGGCGGCGGGGTGAAACTTAAGGCGGAAACGCCATGAGGGTGATGGAGATCACAGTTGCACCGCGGCGCCCCTACGCGCGCCAAGCTGTCGGCGTTCGAGCGGTGGGTGCCTCGGTGCGGCAATAAAGAATTTATAAGCGTGTGCCTCCTCCCTCGATGGCGTAGCGCAAGATGAACCGCGGGGCGCTTGCCGGTTTATCTGGTTCGAGGCCAGCGGGGCCCCTCTTGTAACACCCCGGTGTTAATTACTAGCTAAGCAATGGATTTAGACAAAGACAAGTATATTAGTTCATGATCGTGAACTTCGAGCGTCAATTTTGGAGCAAAAACAAGTTTTAAGTTTATATTTGGAGCCTGGTTAAGGACATAAGTGATTAGTGGGGGAAACTATGATTTCTTATGCTCCGCATCTCAACCTATATGTGCCTTAGCCGGTGGTTAAGTTTCATGAAGATCGGAATCAAAAGTCACATGAAATGATAAGGCATGCCATTACTTATATAGTGTTTTCGGTGGCTCAATAATGTAAGCTGGAGCAGGTGAAGTCAACCAACCCTTGCCACAGTACTCAAATGACTCTAAATGAACTCTCAACAAAAGTCATTAAGGGTTCATGTTGAGCAATTGCCTCGAAAATGCCTCGATCGGCTCAAAACCCTAGTTCGGAAGCTTAGCAAGTTAATGCGTTGACCAGAAGTGGTATTATATTTTCTGAGCAAGATATGAAGTTGACCTTTAAGCAAAATTAGAGATTTGGAGGAGTACAACAAATGTTATTTTTGGGTCAAGTCATTATTCGGCTTCTAAGTGCCTCAAATATAGCTCAAGTTGGAAAGAAAAGTTAAATTCGGGACTTAGAAAAATTCTAAGTGCGGGATTAGCACCTATCAAAATTCTAAGTGCAAGGATTAGCACCTATCAAGGTCGTCTCGCGTTCCTGAGATTTTTGTGAAGCAACTTGAGTTGGACCTAAAATAGAGCTTGGGTTTATACTTTGAGGAACAACATATCAAAATTTGGGATCATTCGGATGAAGTTTGACAAGGTTTTGGCGTGGTTCGTGACCATTTTGGTTCATTGACATGGCTGTTTTGGGATTCATTATCTCTTAATCAAGCGACTAATGACCATGGGCCCTTGATGAAAATTGTAGATGGATCAATGAACAACATTTTTCTCTTCTTGGCCCATGTCCGGTTCGAGCCGAAATGGCCCAAACTTCGAGCTTGAATCGACCCACTTTCTCACTTTCGGCAGGTGTTCGATGATTTGCCTCAAAGGGCGGCGACGCGTGCCGTAGCGTGTCCCGGCGTCTCCATGAGCGCCGACCACCATCAACGCCCCCTTTGCCTCTCCTCTATGTCGCGGGCTGGGGCTCTGGCATTCGTGCGGAGAGGTCCGAGCGACCTCCTCCTCCTTCTCGCTCTCTCTCTCGCCCTCCCGTTTTCCCTCTCTCCCCTCACCATGTGCGGCGCGCCGGCGCCCGTCAGCCATGGCCATGGCGGCGAGCCTCAGGCCCGCTGCTCCTCCTGTCCTCTCCATAGTAGTGGCCACTATAGGTCTCGTGGTCATCCTCTTAAGCTGCGTGCCCTTCTTCAGGCGATGTCACCGCCGGGCGCTTTGCCGTGTAGGCGGTATTCGCGGCACTCTGCCCCAGCGTGGCCGAGCCCCTACTGGCTACCTCAAAGCCGGGCTAGGGCGGCCGGTGCGGCTGCTGGTGCCGTCTTGCCTCGCCCGCCGTTGCTCGTGGCGGGGAAACGCCTCGTCGTGGCGGCCTAGCCACCGCCCACGGCCGACGCCCCCCCCCCTCGGTCTCGGCAAAGAAAGAAGAAGAAGGGAAGGAAAAGAAATAGAAGAAGGACCAAATTGGAAAATCGAAAAAACTTCGGGGGGCTAGGTGAGAAATCTTGTGACTCATGTGAATAGTGTTACGTACTTGTTTGTGATTTCATGATTTATCAAGGGTCTTTTATAAAATTGCAAGGCGAGGCGTGTCGGGGGGAGTTGGGCAGTCTACTCAACGATTAGTAGGGCCGACACAGTCTTTGAGCCGCACTTGTTGGCATAGTCTGGCCGAATTAGGCCCGATGGCCTTTTTCTTTTAAATAAATGTTTTATCAATTTCTTTTATATGAATAGTATCTGTTTTTGTTATTTTCATATAAATTCAAATATTGCTTCTAAAATTCTGAAATTTTTTTGTGTAGCCTTCCCATGGGTATGTCTATCCATGAAAAATATGAAACTTGAATTTTGAATACTTTTGACATGATTTAAAAATACAAATTTTAATTGAAAAATATATCTTCCTTGATTTTTTAATAATTATTTTATTTATCCAAAAATCATGAAAATTATTTTTGGTATTGTTTTATGACATGATCTACCTGTACAAAAATTTTGAGCTTGTTTTGAGAAAGTTAAAATTTTTATTAATTCATGCCCTATCATTTCATGTGTAAAACAATTTGTTTAATGTTTCTAACTTAGGGTTTTGGGTGAATTTTGGATTGTTTTGTGAACCCTAAACCATGCTGTTATCAAGTGGTCCTTGAGAACTCCTTAGGCAATGGTGATGATATCTCGTAGAGTAGTTCAACAAGTTGGTTTTGTTGGGTTGCAACTTTATCGTGAAGAAGAGTTGTACTCAAGTTGTTTGTTATTTCATGCATCATCAAACATCATGTTTACCATTCCATCACGCTAAAGCATGCATCATCATCTACGTGTAGAGTATACGAGAGTGAGCGGATCGTGTTAATGAAGCTTTGGAGAAGACATTGGTATGGTTCGCGAGGATCAAGTTTCGGAGGAAATCCGTCAAGGTCGACAAGGATGCCATCAAGTTTGGCGTCGATAATCTTTTCTACGGAATCGACTTTTCCACGCAAATACGGGCAAGCCCGGTTCATTTAAACATTCCTTGTGTTTTTACAAAGCTTTATATCACCTTTGCTTTATACTTTGCATTAGGTGATAGGAGTTGTGTGATAACCTAATTGATGCATTGTCCATCCTTGATTATTTAAGATATCTACCTTGATAACCCGTTTTGGTAAAAATGATTAGAAATGTTAGCCATGCTAATTTAGTTAGACTTTTTGAGTCAAAATGTGACAAGTCTCTTATGATAGCCCGAATGGGCATTTGATGAAAAGGATGTTATATGATGAAACCATCTTGGGATATGGTGTTTAATTTAAGACCGATCGGGTAATTTGCATTGAGAATGGAGTCTCGGTGTAGTATTTCCGGCTTGTCGATTAAGGACCGGCGTGTAGGCCCGCGTGTAAGAGACTATGGAACGCCAATCTGCGCTGAGGTCTTGGACCAATGGCATGTACGTCATGGGTGTTACCCCATCCGCGGTCGACCCTAGTTACGGGCGCATACTCCGGTAAGCGATCTTGGGGGTGTCAAATCGGAAATGTACAACCGCGCCGGGAGTGGAGAGATGGCGGGAGTACATGTTACCCCTCGTGGGTTAAAGTCAGGATTGGAGGTGTGCGGTATTCTCGGGTGGCGTGGGGCGGTTCCGTTTGAGTATCCAAAGAAAGGGTTGATATATGCAAGCTTAAGTGCTACATATGTCGTGTGGAAAGAACTCCCCCAGCTGGGTTAATCGATTTAAATCGCCGTGCTTCTCGGATATGGAGACTTCGGTTTCCCGACTTATATAAATAGATTAATTATGGAACAATGAGAAGTTTGGAATAAGTGATGGAGTATTTAAGAAGTGTATGCTCTAGTATAAGATCACCTAGAGTAGGTGAGAAACTAAATTGAGATTAAAATGTTGAAAGTAAGGATTCACTACTAGTAAGCTTTTCTGCGCAAAAAGGAGTCCTTGATTCTTGCTAAACCTTACCTTGAATCCTATTAGACCAAAGATTCACGAGTCTTCTCCTATTTTCTTTTAGTCGGGTAAGTCTTGTTGAGTACTCCGTACTTTCGGGGTTTGTTAACCCTTTGTTGCGGTATTGACTCGTCTTTGTTAACCAAGGTTATGTCGATTAGGCGCGACATGATCGGTTGTCTTCTAGTCTACCGGCTTCCGTAAATAAGTTAAGTTTACTCAAATGTAACTTATTCACAATTTGTAAAATTAATGTTATTATTCTTCCGCACTTCGATCTATATTTTTATAACAAATGTTGTAATGTTGTAGCTACTCCTTTGTTGATCCTGGTATGAGTGGTGTAATCGGTGTTTCGATGACACTTTCGGCAGGGGCTTCTTAAGTTATGGGTGCATACGCTTTTCTTTGTCGAGGTCTTTGAGACAATGGCAGTGCGGGTGAGCCCGTAATTAGGAGGTTACATTACACCGTCGTCCCGGCGGGGGGTGTGTCTGCTCGTGTTACCTCGCTCAAAGGTGAGCTGCGGTAGGGGTTCTTCTGGCGGCCGGGGGAGCCGCGGGTCTCAAGCCCCACGATCGTGGTTATGGTGGTGGTGGTGGTGTGCAGTTTCCTCCCGCGTGAACTGGAGTTGAGCCGGGCTCGAATCGAATCGAAGCGAATCGAATCGATTCGAATCGAATCCTCCCTAATGAGGCATTACTCCCCCTTTTATAGGAGAAGGAGAGATAATGTTTACAATTGGACGCCTAGGTGGCTAATTCCCCGAGGCTACTGGTTTGCATGTCTTGCTTCTTAGGGGTGGGGGTAACTTGGATGTTGCTTAGCGAAGACACGCGTCGTCGATCCGATGGTGGGCGTGCCGTCCCCAGGCGTGGCCAGGGTCTGTGGCGTCCCTCACGGTCGCATGGCGAGGGCGGTCGAGAGGTTCTTGGCTATGCGTGTCAAGTGCCAGTCTGGCCCAACGTGGCGTTTTGGCGGTGCTGCGGGAAATGAGCGGTGTCATTACGGTTTCCCGTCTGCGGGTGGTGTAACCGTCAACGGTTCGACTTTGCGTCCCATCGGTCGGATTGGGAGGCGATTCGGCGGTTCGATTTGGCCGGGCGTCGATGGCACTGGCGCCTCGCTGTCGTGCGACCGCGTTGAATGCGGCGGTTTCCCTTCCTCGGGACGGAACCTCCCACGCCCAGGGTCGGCGACCCTAGGCGGGCTGGTTGGGCTGCCTCACCCGGATGGAGAGCTGGTCTCCCTCGGGGCGGGCGGAGTTTTGCGCCCGGGTGGTGAGCTAGGCCACCCTCGGACGGGCGGAGATTTCTCCGGGGTGGTGAGCTAGGCCGGCCTCGGACGAACGGAGATGCGTGGTCGAGTCCGAGCCATGGTTTGGCTGCTGTCGACCCGGCGTCATGGTTCGTTAATGGCGGAGGTCCTTGACCTTGTCGCCGTGGCGTGATGCTCTTTGCGTCGTGGTGACTCCATTTGGGCGCTTTGTGGGCCGTCAGGTGGGCCGATTTCGTCGTTATGTGGCGTCGTGGCCAATGGCACAGTCCATCGTCGATCGGGCCGTCCCTCCGTGCGGGATGATAGCGGGCTAGGTTTTCTTGGGCCTTGGCGGACGGCCAGATTCTCATAGTTTGGAGAATGTCTCGGGGCCCAATATTTAGGTCCCCGACACTTATAAACTAACAATTAATATAAACATGAGTAATGTGTTATTCTACCAAAATTAATAGAATAAAATCTTGTTGCATCGTCTATCTAGGGTAAAAGGTTTCTCGAACCAAACACTTTGACATTCTTAAATGTACAAAGACATCATCACAATCATTTAGACCAGCCAAAACTTGCCAATGTCTCAAGTTTGACTTATCAAGTCCATAACAAGTATTTTATCTGTTTTTAATCAACTTTTGCTTGACAATTTTTTTGGCATGGCAAAATTTGATAACAAACTAAAACATAAGGTCATAATTTTCTTCTTAGACCATTGATATGTTATTATTATACTCTATCTTACTTGTCGGACTCACCTAACTTAAATATGTTAGAAGTCTCAACATAAAACACCAATTGAACTTGAGTTCATTCATGATGCTACTAGAAACATCACAACAACATGACAAAGGCTCTAAAGGAGAACAATCATTCATGGTCCTCATCTAATGCTAAAGGTATACTTCTTTTTCTTCCCAATTCACTTCCATCCCACAACAGACATGTACTTGTTCTATAGAAATAAGAATGTTGTTGTGGTGGTGGTGTTTTTGGCTCAACGTTAAAGACCGGAGAAGTTGAAGTGCATTAATGCGCCAAACATGAATGTTGACAATTGTGAAGAAGGTGAAAGTGTTTAGTCTTGAGATGGGGGCAACCATGGATCCATGCATTGGTTGAAATTACATAAGCTCTTTGGATAGACATGTCAATGGGCCCCTTGATTTTCCATGGGGAATTTCTAGGAACAAGGATGTGATCAGTTTAGGCCTCACGAAAATGAAATGGGGAGAAAAAAGTCTTCGTCGGGGTTTCACGGAGGCGAGAATGGAAAAAATGATGTTGATGATGTTCGTATAGGGTCGGGGACGTGCCTCCCATCGGGGTGGAAATCTAGCCCTCAATAGAGGTTGCCATCTCTATCTATGGAGGTATTGATCGCTCTAGGTCCACGGTTAGAAAAGTATCAACCGTTTGTACAAAGTCGTGAAATATATGTTCCAAGGTTGAAAACCAATTTGCACACTAGTTTTCATCTAGCTTAATCAAAGTATGCCAAACTTTAAAAGATCCCTAAACAAATTCTTTTGGTTGTGTTGGTTTCCTATAACAAACAGAAACAAAAAATATACCAGAGCATGTGGAAGACAATAAAAAGTAACACTACAATGTTGACTCTCAGATGATCAATGGTCCCAAATGCACCGGAGCAAGTGGAACACGATAAAAAGTAACATTGCAATACTGACTTTTAGATGATCAATGCACGAACTAAGATCAATCACCTTCAAAACTGATCAAAATTAAGCTATGATGATTATCAACACATCTCTAAAATTAAGTCTACACGAACACAAATATAGTTTACCTAATAAAACTAGAGAGAATTATCTATATGGCCCTCAAACTTATAAATGATCTCTATGGCCCTTTTTTTTTTTTTTTAAATTTGTATGGCCACGAGAAAATATTTTGTTATTTGTATGGCCTTGTTAGATTTGTGGACAACTATGTTAGGGTTTGGACTGTTGGAGAGTGACAATGACCAAAATAGCCCCTATTTGTTTGAGTGAAGCGGCGACCCGTTCGGTCGCTCTCCGGTTCGCAAAAAAAAAAAAAAAAAAAAAAGCCCCAGCCCGTCGCTCTCTACGGTTCGCGAAAAAAAAGCGCGGCGCCATGGAGGGCGCCCGGTTCCGCCGCCGGCGGTCAAGGGAGCGGATCCACCTCCCCCCTCGATGCCTCCTCCCGGCGTCCTCCCTTCCGGCGCCCCATTGGAGGGGATGTCCGCCAAGGAGGAAGGAAGGGCCCCTCCATGGCGGCCATGGCCAAAACGGGGAGGGCCCGCGGCCGTGGAAAGGAAGGGGAGGCACGAGGTTCCCGGCGGCGGCGAGGCGGGGGGGGGGCTCCGGCGCGCGCCGCCAAAGCGGGAGGGGGCCGCTCCCACGGGGCGCTCGGCCATGGGCGATGCGGCTCGGCGGGCGTGCTTGGGCCGGTTCTGGCCGCGAAAAAGCGGGGAAGAGGAGGCGGCATTGGTCCATCCCATCGGCATGCACAGCGGGGACGGGATTGCCTCCGACCTAGGCAGACGAGAATCGGATCGGCAGCATGCTGAGCGGAGGAGAGCGTCAATGTCACTGCTGGGCTGCCGGCTCCGTGCATGGCCAGCAGCAATCGGCGAGCCGCGCAGCTGCTGGGACTCGTCGGCGATGACCATCGCATTCGATCAGAACTACCAGAGGCCAGCACCACCACGACGAATGATCAGTGCTACAAGGACGGGTACTGGGACGAGATTGCAAAGGTTTATGAAAGTCAATGATCTAACAATACTTTATCTTGTAAAAAAAAAACCAATACTTTATGACTGTAGATACGCTTGATAGATAGCAAGTTCAGAGCTCAGAGTTCAGAAGTTCAGAAGCTCGCTACATGCTCGATTTTCTGTGTTTGAGATACTTAAGCATGCAGCACTTCGATCACCAAATCGCAACACAGATCATATGGTTTGATCACAACAATATTATTCTAGATATTGTTGCAACATTTGTTTTTCAAATTTCTAATATATTCCAGTAGAGGCTTTGACCCCTTTCTTTCATAAAAAAAATTATTCCAGCGTGCCGATGGGATGGACCAATGCCTCAACCTTTTGTGTGGCCTCATTTATGTGACAATGAAATTTGCTACCTTAATATATCAAAATATGTGTCTTGTGTGCAATATATATGTCAGTTTAAAAAAAAAAGAAACAAACCCTTTTTTCTATCCGGGGTATAATGGTCTTTTCCTCAAGATTTAACACCGTTAAGTGTTAAAAGTTAACGGAAGGCCATAGAGCTAACACAATATTTTTCGGGCTATAGAGATAACTTTGAAAAAAAAAGGGCCATAGAGATAGTGTGATTTTTAGGGGCCATACAAATAATTGGCCCATAAAACTATATAATACGGAGTAATAAATAACAAACTCGTATATAATGTATGACATCCATTTCCAGACAAGTATGAAAATCTCCGATGTAAAATGCCCAAAATTAACCCAGGAGGGGACAAAAAGAAGAGAAGAAAACAAAAGAAAAGGCCCAGGCCAGTGCTCCAAAATCCGAGAGAGAGCTGTCTAGTGGACGCACGTACGCTGGTCGAGCGAGCGGAGCGGAAAAAAACCCAGCCGCCCCTTCCGGTTTCGCTTTCCCTGCTCCCCTCTCTTCTCCTCTCTCTCCCCCTCCGCGGCCAAGCCAAAGCCATGCCTCGTTCTACTACTTCCCCACCACGTCACAACAGGGGCCTCCACACCACCGCCTCCCACCGCCTCCTTCCCCTTCCGCTTCCGCTTCCGCCCACGAACCCTAACCTAATCCCGTCGCCGCCGACGCCGACGCCGCGGCAACGACCCGTCCGGCGCCCGCACCGCGCGTTCGGCGCCATATTCGGTCCCTGCGTTCTCCTTCCCCGGCTCCCCACCTCGCGCGGCGAGCCGGGGCGCTAGGGTTTTTCTACATGGATCCTCGCCGCGCCTCCTCCGCGGGGCGGGGGCGCCAACGGCGGCGGCGGGCTCTCTTACAACACGCTGTTCAACCTCGAGGTAGCCGCTGTTCTTGCTGTTTAGTTCGTTCTGCTCCATCTCTCTCGCGTGAAGGGGGTTTCTCTGCGCGATAGGGGCTGTGTTGGATTGGACGCTGCGGGTGGATGCAACTGTTGAGTTACCGAGCTCGTTATTGCTCGGTTTTGGGTTAATTCTTTTCCCCGGGGCACTTTCTTTGTGCCATGTTTTTTTTTTCTGTGTGCAATCAGGTGGCCATTTTGGGTTGGAGGCCCCTTGTCGTTCGGCTGTTAGTGGCTGCCTAGTATTCGATTAATGTAGGTTGTGTAGTGGCGCTGCTCTACCGTGTATGTTGTCTGATACGCATTACTCAGTGCCACTGTTTAATTGGTTTGGACTACCATTCAATTGCTGCATTTTGTGCCATGTTTTTTTTTTTCTGTGTGTGCAATCAGGTGGCCATTTTGGGTTGGAGGCCCCTTCGTTCGGCTGTTAGTGGCTGCCTTGTATTCGATTAATGTAGGTTGTGTAGTGGTGCTGCTCTACCGTGTATGTTGTCTGATACTCATTACTCAATGCCACTGCTTAATTGGTTTGGACTACCATTCAATTGCTGCATTGTGTTTTGCCAGGCCTAAGTTACTGGGGTTCCCTAAGTATGATTCTTATTGTGTTGAAAATTTCATGATCAACTGGTGTGCTTATTGTCTTGTTTATATTTAACTTATATCAGCTGCTGCCTTTTCTGCTTACTCATCGTTTTTGTCAAAATTTATAGTATTTCATGCATGATTATGAATTTGTTTTGGTGCAATCGTTTGCCTAAGTTGTTGGTCTTAATGTAGTTATACAATGTTTTGAGTTACATAGATCACTTATTAGTTGGTGGGATCTATATAGGTTGTGCATCGTGTGGTTGTGGTCTCCTCTGTTTGCAGTGTGTCAATTGTCACTAATTATATTCTTGTATTCTCTAAAATCTCACAGACTAGTTTTGCTTGGTGTTTCATTCTTCTAAGCATGTGCACTATGCATGGTAAACAGTTCCTTGTCATGCTATTTTTACATAGTTTTCATCAGCAAAAACATAGTTGTGTTTTGATTTTATCGAGTTTGCTAATCTTGTGATTTGTGCCTGTTAAGGGAATTTCGGTTGATCATGCCAGTGTTGTTTATTTGTTTGCGTCTTTGAGCTATTGGTCCATCATTTTATTACTCGTGTAGTTTTAATTGTTGCTTATCTATCAATTTGGACTGTGTAGGATCTTTTGTAGTCTCAGGTAGTGTAGAAATGGGTAGAGTAACATTCATGTTCTCGTGTTTTTTGAACTTTGTGAAGAAGATAAGTTTATCTACTCTTATGTCTTTCTGCCTTATTCCTATTGTTATGCCATTCTGATGATGGGTGTACTGGAAATACTGTTGCAGCCTTTGCTGAACTTCAGGGTTCCTGTACCAGAAGATCTTGCCCGCTATGGTAATAGCAGCTCAAATGGGAGTCCAAGCAGTGAAGGTCGGCCACCTTTATCTCTTTGACCTTTATTCTGACGTTTTCTGTTTATGATTAAGAGTTATCTTTTTGAATCTTTTGAACAGTAGCTTGTTTTCAAAACCCATCTTGCAGCTTGAGCAACTCTGTTACCGTTTGTCATGTTTCTATACGAACCATTTGTCTTATTCAACTTCTCCTTTTTAGGTCAAGGATCCTTGTTGGATCAGTACAATGGCGTAAATGATGCTTCCCATGGCCTGCATCGGAAGCGAAAAAGGCATCTTGATGGTGCCAGCGATGATGATGAGGCAGATGCCTATAGTAACAAAATAACAGAGGAGCACTACCGTGCTATGCTCAGTGAACATGTCCAGAAGTACCGAAGGTCAAAGTTCAAGGAGGGTACTTTTTAGTGCTGATCCTCCTCGTGTGGCAACCCCCAAATAAAACACAAAAATGGTGGTAAAAAAAACTATGAAGCACGCAAGTGATTTCAGGGATGTTCGCGACATTAGATGGGATAGAAGCGTCACATGAGTATAATGGGATAGAATGTATTAAAACAAATGGTGGTTTTAATAAGCTTGTAGCATCCCTTGATTCGACCTATTTAGACATGGGGGATAATATACGCTACTTAGTTCCAGAGGGTTATGATAAGTTAGCATCATCCCTTAATCTCCCTGTTTCTTCTGATATACGTGTTGAGGAACACTTATTGAAGGGCATGCTAGATTTACGCACCCTAGCAGCAATGCTTGGTACTGACCAAAGGTTCGAGGCCTCCAATCGTGGCGGATTATCTGAACCCCTGCCACAGTTTGAATCTCTCAAGGAAAGGGTAAAGCTGCAGAAATTTTCTCTGCAAGTTACCGAGGACCCCTTTGCAATTCCGGAAGGAGCAGCTGGGAGGATACGAAGGTCTATTATATCAGAAGCTGGCAATTTGCAGGTTCATTATGTCAAAGTCTTGGAAAAAGGAGATACATACGAGGTTGGTATTAGCTGATATAACTGTAGTTGCACTTCTTTATATTCATTGTATTTAGCAGTCTTGTGATGTCGTTAATGCAGATTATCGAGCGTAGCTTACCAAAGAAGCAAATAGTAAAGAAGGAACCTTCTGTAATTGTGAAAGAAGAGTCTGAAAAGACTTACAAACTATGGCAGTCTCTTGCTACCAAAAGCATCCCAAAGCATCACAGGAATTTTACTGCTTTGATGAAGAAGCGACAAGTAGATGCTAAGCGCTTCTCTGATAGTTGTCAACGAGAGGTATTGTGCCAATTCATATTGTTGGCCTGTACCGTGCAATTCTCATGTGCTCTTGTTTACAGTCTTAGCGTTTGTCTGAAATATACAGGTAAAACTCAAAGTAAGCAGGTCACTGAAACTGATGAGGTGTGCTGCAATACGTACAAGGAAGTTGGCTAGGGATATGCTGATATTTTGGAAACGTGTAGACAAAGAGCAGGTTTTATTTTTCCCCTTACATTCTGCTGATGCTTATTTTAAGTTTGTACCGTTTTTGATTTCTTAGTCCTTTTCATTACCTGCACCGAGTTCAGCATATATTCTCTCTTCCACTCCTCTTGCATATATCACATTTGCTTGGTTCAGTTTAGCACATGACTGCTTTCCCTTTAGTTGTCTTCAAACCAAGACACATAAGATTGTGACACTCAATTCTTTTCCCATCCGCATCAGTATGAGTTGAGGAAAAAAGAGGGAAAGAGAAGCTGCTGAAGCTTTGAAACGTGAGGAGGAGCTACGTGAAGCCAAAAAGACAGCAACAGAGGCTAAATTTTCTGCTGTCGCAAACAGAGCTTTACAGTCATTTCATGCAGAACAAGGCTGGTGGCTCAGCACCGCCTGATGAGGAAGACGTCCCTGATGAAGATGATGAAGAAGATTCTGAGGAAGCTCAATTGAAAAGAGAGGCCTTGAGAGCAGCACAGCATGCCGTCTCTCAACAAAAGATGAAGACAAATGCATTTGATAGTGAAATTGTGAGGCTTCGTCAAACTTCTGAGTCTGTTCTTCCAACTGATGATTCATCTAGCATGGACCCAAGCAAGATTGATCTATTACACCCGTAAGTTCTGCTTGAAAATTTGTTTATTATTTACCACATTATAAATGAGCTCTAGAACTGATTGCTTTGGTGCTATTTTATTTTTAGCTCAACAATGCCTGAGAAGTCATCTGTGCAGACACGGGAGTTGTTTAAGGGTGTATTGAAAAGAATATCAGTTAAAGGGCTTACAGTGGCTGGTTAATTGTTATGAACAGGTAAATTATTGATGTTAAAAGCATATACATTTTACCATTTAGTATGAGCACTATTCTTTGATTCACTTTAAATTTTGGAATTGCAGGGTTGAATGGCATTCTTGCTGATGAGATGGGTCTTGGCAAAACTGTTCAGGCTATGGCATTCCTGTCTCATTTGGCTGAGGTTGGTTAATTTATCTTTAACATAAAAATTGTTTCCACTAGTCAATCCAGTGCTTGATTATTATTTTGTACCATGATGTGTTTGGGGTTTGTGATCAATATCTGTTATTTTTTTCCTCAATTTTTTCATACTTTCATCCAGTTAAAATGTTAATATATATTTTAGAATAAAGTAGTACCTCCATTCGAATTGCAAGTCATTTTGGCTTTTCTAGACTCATAATTTTACCAAGTATATAGACATACCGTATATCTAGGTGCATAGCACAAGCTAGAATATGTGCCTAGAAAAGCAAAAACGACTTGCAATTTGGAACAGGAGTATAAATCTACAGGAGTATAAGTCTAACACCTAATGGTTGGATAACCATTCGATATATCACACAGGACAAAAACATATGGGGCCCCTTTCTAGTGGTGGCTCCTGCATCTGTTGTGAATAATTGGGCTGAGGAGTTGATTAGATTCTGCCCTGACCTCAAGATACTTCCATACTGGGGCCCAGAGAGGATGATTCTTCGAAAGAATATCAACCCCAAGCGTCTGTATCGCAGGTAAGTTGCTGGCTAGAGCAGAAACTTATGTGTGTGATCCTTTCTTTACAAAACTCATAACCTGTTTGCCTAATCATGTAACCTTCTCTCTTAACTCTGCAGAGATGCTAGCTTCCACATTCTTATTACAAACTATCAGATACTTGTGAATGAAGAGAAGCTTTTGAGACGTGTTAAGTGGCAATACATGGTACTGGATGAGGCCCAGGCTATCAAAAGTTCAAGCAGGTGACTTTACATGTTGAAATCTCTCTCGCTATGTGCGTGTGTGTATGTGTGTGCGTGTGTGTTTTCATTGATTTAATGATTTATTAAGGAACTTCCCTATATGCCTTCCCTTGCTTTACAAATTATCTCTCTGCTGCAGCCAGCGCTGGAAGACATTACTGAGCTTCAACTGTAGAAACCGTTTACTTCTTACTGGGACACCAATACAAAACAATATGGCTGAGCTATGGGCACTTCTTCATTTCATCATGCCCACTCTATTTGACAGCCATGAACAGTTCAATGAGTGGTTCTCAAAGGGGTACTGTTTTCTTTGTTTCTAGTTGTACCTTCTTTATTTTGTGATTTTGTCCATCCTTAGTGTCTGATGTTTTGGCAGTATTGAGGGTCATGCTGAGCATGGAGGAGCTTTGAATGAACATCAGCTTAGTAGATTGGTAAGACATGATCATACTGTTTATGTTGTTGTTTATTGAATATTTCAAGTCTCGGTACAATTTGCTATCCTCCTAAGATTATAATGACACTTCTCTTTTTTCACAGCATGCTATTTTGAAGCCCTTTATGCTCCGCCGTGTTAAGATTGATGTCATTGCTGAAATGACCAAAAAGAAAGAAGAAATTGTTCCCTGCAAATTGAGTTCTCGTCAACAAGTTTTCTATCAAGCTATAAAAAACAAGATCTCGCTGAATGAGTTGCTTGATGGAAGTCGTGGCAATCTAAATGACAAAAAGTTACTTAGCCTGATGAATATTGTCATGCAGCTACGGAAGGTAGTATATCATTATAATATGTTTCTTGCTTTTGATCATATATATGTAAAATCATTCAGAAGAACCCAACTGCCCAGAAAAAATCATTCCCTATTGTAAATTTTGCTAAATTTAGCTCATTTTCTGGTTTTAATTGGATGTTATTTCTCTGCATTGCCTTTTAGGTCTGCAATCACCCAGAGCTGTTTGAGCGCAATGAGGGAAGCTCATATTTTTTACTTTGCCGATATCCCAAACTCACTTCTTTCTCCCCATTTGGGAATTACCCGATGTACACTATGCAGGCAAGAGAAATCCTATAATCTTTTGAGGTATAGCTTCTGTTACCTTAGCCCTTGTCTTTTGTTGGCCACACTTGTACAACCTCCTGCATATATTTCTTCGTGACCATGAACAATTTATTAATATCTATCTTACATAATCTCCTCAGATTCCAAAGTTAGTTTATGAGGGAATCGTCTGCAACAAAGAAAATTCTGGAAACATCTGTGGATTTCGGAATGGTTATTTGAACAGGCTGTTTAATATATTTTTGCCCAGCAATATCCATCGCTCAGCCATTCCAGAAGTTAATTCATCAAATGAGTCTGTTCTATCATCTGGTGCATTTGGTTTTACACGTTTGTCAAATCTGTGCCCAGTGGAAGCCTTCTTCCTGGCCACTGCTTCATTGTTTGAGAGACTAGCTTTTCAGTAATTCAATGGAATAGGAACTACACTGATGAAATTATGGATGCATTTGTTGATTCAGAAGATCCTGACATCCAGTCCAGTCAGAATGATTCCTCAAAAGTTCGTGCAGTTGCCCGATTGTTGCTTTCTTCTACAAAGGCCAAGCCCAGTTTGCTTAGGACAAAGATTGGTAGTGGGCCAAGCGAGGGCCCATATGAAGCACTGGTGCTTTCTTACCGTGAAAGGCTTGCTTCGAACATAAGGCTTCTTCGTTCAGCATATGCTTTTATTCCGCCAGCTAGAGCACCACCTGTGAGTCCATCTGTCTTATTCATGTTGGTTTCATTTGTATATTGCATTACATGAGGCATCATCTGTGTGTATATAGTCACCTGATTACATATTTTGCTCAAATGTTAAGAGGAACCTCCAAGTATTGTAGCAGTTTTCTTTTACATCTATCTGTTTTTATCAAATATTTTTCCAGTGTTCATTAACAGCCCTTTCCCCTTTGCCAGATAAATGTTTGGTGTGCTGATCGGAACTTTGCCTATAAGTTCACTGATGAGATGCATGATCCTTGGGCCAAGAAACTGTTCCTGGGATTTCGCGTACTTCTGAGTTCAATGGTCCTAGACAACCAGTTGCTTTCGTCATCCTTTGATACAAGAACTCAATACTGATGTGCCCATGCTTGAGCCAATGCTACAGCTACCCTATAGGATATTTGGGTCTTCTCCACCGATGAGTAATTTTGATCCAGCTAAAATGCTCACCGTAAGTCTTCATCACTTCTGCTATGTTATGTGGCACAGTTGCACATTGTCGTTTATGTTTGCTCTTTCTCCCTGCTGACCTTCATGTTGAAGGGATTATCCACCCCAATGTATTCCTCCAACCCTAGAAGGGTGGGTATATAGTTGGATGTACATGGGCCTCTATTGGGCCTTCACTCATATACACTAACACCCCCGCGATGCGAACTACGGCGCAATGGAGATCAAGACCCCGGACAACAAAGAAATCAACACACACAGGGGCCCCCAGCCCACAACTAGCCACTAGTGACGTTGAGGTCGGATCGGAACTTCGGAGAAGGTCGATGAGGGCGGACCCTTGGTGAAGATGTCGGCGGCGGGAGGTGGTCGGTACATGGAGCACCGAGCAGCCGATGGCAACCAAGTCTCGGACAAAGTGCAAGTCGATCTCCACATGCCGTCGGCCCCGATCTTTGAGCGGGGGTTAGTGGAGGGTGACGCCAGACGACATTGTCCGCGATGAACAAGAGTGGTCTTGGTCGGCGAGTGTGAAGCTCGGTCAAGGCGGCGAAGCGGGACGCCTCGCCACCGATTTAAAGCAACGGCCGTACTCGCCTGCCGCTGGGCGGGAGACAACCGGGCTGCCGCGGGCGACCGGGGAGGCGAGGTTGCCGCCAAGGAAGGCGGCATACCGGAGGTAGAGCGGCGAGTGTCGGACACCACACTTGATCGGCGTCGGTGTAGACGACGAGCTCGGTGGAGGGGAGGCCGGTGGATCATCGGGCCCGAGTCAACGGTGCCCGCGGACATAGCGGAGAAGGCGCTTCATCGCGGCAAGATGTGGTGCCCGTGGATCATGCATATGAAGACGAACTCTGGCGAATCGCGTGCGCGATGTCGAGGCCCGGTGAAGGTGAGGTGCGTAATGCACCGGCCAAACTCCGGGCGATGGGATCTGCTACGGGTCGCCTTCATCGCCAGAGCTTCGCCGGTATCAACTCGGAGTAGCACATGAGCGACAAGCGGTCATCCCGGCCCGCTTCGAGGATATCGAGCATACCGTCATTGCGTGCGGAACAACCCGAAGGTCGAGGCTCCACGGTGACCCCGAGGAAGTGGTGAAGGGGACCAAGATCCTTCATAGCAAACTCTGGCTGCGGGGCCGATATGACACGTGAAGAAAGCTGCGGGCCGGAGGCGGAGGACAATGTCATCAACATATAGTAGCGGTAAGCGCTCTGCGGGCCCATGGCGATAGACGAAAGAGAAGTGTCGACTTGGCCTCTCGGAACCCCAAAGTGAGAAGGAAGGTGGCAAGGGAGTACCAAGCACGGGGCCTGCGAACCATATAGTGACTTGTTGGTAAGCAAACCAGATCGGGCCGACCGGGTCGACAAACCCCCGGCTTAGCCGACTAGGTAAAGAACCGTCTCGAGACAAGGTGCCATGGAGGAATGCATTCTTGACATCGAAGTGATGCAATCGGCCAAGAGCGAGAGAGCAAGTGAGAGAAGCGTGCGCCTTCAGCGGGCTTGACCACGGATTTGAAAGTCTCATCATAATCAACCGGGCGGCCCCGGGTGAAGCCTCGAGGACCCATGAGCCTTGTATCGTTCCCGCCTCGTCGGCCCGGCGCTTGTGCGTCCATATCCCACTGCTGTGACCACATTGCCACGAGACGGACGCGGCACAAGGTCCCACGTGCGGTTGGCAAGAAGGGCCTCATGCTCCTCTTCCATCATCGCGCCGCCGATTAGGATCCGCCAATGCGGCATGAGACGAGGGAAGGAATCGGAGGACCGGCGGTGCTCTCGGTGGCGTAGGGGGCCGCCGGACGGAGGACCCCGCCGCATGGCGAGTCACCATCGGGTGAGTGTGACGGGGGGTCTCGGCGAAGGATCCGCGGTGGTAGACCCACCGGGTAACTCCGCACGGACTGGCGTGGTGGAGGGAGGTGGGGGCGCGGTGGAGGAGCGAGGGCGGGGTCGGAGAGGCGCCGGCGTCGGGCCGGCGACGAACGTACACTGTGCCCGGCGCCATGCCGGGTCCGACCCCGAAGAGGGGCGCGACCGCGGCTCCGGGACGCGGCGTGGCGCGGCGAGGGGGACGCCGGGACCGCGCGGCGCAGCGGGGACGCCGGGGCGCGCGCGTGGCGCGCGGGGGACGCCGGGGGCCGCCCGGCGCGACCCGGGGCGCCGGGGGCCGCCGAGTGCAGCCGGCCGGCGCCGGCGTGGCGCGGCGCGAGCCGGGGCGCGTGGCGCGAAGCGCGCGAACTCCGGGGCGTGGCGTGGCGCAGCGAGGGCGCCGGGAGCCGCGCGGCGCGCAGGGCGACGGGGGCGCGCGTGGCGCGGCCCGGGCGGGGACGCGAGTGGGGTGTAGCTGAGTGGAGAAAGGCGAGCAGGCGGGTGGGCGAACCGCTGTCGTCGAAACATGGACTCCAACTCGGGGATCGGGAAGGCGTGGAAGAAGTGGAGTATTTCCGATCCGGCTCGTCGAAGACGACGCGTCGAGATAAGCACTCGGCGAGAAGTGAGGTCGTAGCAACGGTACCCCTTATGATGAGGGAGTAGCCAAGAAACACACACCGTGTCGGCGGGCGCCAACTTATGAGGAGTAGTGGCGGCGAGGTTAGGGGGTGGCACAACCGAAGACACGGAGGTGGTCGTAGCGAGGAGGTGTACCGAAGAGGGCGTGGTGTGGGTGGGAGCGTGGGAGGCCGTGGAAGGAAGCCTTCTTGAGCGTGGGTGGCGGTGTGTAGGCTCTCGGCCCAGGAGCGCGCGGGCAGAGAGGCCTGAAGAAGGAGAGTGCGCATGACATCGTTCGTGGTGCGAATCATCCGCTCAGCCTTGCCGTTCTGGGAAGAGGTGTACGGGCAAGACATTCGGAGCTGAACACCATGAGCGAGAAAGAAGGAGCGGGAGGTGTTGTTATCGAACTCACGCCGTTGTCGCTGGGAGGACGGCCTTGATGGTGAGGCCGAATCGGTGGACACCCGGGCAAAGAAGTGGAGGAGGGTGGAAAAAGTCTCGGACTTGGCGCGTAAAGGGAAAGTCCAAGAGTAGTGAGAGAAATCATCGAGTAGGACCGGATAATACTTATAGCCGGAAATGCTAGGGGAGAGAAGTCCACAGATCACAGTGAACAAGAGCAAAGGCATGCGTCGCACGCGAAGAAGAAGAAGGAAAAGGAAGGCGCACATGGCGACCCAACCGCACGCATGGCGAGATGCTCATCGAAGCCCGAGTGCAAGGAAGGTGGGCACTACGACCGGCCGAGCCAAAGCGTCGCGACCGGGGTGACCGGCGGTGCGGTGTGCAGAGGAAGAGGGGGTAGTGGCAAGGGCGGTGAGAGTGGAAGGCGGTATAGCGGAAGGGAAGGCGAAGCGAGTAAAGGGGTCCCGAATCCACGCCGAGAGGGTGGGCCTTCGTAGGCTTCCTTTCATCGTGAGACCCGTGAGAGTCGAACTCAACGAGTAACAAGAGTTGTCGGCGAACCGGCGGATGGAAAGAAGGTTATGCACGATCGAGGGGCAACAAGGACAGGGAAGACGAAAGGACCGGAGGCGTAACCCACGGAGGTGACAGAAGACAAGACCCATTCCCAACCATAATCGAAGAGGGACGGGAAGGGTGAGGAGGGCGAAGAGAAGAAAGGATGCCGGCATGAGGGTGGTGTGGAAGGAAGCCCCGAGTCGGCGATCCACTCGGTGCGATGTGAGGTGCGACCCCGGGCGGCGAATGATTGCGCCGGATTGCCCGGATCCCACCCCCGTGCCGGGCCGGGAATGTCGCCGGGCGGAGGGGAAGGCCGGAGGGCCTGAGGAGTGCGGGCCGCCGGCGACCATGGCGGCCCGGCCAGAAGCGGGGAACGAGGCCCGCCCATCGAGGCGCCCCTAGCCATGAGTTGCCGGATGGCGGGGCCGGGGAGGACCGCCCGGAGCGGGTGCGGGAGGCCCATCGAAGAACCGCTTGGCCGCTGGCTGCGGCGGCGTCTGGCCCCGGCACGGCGGCCCGGCGGCCGTGGCGCGCCCGCGGCCGGAGTAGAGGAGGCCGGGGTGGCGGCGGGCGCTGGAGGCTCGGCAGCGGTGGGTGCAGCCACGCGCCGCGCCCGTGCTGCCAAGCCCGCCCCTCGGCGGTGGTCTTGGGCGAGAGGGCACTGAGGAGGTGAAGTGGGCGGCGGCATCGGCAGTGATGGGCACATCTTGAGGAGGCATTCCCAGCCAAGGGGCGGCGGCGGTGGCGCTGGCCGGTGATTGAGGCTGCCCGGATCAGTGCGGTGGCCCACGCCCAAAGATGCGGAGAAGACAAGAGCCCCGAGACACCCGCCCGGTCCGTCGTGCGAGGCTCTGCGGCGCCCGAGCGTCGGCGTCCGGCGGACATCGCCACGAGCCCCAGCCGCGCCCCGAGGCCCGCCAGCGCCAATTTGCGCCACCAGCGCCAGCGCTCACGGCGAGCATATACACTAACACTTCATAATTTCATCACCCTTTTATGCCTGTTTGACATTTGGTTCAGTTCCTTAGATTAGATTAAATTTGAACCCGAAATCCCTCATCCAAATATAGGTCCCAAGTTATATCGTTTATATCAATAAATATGGGTCTGAGGTTCCTTTTGAACTCTTGGAGTTCACAAGAGCTCAAATATGTCTTTGGACAGCATATAAGTATATAACTTGATTGTTAGAACGCTTGGAGTGAACTCCTTCACATAGAGGCCAAACAATTTCTGTTTTGATACCTTATTACTTTAGCTACTGTGGTACTTTGTTACTAT
Organism: Hyparrhenia diplandra; assembly: GCA_015847255.1. NCBI lineage: Eukaryota > Viridiplantae > Streptophyta > Magnoliopsida > Poales > Poaceae > Hyparrhenia > Hyparrhenia diplandra. Next base: position 316,774 of record JADLZK010009519.1, on the reverse strand, counting down.
ATGGAGTGCTTGATGACAGGATTCTGGAAAGCTCCACACCTTGGATATGCTATTACGGGCGCCTTCGAGCTGAAGGTCATCGCGTGCTTCTTTTTTTGCTCAGATGACTAAAATGTTGGACATTCTTGAGGTATTACCTTATGCTACATGTTTACTATTTAGTGTGTGCACTATGCTACATTTCTGTACTTTCTATGTAGTATCCACTTACAATTTGAGAAATCTACTAATGCTATATAAAGTGTAGTTGTATATTTTTGTAGCCATGGGTACCAAATAATGCTCAGAAGACTGGTAGCAATTTCGGTTTCCATTTTTGTAATGTTAACATTGTGATTTTCGTGAAGGATCTGAAAATAAATTTCTAAATATTTCAGCAAAGTTGAAAACTCAATGTGTCAGGGGTTGAGTTGTTGACTGTGTGAATGGTGTGTGTGTGTGTTTTTCTCTTCTTCTTGATGCAATGATACACAGCTCTCTTGCATATTCAAGAAAAAAAGTTATCTGTTCATTATTCCTGGAGTGGAGAATGTGCTATTGAGCCTGGTGCACTAAAATTAGTATTCTTCCAATTTACGACCAAATATGTTATATTTTCAGGATTACATGAATTTCAGAAAATTCAAGTATTTCAGACTTGATGGGTCTTCTGCAATCTCAGACCGCCGTGACATGGTCGAGATTTCCAGAATAGGTATGGATATTAATGTATTGGTGGCAGGGTTAACTGCTGCAATGTGATGACATAATTCTGTTGATGAAACATGGCCTTAACCATTTTCTTCTTCTCTGTAGGAATGACGTATTTGTTTTCTTGTTAAGCACAAGAGCTGGGGGGCTTGGTATTAATTTGACTGCTGCTGATACTGTTATTTTTATGAAATTGACTGGAATCCAACACAAGACCAGCAGGCAATGGATAGAACGCACAGACTTGGTCAGACAAAGGAGGTAACTGAAACTCCAGTTTATGCTAAGTTTATTTCCTTCATTTCACAAACTATCATTTAGGATTTATGAATGACATCTGAACTTCATGACAAACTTATACTATGAAAACATGGGCACTTCTGAAGTTTGACTAACTGCTGTATGGTAATCTTTATGGTTAACTTGTTTCACATTTCAAAACTTAGATTGATTATTAATGAAAGCTAACAAGGTGTTTAATTTTCATGTCCTCTTCTAATCATCATTCCTTTGATTCATTTTAGTTTGAAAGTGTCTCCTTTTTTTTTTTTTTTTTACCTTGTAGATCGTTGATCTACAATAAAGTCAGACTTAATCTCCAAAGAATATTTTTTCTGCTAATTCCTCTTTTTAGTATGTTTATAGAACCAAATAAAGTGATGAAGATGCTTTCTGAGATAAATCTAGACGTGTGTTTTCGAGTTTGGAATGTATTTGTTTAAAGGGATACTGACAAAATTTTGAAAATTTGAAAATTTCTGACCATTAGTTGTGAATTGGCTTCTTGGCTATTACTGGAACTAAATATCTTTGTTGTTTTATTTTGTGTAAATAAGTTTTATAATAGGTCAGGTCCTTATATTTTCTTTGAAACACGCAATTTTAGGTAACTGTGTACAGGCTTATATGCAAAGATACTATTGAGGAGAAAATATTGCAAAGAGCAAAGCAGAAAAATGCAGTGCAAGAGTTGGTTATGAAGGGGAAACATGTCCAGGACGATCATTTGATGAGACAAGAGGATGTTGTTTCATTACTTATTGATGACACACAGATTGCACATAAGTTGAAAGAAATATCCATGCAGGTAAACATTATATAGTGTCATTTCCATCTTTTGGTGTATCTGAATATCTCATACATGTACAATTGGAGCACGTATCAGACACATACATTTTGCAATGTCTGGATTGTCTTGTAGCAATCGCTCGATATGTTACATGTACATGTAACCGAACCGATGCATAGAGGATATATATTTGCAAGTATTGAAACAATTTTGATTTTTGGATACATCGTCTCCTAGTACAATACTTAATGATACCTGCATGATATAGCAATACATTTCTCAAATTGCTTCCTTGGAGGATTGGCCTGTTGCATGGAGGTATCATTAAGTGCAATACTTAATGACAACTAGGAATGTTTGGATCCCTCTGAAGAAGGGGAAAATATGTGAAGATGAACATGTGTTAAATTTGTAGAAATGGAGGGACAACATACTGGTGCTGGGGGAGGGGGACTCATAATAATCGTATTTTGGGCTCTCTTTGCTTGTGTGCATCACAGTGAGGTGTTATTGTTATTAAATATTACATCATTATGATTATACTTTATTGTGCTCTGTATTGTTCAACTGTCCAGAAACTTGCTGTTCTTGCTGTTAGGTTGGGCCACTGATGTCTTAATATTATATGTAACATAAGTTTTACCTGTCTGTTAGACTTATTTATGAAAATATTGGTCCAACCCCTTGTAACATTGGCTTCTAGTACCAATTTTATATTGTGTATAATATCATTTCCCCCTTTGTTTTTGGAAACAATACTATATTTAAATTTAATGGGAAAAGTCTTGCAAGAACAGCAATTTTCATCTCCATTTGCCATTTTAGGCGAAGGATCGACAAAAGAAAAGACGAGCAAAGGCAATCAAGGTTGACAAAGAAGGAGATTTGACGCTCGAAGAGTTGGATGATGCTACTGCTACTGCTACCGCAGAAGCAGATCAAGATAAAACAACCAGCAAAAAGGTACATGTGTGAAATATATTTGAGCTATTGATTTACCTGTTTAATTTATTTTGTATTACGAGTCATTGTTCTTTTCTGATGTATATGAACCTGCAGTTTCTTGAGTATTCTTCAATTGTTTGTGTGCACTTGGAAGCAAATGAGTGACAAAAGAATTCAATATGCAAGCTTGAAATTCAAACTTAGTGTAAAAGGAAACATAATTTCAATTTTGTATAGCTTTTCTTTTTTTTTGAACGCGATGGCAGGAGCACCCTTCGATTAAGAAGAAATAAAATTGACCCAGTTTGTAAGGGAAACCAGGCCTAAAACCTCACATCACACAGCTTATTAAAGGGAAACCGGTGAAAACCCTAAACATGACAACCCAGTTGACTAACCCTAAGCAACCCACCGCACTGAACTCATCACAAAGCTCCGATTTCCCACAGCAAACATCAGCTGAAGCCCTAAGACACCACCACCTACTCACAACAAGGCCCGGCTCTGGCTTCGCCACTGATCCAACATACGAAAGCCAATGACGTGCTGCAAGCAAGTAATGAACCTGAAAGAGCCTGGCCTCAATGATTGAACTTAATTTAATCACCCATTTAAACCTTATATGGGTTTTTGTTTTGGGCTATTTCAGTTGAACTTGACTCGCATTTTAGTCCATATTATAACTATAATGTCTGCTGTATTTGTCCAATATCATTGCAAATTGAGAGCACTAAACAGAAATGCTTGGGCTTGAGAATTCTCTGCTACTATAAATTTCTTGTATTTGCTTTCGTGAGTGCACCTTGACGTCATATTGGGCTGCCTTATCTTGCAATTAAAAACTAATGTTTATTTGATACTCTTGAGTGTTGAGATCTTTTGTATCCGTAAAGTGTGCAAAACAATTATCCTCAAAATATTTTCATATGTTCTTTTGCCACCTTGTCTATCCAACTTGATCTTTTTTTTTTTTTTAAGAAGCCTTGCTAATTTAAGTTTTTTTATTTTTGAAAATATTTCCAGAAAAAGAGCTCCCATAAGAAACATACAAATACTCATGATAATGAAAACACGGACAAGAATGGAGAGCCTGATGTGGGAGGAGATCATCCGGTAGTAGTCACACAGAAAATGAACAGATCACCGAACCAAGGCCTAAAAAGATCAAAAAGGCTGATGAAGAGCATTACTGATGACAAGGACTTAGCTGCTGTTGCGGAACATGAGGAACCGGCAAATGAAGCGGAAAATCACAGAGCCCATGACTATGATGGTGCAGAAGAGGTTCAAGACGGCACCCCAGCCTAATCCGCTAACATAGAAGGTGAGAACAGGATGCTAAATGGCAGGACGAGTAATTTATTATGCTGAGCTTGGGCATCAGAGGTGTAGATCAGGAGCCTTCTACAGACTGAAGGCAGGGTAAGCACAAAGAGAATTTAACTGCACATCTCTCATACTGAAATCAGCGAAACCTGGCGATTAAGCCGTCAGTGTGGTGGGCGGTGGCAATAAGCTGACAGAGGTGTTGCCTTTTTTAGAGGCGAGGCCTATCCTCCAGAGGTTAGCATGAGTCGCATCTACAGTATTCATTGTGCTGGCTGTGGCCATATGTACATAAGCATGGAGGATGATCCATGACCAGCACATATAGAAATAATTTTGTGTAAAGAGGGTAGCTATATCTGTATCTGTATTGATCATAGTTTTGCTGTTGATAATTAAAGCAAAGGAACACGGCTGGAAAATAGCTGCCGTGGAGTTGGAATGTGTTTGATCATGTCTAAGCGTAATGAGATCATTCAGTAGCGAATGTATATTGTATTTTAAATGAGGCGTGTCGCATGTGATTAACGGGACTTAGGGCTTTGTTCGTTTTGGATTGAATTCTGGTCTGGATTATTTCTGGACCCAGTTTGAGTGAATCCACCTGTATCCCTCAATCCGTAAATCTGATTTCCGTTCCAGACCTGGACCAAATCCGTCTAGAACATTACTTAACCTAACCGAACGCCTATTTTAGGATGAACCGGATTGAAAACAAGGCCTTGCATCTCTGAAACGGGATGATCGTAGGCGGCAAGGCATGAGTCTTACGTCATCATTCAAATAATGCCCAATGAAACCTGCTCGGCTTTATTACTTTGTATTAAACCTAGGGCATTTTTGTTTATCTATGTCAAACCTAGGATTTTTGTTTATCTGCAATATCAAATAGTTTTATTTTGTCCAATTGAAGTAGTGATAGTGCATTTATTTGTTTTAGATATTATAATTTGTTAATATTTCTTTCGAAGCTATTTAAAATTTTAATTTTTTAAACAAAAATCAGATGACTTATCACTTGTACTGTACAAATATCTCTCCTGCATACCTCGATCCGCCTAAGAAGCAACAAGAGAGACTTCCATTTGAACACCAATGTTTGATTGAAACTTTCGACCAAGTCACTCCATTTTCCCTATTTTTCGTCATCCTTAGAAATTTTAAAACCAAACAAATTTTCAAAAAATGAATTAAATAACTCGACTCCTCTTTTTAAATTTTAAACTTGAATTTATTTTTCGTCATCCTTAGAAATTTTAAAACCAAACAAATTTTCAAAAAATGAATTAAATAACTCGACTCCTCTTTTTAAATTTTAAACTTGAATTGTTGGGCTCCTCCTCAGGAGAGGCCCTCCAAAAATAAGCGTATGCTGCTTGGTGCAGCGGGCACACGGTATTCTTTAGTAAAAGGCGAAAGAATAGTTCGCTTTGGGCCCACTGCGCAGCTGCGTAGTTCTCCTTCGTTGCTGTCAGCCCTCCTAAATAGCAGCGCTTCCCGCAGCCACTGACTTCAGCAAGCAGTTTGGGACTAAACGATAAACGCCGGCCATGCGCCCAAGCCGTGCCCGGATTCACTGCGAGCCAGACGCAGCCAGTGATGATGCCCACTGGCCCAGCGGACTGCGCGGCCTAGGCAGCAGCTTGCCGTCCAGCCCAAACAAATGCTCCGAAGCGCATAGGCGCCGGGGCTTCGCTGGGCTCGCCCACTGCTCCCCATTCTCACTCGCCTGCATTTTATCATTTCCAGAAAAAAAAAATCAATCAATCGCGAAAAGTTTTATGCTGCGTGCCTGCGTATACACAAATTCGAGCTTCCAAATGCCAAACATCGCTGAACGGTTAGATTATATATATGCTAACTAAAGCTTTAGAACAAGGACAAGGTTGATAGATATGTTTCGAATGTCCGTCCGCTGTGGTAGCTCGTTGCAAGGCGGTGCTTCTCACTCTACATACTCCTAGGTAGCTTCTTTGGCTCCGGCTCCACCGGAGCAGCCGAGGAGGCCTGCAAACACCCACGCATGGAAACAAACATCGACCAGTGCTGCAGAAACTGCCAGTGCTGTGTCATGGTTTTGATGCGCCTGAGTGCTATCAATCAAGGATCAGACACTGGTTCAGTGGGTTTTGTTGATCATCACTTATCAGTTAGAGAAGCAGTTTACACACAATATATTATATAGTATAGTACATATACCAGCGAATCTCGATCAGAACTTCGATTCCATGCGTAACTTCGCAAGCCCACAGGTGTTTTTTTCTCTCAAAATGAGTCAAATATGCAGATGGAAGTTGCTTCATCGACATCCCAATACAAAATGAGTCAAATATGCAGATGGAAGTTGCTTCATCGACATCCCAATACAAGCAATCGAAAGTATGTACTTTCTCCATCTCAAATTATAAGTCGTTTGACTTTTTTTTTTTACTTCGCCTTATTCAAAAATTTGTGCAAAATATCATTTATTTTGTTGTTGCTTGCTTTATTAATAAAAATTCTTCAAAAGTAACTTAAATTTACTATGTTTGTATAATTTTTTTAAATAAGATGAGTGGTCAAAAGTTGGAGTAAAAAAAGTCAAACGACTTACAATCTGGGATGGAGGGAGTACGCTCTTTGATAGCAATCGAAAGCCGAATACAGGAAAACAAGTTCTTTCTCAGGTTCAAACATTTTATTTAGTGCAGACGATCCAGATCCACAGTAGCAAAAGTGCAAAACTCGTTCCAAAAAGGAGAGTAGCGTCAGTAAAAGTATCTAAATGGTCACGGTAGTGTACATCTTCAAGACGAACTTTCTTCATAAAAAAAGAAGGGGGTAGGGCGGAGATTGATGACAATATAACTTGACTATAGCAGACAATGCATCTTATCATTTCGCCTGCGGGTGTGAGGCAATGAAGTCAACTGCAACTTTGATTGAGTCAATCTTGTCAGCTTCATTGTCAGGTATCTCGAATCTGAATTCATCTTCCAGGGCCATGACAACCTCCACTGCATCCAAACTGTCTAGGCCAAGATCATTCTTGAAATGGGCATCTGGTGTCACCTACAGGTCATTGGGAACAAACTGAATGAGGATTTGTTATCAAAGGTGTAAGCTTGCAGGCAAAAATGTAACCAAACACTCATGCCTCAACAGCATTTACTTGGAATTTTACAGCTTAGAGAAAAAAGATAACAGGAGTAAGATGACTGAACCAAGGTGCAAAACCAGCAAGGAGCTCAAAATCTGAGCAGTTCTCTTTATTTCTGTCCATAGGTTTTCTTGTTCTGTCACGCATAAGTACAATAACAAGCAGAAATTTATAGATTGCTGACAGAAATGAGTTAGGGCTATTATAAACAATTATCAGTTCTCATTTTTCTTGCTGGTTTCCCATAGTTATCATGCATAGAGCACCAACTCCTAAATAACGAGCACCAACATATTAACATTCACCTACCTATGCAATTACAGTGCTGTTTTTAGCTACACAGCCCAGATAATTCAAAAATGATTCATGTGGATCAAATACATGACCCAAAGTAAACAGCATTAGGTAATTCAAAAATGATTTATGTGGATCAGCTACATGACCCAGAGAAAACTTTGCGGGCCATAAAGACTGGAAAATTTTATTTTTAAAATCCTGACATTCATATAACTGTGTGCTGGTTGAATTTATTTCAAAAGAATAGACTAGTCCTGAAATACTAGAGATCATTAAATAGCACATAATTAATTTCCACTAATCTTCCAATCCAATGTTGCAAAAATATTCTTTCATGCAGCTGAAAAATATGTGTTTTGAATGCTAAGTACAAATAAATTTCTGAGGATAGAAAAAAAAATCAGAAATACTAGTCCAGATCCATCTTACTAATGCTAGACAACATCAGCTAAGAGGAATTAAGGAACACACGAAAAAAAAAAAAGGAATGGAGAACTACAAGTTCCTAAATATATATAGCTTTCTTGACAAGATTCCACCAATACAATCTACACAAAACACATGAAAAGACACACAAGATAAACGCATATGCTATACAGAAAATCCCAAAATAGAAACAGCAGGAAAACAAAATAATCATGTCAAAATTGTGTCTACTTTCATGTCAAAGCACCATAGAGAGATACTAGCATCATTATCTCCATCATGCCATAACAAACAACTCCTACAGACAGCAGCAGCACAACGCCGACGCCCACCGCCCCCCCCCCCCCCCCCCCCCCCACCCCAACAAAAAAAAACAGGTCTATAGGCTGGGAAAACAGGTTTGCGTTGCTAATGGCAGTGCCAATGCAAAGACCATGAAAACATGGACACTTCTGTCAGTCTGTGCAATGGCAGAATAATGGAAGGAGACATTAATCGACCAATATTTACTCTGGAAAAGCAACAGCTAGCTGTTTTGCGACCAGCAAAACAGAGCAACCGAGGAACTGTTGATTTGCTGCCACGAACAGAGGCATACAACCAAATAAATGGGCAGACCAAAACTCCAAGGACCAATAGTGCAGAAGTGAAGCCACATTACAATAGGCAGCAATGCCAACAAAAGCAACAGCAGAAACTTCATATCCATGCTAATGCATTGGCCGCAACAAATGAACAGCAGGAACACAAGATGAAGGAAGCAAATACTGCATCTCATGATTGCTCTGATGAGCATGGCCTAGCACATGAATGGATCTGTTGATGATGCTATACATGAACTACACCAATGCGGGCAGACACTTTTGTAACAAATAGCTAACGTAGAACTATTAAATAGTCACCACAGTATTGCTGTAAACTGGAAAATAAGACTGAGGTTTTTTTTTCAAAAAAAAAAAAGAGGGAAAACTAAAGGTTGAGGTTTTTTACTATATTGTACTATTTGCTATTACTTATATGCATGTAAATGAATGCTTCTTCTTTTTTGCATAATATCTGCTACATTATAAGGAAAAGGCTAAAGATACAGTATAACAGAAGTTCGTTTCACGATTAAACTATTAAAATTAAGTGTTGGCATTCAGTGGCGGAGCCAACAGTCCGGCAAGGTTGGGCGGCTGCCACACCTAAAAATTCGTATAAAATACTTAATAGACATGGTGTAGGTATGCATCGATGCATGTTGGTTGCCAGGCGCGGGTGTGTCTCATGTTGATTGGGCTATAATTAGCAAACAGAATGGAGAGAAGGCAGCAGAGTCTAGGCAAATCGGTCCAACTGTTTCTATTCTAAAAAGCTATAGAACTCTAGCGCTATGACTGATTGTTACATAATGAAAGGTACTTATTTAATTCAGAAAATTAGATTTATTGGTCATAAAATAATATGTTTACACAATATTTTTTTAGCCCTTAGATTTTTACTATGCATGTTTCAATTTTATATAAATGTACCCCGCCACACCTCTAAATTGTTCATGGCTCCGCCACTGTTGGCATTCATGTCTTTCTCTAGCTAGAGCACCTGCAAATATTGAATATGCTAAGTAACTTGGAAGCCTGAGTTAATTTAAATGCTTGATTTCTTGTGTTCTGCACAAGTGCGGCCCTGCCAGTAGGCAAGCAGAGAACAGTGAGATTTGAAATCCAAGAAGAGAATCTAAATCTAGTTTTGATTCCAACCCCCTTGAATTTGCAAGTCCTCAGCTCAAGTGTTTATTCAGGAAATAAGGGAAGACTCTGTCCATAATTGGACCAACCGCCTAATCCATAGCCACCATGGGAACAAATTAAATGACTAGTCAGACTTTATGTTAGTCTACGTATGTTCATGCCTGCTAACTGTTTTTAGTTGCAGACAGCCAGAGTGCCAGACACTTGTGTTTGTTTAGGGATTTCTTCATTTGGTTTCTTGATGCTGAATCTCAATATAGCTATGCAAATTCCTAAAGAACTCAATCTTTTTCAAATTGTCAAAGTAAATGTTTACACTGAACTAAACAACACCTAAGTAGCACTGCGCTTGATTTACCCAAGAAAAATCTTGACTATAAAAATCCCAAATAAAAAATAAACTAAAAAATATATAGAAAACTCCCAATTTTCCACGGATTCCTGCTTTCATAAGAAAAATGTGCCATTTCATTAGTAGTAATTTCTTAATTTCCTTTGTGTTAGAAAATAAAACATTTCTTAACAAATTAAGCAATTGCCCGTTTGCCCTAGCTATTAGGCTATTAGCTAAAGTTTACCAACAGTGAACTATCCACGCTAATCAACAGAATCAAGTTGAAGTAATACTAGTAACAACAGTACAACACCAGACAGCAGAACTTGCAAACAATTTGTCACACTGAAACCACTCTTGAACTTCAATCAAATTTACACATACAAATGCGCATCATTATTGCACACTGCTAATAGATCCTACAACTCAGCTACGTCTGTGTTTCTCACAACATTCGTTCCTCGGGGAGAAGCTATTGCGTCGATTGAATTGTCGGTTTGATCCCATCAAGCACCTCGTGTTCCATCCAGCTAGCCAACGGTAAGGAGAGTGTGACAGCAGTGTGTGTATATATACCTTGGAGGGGTCGTCGATCTTCGGGAAGCTCTTGACGACCTTGATGATGCGTTCAGTGACCTCGCTCTTGTCCAGGAAAGAGCCCTTGGCATCCTCCGAAGACATCCACCGCCGCCCCCACAGGGCCTCCTGCAGCGACGCCGTCGGCCTCACGGACACCGCTGATGGGGCCACCACCAAGCGGAGGTGCCTCAGAAGCAGGCTCCTCGCCGCCGCCATTTGGGCCTGGGTGAACTGGTCCTGTAGCCTCGGGGAGGGGATCGGAGGCGGCAGCGAGAGGAGGAACAATGGTTGTTGCGGCGGCGGAGCAGAGGTAGGAGAACCCCCGTGGGGGTTTTCAGTCCCTTTAGACCATTTACATTATGGGCCTGCCTGTTTATTCTTGGCCCAGGTTTGTCATGGACGGCCCGTCAAGCTGTTCATTTGTCTTCTCATCTCTATTTCGGATTTCTCAACAAAAAGAAATCTCATATTTTCGATCTCTTTGTTTTCCATTAATGTTCTGTCTTCCAGGTGATAACTAAATGTGATTCTTGCTTTCTCCAGCAGGGGAGTTGCGTGGAGGTCTTAGTTGTCTAGAGGTGCTGCCTTTAGATGCTATGTTTGATCTTAATTTGACAGTGGTCGTGAATTGTTTGTATGTGATTACTTAATGGTGTGATGAACTTTGTTTGATTCCCTATAAAACTAGTCTTGTAGGGACTAATTTGTTGGTCGTGATAAAGATAAACCTATAGATTTACTAAGACCATATGTTATGATTCTCCTTTTTCCTCTCAATAAAAATATGTGCTTATGCACGGTCACTAGAAAACAAGTTAAAAGAAAATGCTAAAGCAACGGTTCATTTGTAGCGTGTGCTCCTAATAAGCTTCTAGTAGGCTCTTTTTGGCTGATTTGATTGATTGATTCTCAGCTGATTTAATATTATTTTGTGAGAGAGAATAGATAAAAATAAATTTACATCATAACCGTGCAACAAATACCGTTACTAAGGCCGGACCGAAAGAGCCGACAAGATCGACGGAGCAAGTAAAGAAATGGATCAGAAACTGATTAGCTAGTACTCCATGTTGTGTAGTAGGAGGAGTATATTTTAGGACGTTCCGGCGGCTCATCGCAAGTAAAGAAATGGATCAGAAACGCAAATCCAGCAGCGCCTCGTCGCGTCGCCCGTGCAGGCCGACCACAGAGGAATGCGACAGGGGGAGAGCCGTTTTTTTTTTGTGTGTGTGTGTGTAAAATCTATTGGAAGGAAGGATCATGTATCGTGATTTTTTTTTTCATGACTGGCGTCTCGATCAACGGTGGCCCACTTTGTTGGCCACGTATCCCCTGTGGACAATAATGCTCTCCGTCCTCGTCTGAATTGTTATCACACACCCTAACTATGATTGACGTGCCGGGGCCCATGCCCCATCAGCTTATCAGTGTGATCCAGTGCTTGCAAAGAGATCATGAATCAGGCACGAAAACAACCCATCAATTGAGTGAGATGGGTTGGGTGTCACACGAACCAACTTGTGCATCTCTACTTAATATTCATCATTGTGTATTGAGACTGTGCATTGAGACTGAATATTGGTGTATGTTTGTATATATGTATCTGACGTAACTTTTTAAAAATAACTTCTCTGCTGATGGATAAGCTAAATAGTCATATTAGTTGAGCTAAAATATTAATAACGATCCTATGAAAAACCATTGCGAAACTACAATAAAATTATCACACGCTATTTAAGACCATGTGCTATCGAGTGACCCACCTCGGACTTTGAAATGACAAGAGCGTAATAGAGTGATGTGCCTGTGATTCATTATTTTTTTATTTGAAGAATTTGTTTTGTTTTTTTTTAAAAAAAATTGTTTTGTTCACCGACGCGCTCGAACGACGTCGGCCCAGCACAGGCCGGCCGGCCGGCCGGAAGCTGCCTTCCGGCGACACGTTTTCCGGTCCGGCCCAGCAGCAGCCGGGAGGAACGTTCGCTCGGTCCGTCGCTGGCTCCGCGTGCTGCCCCTCCTATAAATCCCAGTCCTCGCGGAGTCCACTGGGCATCAGAAGCTCACCCCGTCCGCTGTTATTTCGTTTTCGATCCCCTTCCCGTCCGTCGCCGAGGATACTTCGCCAGATCCATCCGTCCAGGAACCCGAAGGTGAGCGCCGTGAACGAGCCCCGCCCTCCTAGCTCCGATCTGTAGCCTTGCGTCGCTCTCGCGCCTAGATCGTCGTCGCCTGTCACGGTCCGCGCGGTCCTAGATCTGCGGTGTTTTTCGTTTCCCCGGTGGTCGAATCCTTCCATCCACCACCAGGAGAGGAGAGCTCAGCTCGTTGGTTCGTTTTGGTGGAACCCTGTTAGGCCGAGATCCAGAACCGCAGCAGCGTTGTTGTTGTTTTTGATTTGCTCGGTTTCATGCCCGTCCGCTGTATTCTGTGATCTGATTGATATATGCGTCCGGATCTGATCTGATCTGATCTGCTGTACCTGTAATCAATCATCAGGTGAACTGAACCATGAGCGCCGTGGCGGTTTCGTCGTCGTCGCTGAACCCGGACGCGCCGCTCTTCATCCCGGCGGCGCTGCTGCAGGTGGAGGACTTCTCGCCGCAGTGGTGGGATCTGATCACCACCACCGCCTGGTTCCGTGACCACTGGTCCCGCGAGCACGCCCACCTGGACGAGATGGCCGAGCAGCTCGACGCGGCAGCCATCATCCTGCCCGACGACGAGGACCTCTTCTACGAGGAACAGCTCGAGCAGGTCCCCGCCGCCGTCGACCCAGCGCCCGTCGCCACCGCCGCCGCCGTCCTGAAGACAGGTACGGATCTACCTTCCTCTCTCAATCTCCGATTCTCGATTTTGCCTTAAATATACATACGAATCATAGTGAGCTCATGTATCTGTCGTCGTTTCCTCCGCCAGATGAGGTGCTCAAGGCGCTGAACCTGACCTCTCCGAAGGGCGGCGACGCCCCGCGTGGGTTCCGTGAGAAGCCCAGGCACTCCGAGAAGCCGACCAAGTACGCCGGCAGCCCCAAGAGCAGCGCTGCACCCCGCGTGATCCACCAGCCTCGCTAGGTCCCCATCGCATGGGGGAACTCAACAAGGGATGGCTGCTGCTCCTCTCGCAGCCTTGGCTGCCGCCGCTGCCGTTGTGGTCTGCTCTGCTGTTTCAAGTCAAGTAATGGTGGTTCGACTAGTGTTAGAACACCTGCAGAAGTTCCTTTTGTATAGCAAGTAAAAAAATGACCAAAAATATAACAAAACGCAGCTGTTAGTTTGCTGTTTGCTGCTGCTCTCTAAGTTGTGTTCAGTCAGTCCTAAGTTGTGTTCAATCAGTCCTAAGTTGTGTCGTCTAGGTCTAGGGAAACCCCCCAAAAAATGGAAGAGGGTGAAGGTGGAGTCCCGCCAGTGTTAGAATCAAGGGTGCACTTTTGTAAGTAAAATGTGTCATGTGCAATGGCAGGCAGTCTAATGTTACTGTTGTGAAACGCGTCGTCAGCGGTTAGGACCTTGTCCTCTCCGTCTCTCACGATCAACATAGTAGATGAAGTAGAACACATAGACATAAGATGTGATGAGACTATTCTTTATTCATCTGAATCTTTGTTAATTACAATGGAGGATCTCCCACGTATATATATATAGTCCGAATAAGTCCTAGTATGGAAATCGCCCACACAATAAACGGACTAGGATTAAGATTCTTCCTTCTCCTCTTTCTATATTCCACCAAGGCCTGAGAGTTTTTTGGTAAGAGCCCACATACAAACGGACTTAGGATTATGATTCATCCTTCTCCTTTCCTTCTAGGAAAGAGTCCGGTGTGTTTTACAACACTCCCCTTGTGCGATTACCACGATATGCATATGCCTCGTCAAAAAACTCCATCCGAAAACCCAAAGTGGAAAAAACGGTTCTTGGAGAAAAGAGTACATCACATTCGTTAATTGCATTGCACATGTTGTCTCATTAAAAACCTTGTGTGAGAAACCTTCGAAAAAAAACTCACATAGGAAAAAAGAGTACAACATTTAGCCTTCTTGGTCTATATTCTTCAGGATATTCAATTCTTCATGAATAAAATACTTCAAAGATTTTAGCAAATAAGATCTACTTGATCTTTTGTAATTCTAGTGGTTTACCTTAAAGGCGATTCAATAAAATATGCTCCCCCTCATAAAGCCAAACTTTGAACTTCATTGTTCAAAACACACTTTTTCATAAACGTGTGCAAACTAATGGTATGCAAAGTACCACAATACTATATCTTTCAAAAGTTGGCTCATAATTCTTCTATGAATTATATGAGTATAAACAAGAGCAATATGCTTCATGCATAATAACCACCTATTAGTTGTGCAAAAACAAAATATTATCCTTCGAGTAATAAATCCTTTCGAGAGGGTTATGGGGAAATAAATTAATATTCAAAATCTTCTAGATAGTGTATCAAACTTATACTAGAGTTTGGATACTCATATTAATCCTTAGTGGATTTTCAAATTGTATGTCTACTAATCTTCGAGATTTGATTGTACTAAATCCAAATTGTATTTGGCATTTAGGGGATAATTCAATTGCCAAAACCACCATTATTCTTATACCTTCTATGGTATATAGAGGATATCATTACTACATTGCTAGCTTTTCATACACTTTCTAAGTGTTTCGATGACACCTTCATGGTGTTTAAGATTCCTCATTTTCTTTCTCTCGGGTCTATATTCACTTTAGGGATATGCATGGTGTTCATTCAAGAATTGACTGGTAAATCCTTCATGGATTAATTCCTTCAAGGATATACTTTCATTCTTAGTGAATTATTAATTCTCTTCTATGAGATATATTCTCTCTACTTTGCATGAGAGATGAGTGATATATACAATAACATTGAGTTATTCACTATAAAATAATTCAATGATTGTAATCCTTCTAGGACATGCTCTTCTTGAGACTTGAATATTCATTCAGAATATATGTACCTTAGACTTCAATACTTAGTATGAGATTTCTACAAGTTGCGATTTATATATTCTTCGAACTGTATGGATTTTCATAATCCACTTATTA
Organism: Hyparrhenia diplandra; assembly: GCA_015847255.1. NCBI lineage: Eukaryota > Viridiplantae > Streptophyta > Magnoliopsida > Poales > Poaceae > Hyparrhenia > Hyparrhenia diplandra. The sequence goes on along the minus strand of JADLZK010009519.1, from coordinate 301,170 downwards.
ACCGCATATTCAATATTCATTTGTTTCATTTGCCGAGAGATATAGCGTAACATTCATTTCTTCTTAATAGGAGATTCAACCTCAATTGCTTTCTTCATTGACCCGATATAATCGCTACAAGCGATTTTGCCATGGACTTTATTTTCCTGATCCGGGTTCTCACAAGAGAAACATTTGCAATTAAAGAGGTAGTGTTGTCGACAACTATTTTCTCTTCTCCCAATACTCTCACAATGTGAGAATATTTTATCTCTGTCATTTTCCAAACAAGAGATGGTATATTGTTCTACATATCCAACACTAATGATGCGCGCTTAGTATGTTGGATTTCATCTTCATGATAATCCTCTTCATGAGGTGCTCAAACTTCTTCATGAGGTGTTCTCTTCATGAGAATGGAGGAGTTTCATTTTATTTCTATTCAACAAGTATACACAAAACTAGAACCCACAAAGGCCCCCCTCGAGATTTTAGCTTGATAGTATGCAATATTTAGTTTACTATTTGTAAACAAAACTTCTAGGGTTATAACTTCAAGTTACTCCTCTCATTTATAAAAATATCGGCATATGCTCCGCTTCATGCTTTCACAAGAGCATTAGTCAAACTATTAGTTGACTTAGTGCGTGATAGTATTCTTGCTTCAAGCTTCAAGAAAATTTTCTAGATCATTTTTCTTCTCTGGAAATAATATTTGGCATTCAAAATAGGCTTTCTCTCCCCCTAATGCCAATATTAGATCTTTAATAGCATACTTCAATAGATATCCCCTATCATGGGCTTAAAACAATTCAAATTCATATATCTCCAACTACAAGTGGAGGCCCATTTATGTATGCTATGATTAGGTTTTATGGGAAAAATTCACGCACATATTTAAACATGGGGGTTATTATTCATTATGCAAAGAGCTAGTACTTAAAGTGCACTTAAGAATGTTCATCATTCCTATGAACTCGGGATGTTCTCCCCTCGTATGCACAAAACATAGTTTAGAAAAACTATTTCATTCTCTAGCTTCTTTATTATTTAGCCTAATAAATTGATCCAAGTACTCATACAATTAAAAATATGGACCATATACTACAAAAAATATAGATACGCAACATACAAGTTCACATGGAATTTCTTCTAGAATTTTCTAATTGCCATCAATGCAAAAATCCCTTAATGCCTTTTCTTCATAAATCCCAAATCATCATAATTGTGTTATCCACTATCTTAGTTCCACGATAATTCATCCCATCAAATGGGTTAGTCTCCATTGAGAAAATTTCATAAACTCACTCCCCACGATCTTAGGTCGCTCGGCCCTAGATCAATCTATTGCTTATGCATGCAATGCATCGAAAGAAAAGCATTCCTTAGTTCAACGGAAACCATATAGACATAGCATTCTAGCTAGCCAATTTGATTATGAGGGAAGCACAAAGATAGCTACTAGCCACAATTATAGCTACTATGCTAATATTCATGCAAGAGTTGAGATACTTGTAGCTCAATGAGATACATATGCGATTGTAATGTGAAACGTTAGAATTCAGATCTAACATAATAGATAACAACAAAATGCAAAGCTACAAGCTTACTTGCAATTAGTGCAAGAGAGAAAGTTAACTCGGCGGGAAGGGACGCGGGCGTAACTTCAAGTCCCGATACATGCACTTTAAAATTGATTTAGGATGGCTATGCCTATTAAATATATATTATCCACATTTTCTTATGCCTTTATCCAAAATTACTCCCCTTTTTCATGCCATAACTACTTCAAGTAGTAATTGCTTCAAGCATTATCTATGAATATCAATTCTAATGCATCCATAGAATCCAAATCATACTTTCTAGTATTCAATGATTATGACATAAAATTATGATATCCAATGTACTATTCAAGATACACCATAGGACTCGGGGTAGAATATAATTTCTAGTTCTCAAGATTAAAAATTAAATACTTAGGATTATACAATTTCTTGGCTAAATCGATCCTTCTAATACCGTTAATATGCCAAGATAGTCCAACTATTCATGTGCTTTTAGGAAATTCAGTTTCCCATCTACCTACATGGTAGTGATGCCAAAGAACTATAACCTTCGTGGCTAATTAAGGCTTCTTTTGGGATAAAAATAATACAAAATTTATTTTGATAGGCAATAGACAATTTGTTTATATGTGAAAACATATAAATCTAATTTATTCCATGAGAAGTTCACACATATTACTTCAAGTAATTGCAACTAAGAATATTAAACGTTTCATATTAGTCTTCAAGCTAACAAATTAACCATTAACCACTTAATTCAACGAGAATTAAAAATTTAATGCACCACCACCACTACTATCAATACTTCAGGATATGGAATTCAAAGATAACAAATATATAAGCACATGATTTAAGTTCTTCTTCAAGAGAAACTTTATATGTTCCAAATAATATACATTCTTGCATGTCGTAATTGACAAGGGGTAGCTTCATGCTTTTATATTCAATAGTTATGATATGTAGTCACACGCCTTCAAGAAGTGTAACATATGCAAGCCATATATTCAAAATTATTGCAATCGATAATATCCTCGGTTCATAAAGTCGTTTAAAAATTCTAACTCAATTTTCAATTTGAGTAATTTCTAATGGTAAATTCAAATACTTCATGTATTATATTGCTCTTTGATATTCTATACTCAAGAGATATTTCTTCTAGAATATAGTTTGATAAAATTTTATTTACCATCTTGTCTTCTAGACATTTACAAAGCTTCAAGCTATTGTTTATAGAGCAAAAGTTAAGCATACAAGCTTCAAAATTCGACCTTCAATGCAATATGATATTCTATAATCATAATTTGGGATTTTACTCATGCAATGAGTCCCACAATGCATTTGTTACTTCTATCGCCATATACTCATTCTAGAGAGTAATTCAGAAATATATATACTTGAGTTTACTACACTTCAATGGCGAAGAAAATATCCTACATGGATTTAATAATGACCGTAACAAATACTTTTACTTTCGAGTAATTTCGTGATATTGCTTTTTCTTTTAAGGCATGCAAAATAACGTAACTTGGACCATGTGCATATAAGTTTACTACATGTAAACGAGTAGCAAGGTGCAAAAGACAATGGATGGTTACTCAAAAATATTCTTAGGAGCATCCTAACATTTCGGGGGTTATGGAATATGCAAATTTTCGAAATTTGTACCAAGCATTCATTCAACCCAAAAATTCATATGCTAGGAAAAATAAATACGAGTCTCTCAAAAGTGAAGTCTAAGGTCCGCAGGATTTAGAGAGCCCATATTATACCATGTTTCTATTGTAAACATACAAGAGTTTTGTTTTTGCAAGTACATGGTATTTGATTCATGACGTGTGATAATAATGAAATCATTCAAATAACATAAAAAAAAATATCAACACGTGGTACATATATATATACACATGAACATGTAGCTAGTCAAGCAAGCTTGCTATTGATTAGCCACGGTGGTGAGTCGCATCAAGTTAAGAATTTGCCATGCATGTTGAAACTGCATGTTTCAAAATTTCCAAAGCCGAAAAAAGACGAGAATACATGGTAGATTATTATCTTTGAAACTACGGGGGTTTACAAAACAATCTATTGTTTGTCCGATCTAACAACGATCAACGGGATCAATTTAGTAAGAACTACTTCATGCCATGCAAAACCCTCGCTTGGGTTAGGAGGAACAAACCATGTATATGGACAAGCGGCATTCAAGCCTGATTGTAGTAATGCGTGTATGAGCTACGGCCGGCTCCGCAACATCCGTGCAACGGAGGACAAAACGGCAGCGGTTTAGCACCATCTTTGTGCGAAAATACGAGCAAGAGAGCGGCGGCGTCTTGGTGTCGTTCTCACGTGGTGGCGTCTTTGGCTACACACGATGCGCACAAAGTGGCTAGCCCATCAAAGCGGGCGACGGTAGAATGCGGTCTTTGGGGAGTCGTATAAAAATACGATATATTGGCTTCTTGCCTTGCCTGTTTCTACGATATATTGGCTTCTTGCCTTGCCTGTTTCTACTCGTAAAGATGACGGTTGCTTATGGATCAATATATTTGAATTCAACTCGATTTAATATTCTTTTCATGGTCGATCGACTAACAAGAAGATACAGCCTTACTAATCAACGATAGTTTGCATGCACGTAGAACCAAATCGCTACTAGTGCCGGATCCAATGACTTACGTGGTCAAAAGACGTAACAATGCAAAAAGACGAGTACACGACTCTGACTGCGGGTCTTATGTGTCAACGGCTTCAAGCCGAACATGACTCATCATGAACCATGTATGAGGTGAATTCGGATCACAACATGAAGCAAAGGTGCATGTGCATGCGGGTCCAAAACAATTCTGCCGCAAAGGGTGCATTTAAATAATGATCTACGCAAGCCGATGTGACGGAGCAAACAACCGCAGGAAAGATGGTTTGGATTCGAAGTCATGCGTGACTTCGGATGCAATCCGAACTTGATTAGGGCGTTAATAACTCAATTGTCGCCGACTTCTTGCCGGCATATGCTCGTGACTCTTCTTCGAGTCGAGTCGGTGTTGCTACTGCACAACTTTAATTAATGACCATGAGGTTGGATCTTCTTTGGACCGGCCTCTAATCCTAATTTGCATGTCACCGTGGTGGCTACTAGGCCCATCGTACAAATTTCTTCATGCATGTACGGATGTTACTTAAAATACCAACAAAACCCAACACAATGGCTAGGGTAAACACACAATCTACGAGGCGTGCTATTCATACCTTTTGTTCTTAATTTGAGAAGAAACGAAGATCGTCAGCGTGGGACAGTTCGGCTAGGCCATGGGGACTGCCCGGCGTGGACGATGAGTCGATGCGGTCGCGCATTAGTAGCGGCGGGGTAGCGAGATCCGTTCCGCTAACAACGTCGGGGATGTCGACGTCGTTGAAGTAGTTGCGGCGGGGCTTCGGCACGAGCGTCGGTGTCGAAGATCGGCGGCGGCTTCAACGACGATGTCGATGAAGAGCTTGTCGTGCTGATAACGTGTTGTGAAACGCTGTCGTCAGCGGTTAGGACCTTGTCCTCTCCGTCTCTCACGATCAACATAGTAGATGAAGTAGAACACATAGACATAAGATGTAAGGAGACTATTCTTTATTCATCTGAATCTTCGTTAATTACAATGGAGGATCTCCCACGTATATATAGTCCGAATAAGTCCTAGAGTATGGAAATCGCCCACACAATAAACGGACTAGGATTAAGATTCTTCCTTCTTCTCTTTCTATATTCCAGCCAAGGCCGGAGAGTTTTGGTAAGAGCCCACATACAAACGGACTAGGATTAGGATTCATCCTTCTCCTTTCCTTCTAGGAAAGAGTCCGTGTGTTTTACAACAGTTACAACTAGCTTTTCTACTGTTCGACTGTTCTTGGTGCATGTTGCTTTCTTATGACGAATTCACTCTTCCACTCTTAGGTGTTTTCTGATCCTATCATTTTCAGTGAATTGGTTGGATGGATGATGATCTCACGAACCTGAATTTTTATCTAGTTGCTGATATGGGAGAACCCAAGGTCTGAAGATTATTGTGGATAAGTTCAATCATACAGCATGCACTCTTCGGTTGGGCACTGTTTCCTGTTGCTGCTCCGACCTTGGAATGATAAGCATGACTCATGAAGCAAGATTGTTTAAACAGCGAGTATATTCTAAGCAACCAACGTACTATAGTCGTTGTAAGCCACGATGACTACTGGCTAAGTCAAATGAAGTTGTTTGCTACTAGCAAGTCAAATGGAAAAATCAAAATTGTTTTTTTCTCTTCACGTATAAACATCAGTTCCAATGTTCAGCACTCCGTTAAAGTTCTAAACGGAGCTCTGTTCAGCCGGGTATGTTTTGCCTTTGCCTGCCTGTTCAGCCGGGTATGTTTTGCCTTTGCCTGCCTGCGACAGGGCACGACTTTTTTTTTTAATAACAAACATAATATGGTAAGGGTTACCCTTGTACAAGATGCAGTTCTGATAGGACAGCGCTTGAGATATGAGTCGCACAATGACAGATTACAGAGACACCTGCAGTTAAATCTTGAGGATTCCTAGCCTGTTGATGAGTCACAAAACGGACATGGCAGATGAATCTAAATTTTCCTTATTGTTTGGGCCCATTTACTTAAACTTATTAGTTTGGCTTATCAAACATGATATAATGTTTTTCTCTCGTTACAAAACAATATCAGCTAACTTATCAGTCCACGAAACTATAAACTGCCAATGGCTAGGCCATGAAAGAGTGAACCACGCCATGTTTTTAACTTGAAGCCTCGAAGAAAAAAATGCCTACCTGCCGTCATGTTTTGATTTTCCATCCAGTGTGAAGTTACCTATGCAGTTCTGAGCAGTGAGCACCATCAATTCGACGTTAGAGCTTACATGTTTTGAATAGACCGCTGGCGTGTTTGGTTCGCTTCTTTAGCTCGCTAACATTAGGCCCTGTTGTTTGGGTCATGTTCATAAATTGCTGCAGGTTTGGCTACCGTTCCTTTTCTCTTTCCATCCGTCAATGTGTCCTATTGATCTCTGATATGTGCGCGTGTGGTTTGTGTTTGTTCGTACATGTTTAGATACTACATACCTAGATAGGAGACATAAAAAGTGGTTTATATTTGAAATAAGGCCTACATGAACGTTTATATTTAAAATTAAACCATATTCCAAGACCAACTTGAAGACTCCTTCTGAAATTTACTCTCCAAATCAGTGGTGGATCCAGACCCCCTTCATCCTCAACCTAGATCCTAAATCATCAATAAGTGAATTATTTTGGGTAAAAATGTTTTCTTTTATTTTTTTTTTTGCGAAGAATGTTTTCTTTTATCTTTGTACTATCCAATAACTCTTTTTTTTTTTTTATCTTGTGTGTACTTCATAAATCATCCCACTCCCCGTCTTTGGCTAGCAGAAAATCTGGAATAGATGATGTTTAGACTCCAGCAATCCAATTAAACAAGATGTTGGAGAGTATTTATTTTTAGTTTTTACCAAAATCTTTCATCACAACATGTCAGGAAGAAAATAGAGTCTTTGGAGTTGTGCTACGGCAAGCATATTTATATTTTTTATTTGTCAACTTCTTGTGTAGCAAGGTCTTATTTGACAGGACTTTATTACAACTAATTTCACCTAAAAAAAAATCAAAGAAACTATGTTCAGGTCTTTTCACCTTCATACGGCATAAAAATAATAGTTTTTCCTATCTAAAGCTTGTGTCGAAAAGCTGTTGCTTGAGGAATTTGGCATAATTTATAACCTGTATATAGTAACAATTTAAAAAATCAGGGCTGAAGTCTTTTGAAAAGTGACGCAAAATCGGGTTTAAAGGAGTTCCGTGAGTTTTTTTTTTCTCTGTCGAATAGTTCAGTGCACTGGCGGACCTAGTGGATAGTTCAGGTAGGCCCGGGACTACCCTGAAATTTGGCCCAAAACTTTTTTACTACTTTGCACCATAGCCCACCAAATTGGCCCGATGCCTCTATCTCTCAGACGCAAGTCCAGTCCACCTTCCAGGACTCCAACACCATACCAGCGTGAGCACCGCCTCCGGCGAGTTGGAGTTGGCGGTCGGGCGGTACGGGGCTCAAGCGCCACCTACCGCTACGCAACAAAGGAAGCCCCACTCGAGCCCCACCTAAAAATTTTGTCGATGAGCCCGCCTCCGGCGCATCATCCTACCTTGATCGGTGTAATCAATCAAATAATCGTGCGCAACTAATCAAGGCCCAGCCCATTAATAGAAAAGGGAACCCTATCCCAGTGCTGCAAGGGCTATTTCCAACAACTATGGGTTGCAGCCCATATTATCCAACGGCCCGAGCTTCATCGAGATGCGTGCTACTAGGGTCGTTCTCCTATACTCCTACGTAGTTCGCGCTCCGGGTTTCGGCGCGGCGTTGGCGCCAGAGACACGCATGGGCGGGGAGGGCCGTCTAGGCCGGGGACACGGATGTCTTTGCTCCTAGTATAACGATGCTTTACCACCGTCCACGAGTACTAGTGTCCGGATTCGGACACGAGAGTAGTGGCCCGCAGAATCCAATGCAATGCACCGCACATGGCGTTCCTCCGTTGATGGGATTTGACGATCCGGTCTTGAGGATACCTCACGGAGAGAGAGGGACCGGGCGGAGGAGAGAAGCAAATACGACGGCTCAAAGGGCGCCCGTGACGCGTTAGGTCGACCGATGCCCGCTGATGACACCGTGTCACGCGACTCAAGATGGCAACGGGTAAATACCCGACGGGTAGTGCCCACCCGCATCTCCGCACCCGCTAGGAGTAAATCTTACCCGTCGGGTTACCCGTATCCGCATGCGGGTAGGAAAATCATTCCATACCGCATTCGCGTGCGTAAATTCTACCCGTCGGGTAACCCGTACCCGCGAACATACCCTAGTATGACATATGAAATGCTTTATAAATTCAAATATTTAATAAATATTAGGTCAATATATATGCACAAAAGCAAATCTAACATCAATTAGCAACAATACTAGTGTTATATATATGTAGACTTTAGTTGAATTGGCTCAAATTCTAGTGTTATATGGGCCAAATTTATTAGGATTGTTAGTGATATATACGGGTATTTATTACCTGACGTAGATCGGTATGGGTAGCTTACACCCGCACTGCATTCGCACCCGATGGGTAGAAGATTTCTTCCAATAACGCACCGCGGTGAAAAATCATTCCACACCCGCATCTTTATCGGGTAAAACCCGTCTCGGGTGGGTTTCGGTTTGAATGCAGTGCCATTTTGAGTCACGACCGACTTGACTACACCGGCCATGTTGCTCCCGATGGCAACGGGTAGAAAATATCCGCGCACCGGGGCCATGAGACCTGGGCGGCGCGGATACGGGCGTGAGTCCGTGCCCTCGCGAGCACACGACACGGGCATAGAGTTGTGCCCAACGCAAAAAGCTTCACGGCAAAAAGAAAATAGACGCCGCATCCGTCCGTCCCGCCATACCCGCAAGACCGACACGTGCCCACTATCGGGCAAGATATAAGCTCCTGGCCTAGGGCTTCCCACCCAAATCACCAATCCCCCCCTCCACACTCCACCAGCAGCCGCCGCCCCGTGACCCTGAGGCCATGACCCACGCGACCCGTGTGTCGCGTCTCGCCTCCCCAGTCCCCACTTCGCGAGCCGCGGTCGCGGCCCCCCGGCATCGCGCGTCCCCGCCTCCGTGCCTCCCCCACTCGCGGGCTGCAGCAACCGGCGAGCACGGCTGCTTCGCTCGGCGCGCGCTTCTCGACGGCCGCGGCGAGATCTACGCGGAGGGGAGGCTGCGAGCCCTCTCGGCGGAGGGAGAGGAGCGGCAACCGGCGAGCCAGGCACGCATCTCGGCGGAGGAGCATCAGCGCGAGCCTCTCTGCGGACGGCGGCGGTGAGATCTGTGCGGAGGGGAGGTGGCCGCGAGCTTGCTACGGGGAGTCTCCGTCTCTGCCTCGCAGTCCACGGTCGTCTCTCAGCCTTGGATTGGATGGTATAGGAAAATAAGGTAATAATAAGTTCTCTACATAGTATGTAGAGTAAAGTGTTGCGATGGTTTTTCCTTTAATTGAGTTCCATTACCATTATTTTTTTTCCTTTAAGTTCTCTATATTTGTTGAGTCTTCAGGTGCGCTCGTCTTCACATATCCTCTAGTTTACTTTGTGTTATTTTACTAGTTCAGATCCGGGCCCTTCAGATCCTTCCACCTTCGAACGTGAGTCTCAAAAAAGCTTCCCTATATCGATTTAATGCAATGGTTGTTAGTTCCTCTTTCTGTCCTTCCCTGGATCTACGATTTTGTTTATTCATTAGTGCAACAACCCTGTAGGTTGTTGTAGCGCATGTTAGTTATCATGCAAACCGAGAAGATAGTTTATATTCTTTATGGGCTACTATAGGTCCGTCACTAACCACACCACAAGACTGTATAGATTATTTAGTTGCATATTCATGGTAGCACAGAGTACCTCTCACTTTTGATCATAAGTACAGGAAGCTAAATCTTTGTCTTTGAAAGCTCAGTACTTTTGTGTACATGATACATTTGTTGTAATCTGTAAGCTAATTCTCGTGTAATCTGTAAAAGGTATTTAATATTGATTTTTCTTAGCGATAATTCATTTGTTAGAAAATCCATGTATACACAATACAAAATTTTAATTTTGATCAAACATTTTCTATACTATTCACCTTGTAAGTGTAAGACAATTCATTTCTAATCACTGCAATTTAGCAATTTATTTCGTGTAATCTGCTCAAATACTTGAATGCAGAAACCTTAGAGTTCGTACTTTCGAATCTGCTCAAATACTCGAATCTGCTCAAACCTTAGAGTTCGTACCTGAATATGCTCAAATACTTGAAATGCAGAAACCTTTTACTTTTGTGTTTTGTCATGATAAGAATGATTTTTTCTATTAGTATGAGTTTAAGTAAAAAAAGAGGTTTATTGATAAGATTGTAAAGGATTAGGGGTTGTAAAGGATTAGGGATTATAGATCATCATCTTTGAGCCTAGAATTGAATTAAATTTTTGTTAGTTTTCAAGATTTTTTGAGGCAAGAAGAAATCAAATATAGCATTTCTTTTTAAGAGGTATAGGCAAAAAAAAAGTTTACCAATTTTGGTTAATTTATAGTCATTTTACCGATTTTTTCTTTGAGTTTTGTTGTATTGGGTAAGAATTTTTTTTGATGAGGACTACCCTTGTTTCAATTTCTAGGTCCGCCACTGGTTCAGTGAGGGTATAAAAGCGCAATTTCCGCCTCTATTACTCGGTTGACAAACAGTCACGCAGCCTGCACGTGACCTCCCAAACCTAAGTTGTCCTTCCGGCAGCGGGCGGGCCGGCGGCGCCTCCTGCCTCGAGAGAGAGAGAGAGAGAGAGAGAGAGAGCGCTTCGTAGCCATGGCGTGGGAGGAGGCGGCGGTGGAAGAGGAGGAATACGGGGATGAGATGGAAGCTTCGGAGTCGGAGGAGGACGTTGTGGTGGGGCAGATGCCGACGGTGATGGTGCCAAAGCATATCAATAAGAGGGCCCTGAAGAACAAGGCGCTCTCTGTTACGCTCGACAAGAAAGCGCTCAGGTGCGGCTACCTCCTTTGCCTTCTCCCGCTGGCGACGCCCGCGAAATTTCTATTGCAAAACATGATTATAGGTGGTTTTTATTTTGTTGCGAATTGTGTCAATCGACGCATTATATAGTTGTGGTGCTGTGGTTCAAGGGATTTGACGAATTCGTGACTGGGATCTTGGGATCTTGGTTTTGCAGGGATTTCGTGACTGGGTTTCACAAGCGGAAGAAGAAGAGAAGAAAAGAGGCGCAAAAGATTTTGCAGGAGAAGGAGAGGAAGAAGAAAATACAGGACCGCAAGAGGGTAAGAAACACTTCTCTCCCTGACACACATACAGAAGCTGGTTCATGAAAGATGTCTTGGCTCATAATTTGTCGTATAAGGTTTTTAATGAATGGTGGCTAGTTCTTGTATGAAAGACAGATTGTCCATTTGTCGTATAAGGTATGCCATCATGTCAATGTTCATGAATCACGAGTCCAATATTAGGAGAAAAAATAGGAAGAAAGAAATCCAAAATAGGGTTCTTATGTTGTTCGTATTGAAATGTAGAAAGGTTATAGTAATTGACAGTCAATATGCACCGTTAGGGGAGTAGGAGTAGCGACTAAGGGGACTGCTAATATATACTCCAATGGGCTGATGGGTAAAGTTCAATGGAAGATGCCTGCAGATAGCAGCTCATAATGCAGTTCTTAAAGCTGATTTCCCACTCCTTTCTAGTGACGAGACAACACAAAGGGCCTTTTTGGTTCTCCAAATTGTTAGAACTGAATTGAACTGAGTCTGAAATACAAATCCATATGGAAATAGAAATGCCCCCACCCCCACCCCCCAAAAAACATTGTAGGTTACTTGGATGATTTTTGGTTCGTTATATTGTCAGAACCGAATTGAACAAGTCACAACCAAATCCATGTGGAAATTGAAATGGGGGAACCAATTTAATGCTTTTGTTTGGTTGGGATAGTTACATGGAGATTCCGGCCCCAATCTAATAACAAAATGCTATCTAAGGATTACATTTTACATATATCCATGTAAAGGTGATAGGGATGTCTATGAACAGTATAGTGGCATTTTCAGGTGGCTTGTGTTTTAGTAATTACGTGAACACACTTCTTGGTTGTTGCCATCAGGTCTTTCTAAGTGCTGTTATTTTGTTACAGAGGAAAGAAGAGAAGGAGATTGCTCTATACGGTAGAGTACTGTCGTCAGATAACAATGATGGTGCTGGATTAGAAAATGAAGATATCGGTGATGATGGTGAGGTTATGGAAAATGATGAACCTTTGTCTGGTGAGTACATGAACTAAATATGTAACAGTTGCTACCTGCCATACTACCATGTCACACTATGATGTTTCTAGAAGTCAAACCTCATTCTCTCGCAATTGATCGTGCTTCCAGAAATCAAAACCTCTACGAAGATGATGGGACCAGAATTATAGTCACCACTAGTGAAATTGCTCCTGAAGACGATGACATTGGTCCGAAAACTGTCTGCCCCGTGGCGGCGAGCTACACCAACAAGAATACTAGCTCGTTTGCCAAGAAGAACAACAGTTTAGGTGTGAAGAAGAAGCCACAGAAGAGAACGTTCAAGAGCAAGAGTAAAGTGAAGAAGGGTGACAAGAAGCGGGGTGCTGCAAAGGGTAAAAGGAAGGGCAAGGGAAGGAAGTAGTGTTTTGTGAACCCACTGTAGAAAGAATTGTATGCTGTGATTGGCTGTGGACCTGCGGTTAATCTTCTGATCTACACTTTGTTTAGTGATATATTCTGCTAACAAATTGTGATGGAACAAATTTGTTATATCGATGCTCAGTTGTTGAGTTGTGCTACATGTCTGCTGCTGCTACTTAAGTTAGGAGACAGTTTCTGCTCCTTTCGGCTAATCTCTCCTGCCACGTTGTCTGAACCAATTGCTGATATGCTCTGCTATATCGGCCAAGAAGGGTGATTATGTTTTGGGCAGATCCGAGATTGGCGTCTTCCGGCGTCCGCAATGAGCGTATCCAAGCCGATTCTAAACTCTGTTGCCATATAGATTTTGAGCAACAAAACAGCTGTTGCAAAATGGCTGGTCCAATTGATATGTACTCCCTCCGTCCCAAAATATTCGTCGGCTTTGGTTTTCATGTTCTGAAGTTTGATTCGATTTATACAAAAATACGTCAACATTTATATCTTTAAATAAATTTATTAAAAAAACTAGATTCAAATATCTATCAATGATACTAGTACTAATTATGGGTGATAAATACTAGAACTTTTGAAAATATGATTTGTTAAATTTATTTCTGAAAAGCACAAACGAAGAACATTTTGAGACGGAGAAAGTAGGCCGAAAAGTGGAGGGGGAGGAGAGAGAAGATTGGTGTCATTGACATGTAGGTTCTTTGTTCGTTTGGCGCGGTCTTTGGTTGGTGATCTTGATTTGTTCGGAGAGAAATGTCATCACCGACCGACCGACGCCGTGAGAGAAAATACTATTGAATGACGGGTTGATAAGCGCCGGTAGTCCAAACGAAAAGGTGCTGATTTGTTCGAAGTACTATTCTCAATCTGCTGTAACATTTAATAACTTTTGATTCGGTTTTGTCAATCCCTATACGAGATTTAGCAATACAAACGAAAGTGTTAGAGTTGAAAAATTTGCAATTCCACTTGCATCGAAACGTGACGCACAGGTAACGTGAACTGAATCTGTCTTGGTACGCAAGACCGGCGACGCGAGGCCGCCAGGGAGGAGGCGGACTGGCAACACCGTCCACTGTGCGCTTTGCGTTGCGCTTCACTTGACGCGGTGCCTGTGCCTGTGCCGGCAATGTTTTCCTTTTAGGAATTTTGAGTCGGACGTGGACGTGGGTAACCGCCGCGCCACTCCGCCCGCACCCTTTTCCTCCCCACCCGGGGCGGCCACCCCCTGCCCCCGCTTCGCTTCCCCGGAAATGGCGCGCCACCTCTTCCCCACTCCGCTCCCCGTCCATCATCCTCTCCTCTCCATTACACCAGTCCGCGATTCCGCACCATCTCCGCTCAGCCCGCGCTTCCCACCCCAACCTTCCTTCCACAACCACGACCAACCGCAGCGGATCCCGCACGGAGCGCTGCGCCGCGATTGCTCGCTGTCGTAGCGACCTCGCAATTCTTCTGGAAGGAACAAGGGTTTGATGCCATGACGGAGCGCTAGAGGCCGAGGAGGAGAAGCGAAGATGATGCTTGGCCTAGTGCAGCTGCTGGTGGGGTTCGTCGTCGCCTGGGAAGCCGTCGAGCTCGTCCTCCGCCACGGCCTCCTCCTCTCCGTCTTCAAGCTCGCCATCCTCGCCGCCCTTGCCGCCGCGGCCGGATGTGTCGCCGCCATGTACGTTCACCCTCCCCCCCTCTTCCTCCGTTTTTTTTTTCACGATGCCTCACCGGACGAAATTATCTACGTGCTATACGTCTCTCAATTTCTCGGAATGAGATGGGGTGAGTGGCTCTCAATCTCAAGGATCTGTGTGTTGCCAACTCCAATCGCAGCGTATTCGCCAGAGGGGTAGCCTGGGTGCTCCGACGCGCGGCCAAGGTCTCCATCGGTTGCCGCTCCTACGGCCTCAATTACCTGAGGGACATCAGCGTTTCATCACCCAAGGTATACCTCTCTCCGTCTGCCTGCTTCTGTGGCTTCTCATCCCTCCATGCCAATGGCAATGCCAATCCTGACATATGATCCATCCGTGTTTGCATTGCATTTCAGGGCGCTGTTGAGTCCGTCTGCATTGGTGAAATTAGACTTGGCCTGCGGAAACCGATCACCCAGCTGGGATTTAAAATACTAGCCCATGGCCCACTCCTGCAACTGCAAATCTCTGATTTGGATGTTGTCCTCAGGCAACCTGTGAAATCTGCTAACAAGAAGAAACCTGCCCCTCGCAAAACCGACCTCGACCACACCAGCCAAAACCAAAGGAAAATCAAAAGGACAAGGAAAATGGAGGCTGATAACAAGCATGGCCAGTCTGTTGTCATTATCCATAGTGGAGCTGAGGCTTAAGGTACTGCCTACTATTCAGATACTTCAACTCCATCAATCATAGTTATATTATTATAAACACTCACAATTTTGTGAATGACATATCTCTCTCCTAGTAACCCCAAACATTTTTTCCCTGTCAATATTAGTAGATGCTAGAATGAAGAGGCTCATAAGTTGTAATAGCTGTATAGTCGCATATTCTCAAAGGTTTAGTCGCCTGATAGACTTTTGTGCTAAGTTCTTGTGCTAGCAGATGTGTGCTCTGGTTCTGGTTCCGTCTTTGGTACATTCTATATGATAGATCCATATCCAAATAGTTAAGCATCAGCATTTGTTCTTTTGTTGCTAGGAGCTTTATAATGCAGGCGAAGCCATCTTTAGATTTGTCCGATAACAATTTATATAGATATGCTTATCTTTCTTGTGTTGTCTGTAATCTCTAGCATTTTTTTTAACAAGAGGTACATATGAGTTACAGTGGCTCTAAAATCTGTTCTCTGTTTTTCCTCTCTCTCTCTCTCTCTCTCTCGTGCACGCGTTGATAACTTTGCAATAACTTGTCTCTACATACTGCAGGCTCCCAAAGCTGCTCTTGGTATCAAGGACCTTAAGATTGATTTATCTAAAACCGGAGGACTGCATCCAGTTCTTAATGTTCAAGTTAATATCATTCCTTTATTTGTGCAAGCACTGGATCCAGACAGCATTGAAAACAATAAATCGGTGTTTAGTAAATTGGATTGGTGGGTTAGTGGACAATATTGTTCAGCCATGGACACTTCAGACTGTAGCTCTTTCCTGTTTGAGGATATATCACTCTCATGTGACCTTCATCAGAGGTAACACATTAAGTCAATGCTTTGCAAACTTCATCAGATTTATAAATAATGAAATAGTTAACAATAGGAATTATTCTTGACTATGTCTTTTAGGGATAAAGCAATTAAAGTAAAAAATTTGGACTTGATGCTTGGTCCAATTGTTGTGAATTTGGAAGAGAAATTACTCTCAAAAAAGAAACCATCTGCCTCTACTGTTGCTGAGCAAAAGGGTGAACCTTCTATGGATAATAAATCAGCAGCCATATCAGAAGGGGGAAAACTTGCATCACTAAATAAGAAGATCAGTATGTTTCCCGAACAGGTTGTATGAACTCCCTAGAGTACAACTGCTGTTTCTATATTTATCTGTCCACAAGTATTTTGCTCTACTGCATGCATATTCTGCTATTCTTTTAGCTTGTTTATGCTTGCTTGTACTTTCAATAATAGTTGTATTGGTTCATTTTCCCTATAAAATATGTGGACATATAATTTTTGTTATTTATATTGACTTGGAGGGAGGCCGCATTGGAGTGATATTGCTTAGCAAAGCTAAATCTATTCCGGATATATATACAGTATGTGCAGGATGCACATTTCTTTAAATATAGGACCACCGAATAATCGTTCTTCACTGGTGCTGATATTGCTCATTAAATACAAATTATCATTGTTGAGTATGCAAATATTATAGGACTGAATAAATATCAGAAACAAATAGTTATATGTGATGTTGAATATCATATAAAATACAACTAACTGTTTTTTGCTAGCACATGTAACCAAGGTATTTGGGAGTTTAACTTTACCTAGAGTACAATTCAAAATTTTCAAGTTATCTCCTACTGTCTACTAGTATAATGCCCGTGCTAACGCTACGGTGACATTTGTAATGCAAATCAATCAACAACAAAATAATTTATCTGCACAATACATAATTTTAGAAAAAATAATTAAATCCAATATTACTATGGGGAAACCCACCTCTTTGCCAAAGAAATATTTATTATCATGTATTTTCAACAATATGGTTTAAAATAAGGCTATTGCCAAATAAAGCTTTATTAGGCATGTGCAAAACACATCAAATCCACTTTACATCGCTCATCTCAGCCTCGACTCTCCCTCCACCGTTATGCTCCTGGAACATTGCCTATTGGTCTGCCACTCTGCCTCCACTTGCTCGAGCAAGCACGTCTACTCAGGCTTGCTCTAAACGGCCTTCTCCAGGTTGGATTTGCCTTGATGATAGTAGAGATCTACTGAATGGTAGTAGAGTTCAGTAATCTCATGCTTGATGATATTGTCAAGCTTGTACTCGAATTCTTGCCAATTCTTTGAATGTGATATTATTTTTGCTTTCTTGAAACTAAAATTCAGAAGCACAATAAATTAATATATCACATGCAAAAAAAATAACTAATATATACATTGCATGGATTTTTACCATTCTAATTACTTTTGAATAGTAATATCAATGCTGGATTAGGAACTTTCGCTAATTCAAAAAGAAGGCCGCATGACAAATATATCCATGTTGTCCTGTCATGATCGACATGTCAGCATTTATACTTGTTTATTCTTATAAAAATATATAACTGCTTCTTCTGACCAGATAAGCAACCACAATTTCTAGCATGAGGCATGCCTAAAAGAAATTGAAAGGCATATCTAGTACCTAGTAAATCCAATCCAGAAATTAGTACTGCTCAGTGCTAAAAATATGCAATTAGGAAGTGTTTAACATCTATAAACAAAACAACAACATTTTTCCTCAGCTAGCTCCTAACGTGATTTGCAGCTAAATACTCCTATGAAGCATCACTGACCCAAGCAATTGCAAGGTCGGAACGCCCCGTGAAACAAGCCATTGCCACCACAAGATTCATTTGGCTGAAATCAATTAAGAGAATGAAATAGTATACATACCAGAGTGGCATGAAGCAACTTGCAGAACCCTTCTGCCATCTAAGTTCATCTAAAATATTGCCCCCGACATTTGGTTGGACATGTGTGCCATCCATCCCACATTCATCTTGCCCACTGGATAGTGCCAAAGTAGGGATGCTAGTGGATTAGTACATTCAAGAACGATATGTGATGGGACTAATTCAACAGTACATTTAAAGAAAAAAACTGACACATTCAAGTACACTGAGCAATGCCAATTGCCAAATATTTAAGATACACGTTGAGCAGAAGATAGACCTCGTTCAGGAACTCGTTCAAGAACTGCACTCATGCCTTGTAGTTAACCCGGAGAGTAGAGGCAACTTCGTAACCGCAATCTGCTGCTCGTTCTCCGTCGCTAATCGAGCAAAAGGAGTCTTCTACCCGTCCACCCGCACTGAGGCATTGTCATTATTCTGTTCCTCTTTCCAATCCAATGTGCAGCTCTGAAGTTACAGAAGGCGACAGATCCTTACCAACTTGTACTCAGATAGAAACCACAAAGCTTTTTGCTTACTAACCTGCAGTGAAAAATAGAAATAATCACGAATCCCATGAATAAATCAAACACACAAAATAGAGTATGATCTCTACTGACGTGAATACCTGCGGCAACGACACCACCTTCTTATAGGGCTGATGGATGTCCAACAGGTATTCTCAGGATCGTCGGGAAAAAAAAGACATCCTTTGCCCATTTGATCGAACACCTTTAGGCAATCATCTGCAGACATGTAGCTCAGAGAAAATATTCTACTCTCTGTGTTTGATGAAGAAAAATACACTGATAAATGAGACAAGAACTTACAGATTTCTTTATCTCGGCCATCTTGATTGGATTGTTTTTAATCCTTGCAATTGCATCCTGCTCCCGCTGCATTATTAGGAGTGGGATCCCATTAGTAGTAGCAGATCGGAGTGGAGCTTCCTCCATGTATCAGCTGCCTGAAATGTGCGAACCAAAAGGGCGATCCTCTCAGATCCAATCAAACGAAGGGAAAAAAAACGAGAGAAAGATGATAAAATACTTACCCCTAGGTGCTCCCCGCCGTTCCCTCTCGGCCCCTGATCCGGTAAACCTCGGTGCCTCCTCCTCGATCGCGCGGGATCGCTGCGTCCTCCCCGTCGTTACCTCTCACCCCCCCTGATCCGGCAGACATCGCTGCCACGCATACTCGCCACCTTTCTCAGGCGCGATCGCTGCCAGGTCCTGATCCCGCTCATCACCGCCGGGCGCTCGTCCTTCGAGGGGCCTTCAATGGCGGCCAGGAACCAGGAGGATGAGGTCGAGCGTTCGGCTATTCCAAATCGGCACGTAGGTGATGACCTCGGCAAATCCCCCCGTTGATCTCGTTGATGGTCGCTTCCCGATTTATTTTTTGTTTTGCGGTGATGACCTGATGGTTCGAACCCTGCTCGCGAGGTGAGAAACAAACGCGACGCTGTGAGAAGGCTCGAGAGGCGAGGGTGTAAGACCCGTGTGACAAACTTTCGATCTCAGCCCTTGGTTGTGAGATCCGTCAGACGATATTGCTTGAGCTAAAAATAGAAATAACTGTGCCATTATAGTATAGATATTTGCCATTTTAAGTTGTTACTGTGATTTTTTAAAACGAATTAACTGTTTGATTACTGTTCACTAAAATGTAGTTTTATTTGGAAGGTTAGCTTCAATATGTCCAAACTTGATCTGAAGTTTTTGCCTAAAGATCATAGCCTCTCAATCAACAATGAAATTGGTAGCATATCTTTGAGATGTACAAGGTTACAACCGCAGCAAGACTTTGGAGAGGTTACAACACATCTTCGGGTTGGAAACTGCTATAACGAAGATTCATGTATGTTCTAATGTTATCTATAGGAAATATAAGTTTTTTTCAGTTTTGGTTATTTCAACACAATTGTTTTCTATAGAAAAATTGAAGTTTTTATTTAATGACTGATTGTTTTTCCAGCTTCTAATGGATGGTTCCACGTCTGTATTAGAGGTTATAAAAGTTTCAACAGTTGTTTCAGCTAACATTCCATCTCAGGTTAGTTTGATCTTATTTCTTTATTAATTCAAACTCAACTATTCTGGATCCTTCGATTTCCCTTGGAGAATTTTGAGGGGCCTCCATCTACCTTCTTTTATTATCATTTTTTTTGGAGAATACTTCCCTTACACACAGATAAGGCTTCCCTTTGAATACACAGATAAGATGTTTTTTTTAGTTTTCTTGGGTTTATAATTCCTTTTGGAGCTAATGTGTTTATGCATTTTCCTCTCTCAGACAACGTTGCCAGTTCAAGCTGAAGTAGATATCAAGATTAGTGGATTCCAATGTAACCTCATTGTAAGCAGAATTAAGCCACTGATTAGAATAAACTCAGATAAAAAGAAGCCTCTTGTTCTTCATGACAATCCTCAGGAAAAGAAGGCACCTAAAGAAAAATTAGCATTGTCTTTGGCATGTACACTGTCAGCTCCTGAGTTGATTCTTGTGCTTCATAGTCTTGATGATGTACCACTTTACCATGTAAGTATTAAGTACCTTATGGCTGCTGTGCTGTGCTTTTCTGTTCTCAGTTGGTTTTGTTGCTTGCATTGCATTACTTACAAGGCTCAGGTTAAGAAAATCCACTCATATATTAGATTCTAATAATTGCATGTTCTATCTATAAATCACCTTCATTTTGCTAAATCAATCATGCCATTTAGCATCCATAAAACTAGAGGTTGTGGCATTGATGTGAAGGGAAAAGTGGCACTTATGGAGATAGTGGTATGTAGGTGAGTAAGCACCTCCACCAGATTGAGTAAAAGCAATCCCCTTTCCCTATATTGAGTAAAAGTAATCCCCTGCTGTAAACCACAAACTTCCTTCCTCGATAGCCCACATGTCTTTGTTTGCATTTAGAGCAGCAGCATTGAAACCACATTGTTGTCATGTTTCCAAAGCTCCCAAGCAACATTGATAACTAGCGGATTAAGCCCTATCCTTTCCTTTTTGTCCACTTGCTTGACAGTAAGGATGCAAGAAGGCTTGTCCACAAACCCACAACAATTAAGCATGTTTGTGGTTTCCTGGACAAGCCCGCTTGCATCCCTACTTGACAAGAGCGATTCCACCAGCTAGAAAAAGTCACAGCATTACTAGAAGACGAAATCCTCTCAATCCTAGCCCGTTGGAGAACGATGGACACAAAACTTGCCAGGAGACAACGTGAGAGATAAGAATGTGCTTCATGGTCTATCAGCTTGATCACAAAGAGGGCAGCAAGGAGGGTCAGGGAGACCTATCTTTGCCAAAGTATCATCTGTTCAACATTGCTTAAGAACAGCCAGCCATATGAAAAACTTGCAACATATTTTTTCCATGGTGCAAACCCGATGGTGACCACAAAGAAAGCCTTATCGGATGATTGCAAGAGTATACCCCGAGCCAGAGCGTTTCCAAACGTGTCAAAACAATGTTTTCAAATCGTCTAGTCAACCCTAGTTACCATGGCACTGATCAGCCGACTAACTGTGATTAGTTGTCGACCAGCTTAATTAGTCGATCATAGTTGGTTCTAGTTGGAAGTATGGTCATCCTGCCTAAATTTCCTGCTACATAGGATGCAAGAACTATATTGTTGACCTTGCATTAGCAATCGGATTGATTCTTAGAATATCCCAATTTTTTTGTGTTGCTATTTTTGTACCTTTCCTTTCTATGTTGTCTCACAACCTAAGTGTTGTTGAGATCTGCAATTGTTTGGCTGCATACAGTTATTGGTAAAGTGCACAGGCCGGAACACTGTTCCTTTATCTAAAAAAAAGTTGGTCTTGGTGCTCGCCCAAAACTCCATATCCGTCCCAGACAACCAGAGTAGCTGCAGCAGTAGTAGAGCAAGGCAGGATGGTAGTGGAGGAGGTGGAAGAGAACACTAGCATTAGAGGAAGCGAGAGTTTATCCGTTCTCCTGCTTGACAGCGAAAGCTCGTACAGGCAGTGAATGGAGGGGATGGATAACTGGGAGATGTATATATTGAAACCCTACTGAGCCAAAAAAATACTAAGTGGCATGCTGGCATCACTTGTATATGCACTGGAACTTCCAAAGTGATTTCTTTCAAATGATGATGCAGTTAAAACATCATGAATACCAGAATCTCTTCTTCATGGAGATCTTCATCATTGCTGCCTGGCACATATGGAAGCAGCGGAACAACTTTATTTTTGACAGAGGACAGCCCTCTTTCTCCTCCTAGAAATGCTCCTTAGGACAGTCTCAATGGAGCATTTCACCTCCCGGTTTCAAGATGTGAAACTTTAGCATGAAATAGCTGTCTCTCAACGCACAGTTTCATAGGCTCACAGGTCCCACGACCTCTCTCTTCCCTCTCATCTTAACTGGCGTTGCTCCATGGTGAAACGCTATTTTTGTCTCAATGAGGATTTCACACTGTTTTCAACACCTGAGAAACAACGCTCAAGAGTTTCACCATGGTGAAACGTTTCCCTTCTCTCTCACAGTTTCATGCAAAAAGTGATTTTCTGCTGATGTGGCACCCTATTAATGTGCATGAAACGCCCAGAAACCCCCATTTAGACTGGCCTTAGGATGTCTGAGGACAAACACTCCTTTCCTCCTGGAAATGCTCGTTCCCCTGTACAGATCTCTCATTTTTTATATGTATATAAAAATCTCACGGTGGGGGTTTCCCTTGCTGTATTTTTTTTTTCAAAAAAAAGTGCACATTTGCCAAGCCCAACCTGCACTTCATCCCCTTCCAGACTAGTCATCCACGATTAAATCGTGACTAATTGGACCGCTTGATTTCTAATCGACCTAATCCGGTCGTAGTGTCTAATCGAGGTTAGGGGACTGATTAGTGTGACTAATCCTCAGTTCGTGATTAGTCCGATGACTTGAATGCAGCCCACTGTCTGGCTAAAATTTGGTTTTTGTTCCATTCCAACAAGGGTCATGGTGACAACAATGGGTACATTTCCAACTCTTTCAGACTACCATGATTGCCCACCGGTCTCCTTGATAAGATTTGTGTAAGCTTGGTAGCATGGGAAGGTTGGTACCAAGGGATTTCTAACTATCTTGTTTAAATACCATAACAAAAAACTAGACCAGGGTGGAAGGACATCCCACTTGGTTTAGCTCTAAGAAGGGGCCAGGTCCTGAGTTTGACTCCCTGTGGGAGCAAATTTAAGGCTGAGGTTAAAAAAAATCCCCTCGTCTGTTCCACGCCAAAGCACAGGTCGAAGGCCTGGCCGGTCGACGTCGTTCTCACATGGGGAGGCAATGCCTATTGTAAACATCATCCTCCCAAAACGCGCCTGGGTGCGATGTAAAAACTCTTCTTCTTAAATACAAAGATGCACAAATCTTTTGCGTATTCGGGAAAAAAAGGCCTGGCCGGTCGTGGTCGTTCTCACATGGGCTGCGGTGCCGCTGTGTATAGGTGGGGCAGGGGTTTGGGGGTTTTCTCGACCTGCATGAGGTCTTCTTCTTAATGCAATATGTGGGGGCTGTCTTACCCCTTGCAGGTTGAGTTTTTGTAGGAACATTGGCAGTGGTGTTTAAATATATATAAGGGGCCTCCCTACTGTATTTCCTTGAAAACAAAAAGTAAGATGTTTAAATGGTTTGAGGCTTTTTATGTGTCCAAATGGCTAATGATATCATGAATTATGACATTGCAATCTAATATACTAATCTTGCTCTGTCTGTACTGGATAATGCAGTGTCTTTTTCAATCAGCTAATGTTTCTGCAAGTAAGATGATAGACCAAGGAACTCAATTACATGCCAAACTTGGTGATTTAAGCTTTTTTGTTTCTGGTAAACACCAACAGTCAATGAAAGAAAGTGCTTCAGGCACCTTACTGCACATTAGCCATTCAACTCTTGATTTGGAACAAAAGGACCCAGGCAAAGATAATGATGAGGACCATGCCAAAACTTCTATCTCTGTTAATATATCTGGAATCAGAATGCACTTTTGTTTTGACTATCTTGAGTCACTTTGTGCAACTGCAATGTCATACAAAGTGTTCCTGAAAAGCATTTTGCCTCCTAAGAAGCGATCTGCCCAGGAGAATGCTTCTCAAAAATCTACCAAGAAAGCTAAAGGAGCACAACTTCTCAAAATCAATGTTGCACAGTGCTCTATTGTGTATGATGGTGACATGAGGCTGGAAGATATGAGTATTGCTGATCCAAAGCGTGTAAATTTTGGTTCTCAGGGTGGTCGTGTTGTAATCATCAACGAAGATAATGGTTCCCCAAGGATGGCTTATGTAAATTCTGCCAGCCTTCCGGATCATAAGAATGTGCACTTCTCCACTTCTCTTGAGATCTATCAGTTTGGTGTATCTTTGAATAAGGCAAAGCACTCCATGCAGGTTGAACTTGAGAACTTTAGATTGACACATAAAGAGTACCAGCTTGATAATAAACCTGTAGAGGAAACCAAGCTTTTTGATGTGCGTAAAGCAAAGTTCGTTCAGCGTTCTGGTGGGTTAAACGATATCGCGGCCTGCTCCCTCATCAATGTTACTGACATTGCAGTAAGGTGGGAACCTGATCCCTATCTGGAATTGCTTGAAGTAGCTACACGACTTAAATCTGTTCTGCATAGAATGAAACTACAGAATTCGGTTACTGAGGTAAAAGATGAACCATTGAACATGGATATTCTGTCCAAAAAAGAATCACCCACAGACCATGGTCAGCAAGAGAAGGCACAAAAGAAGCGAGAATCAGTAATTGCCATTGATTTGGAATCACTGAAAATTTCAGGTGAATTTGCTGATGGGGTTGAGGCAATGATTACTGTTGGATACATATTTTCTGAGAATGCAAAGATAGGTGTTTTGGTTGAGGGAATATCAGTCAGCTTTTGTGATGCGTGGATATTAAAAAGCAGTCGTATGCAGTTATCTCGTATCCCTATTTCTGTTTCTGATAGCAATTCTGATAAGAAGTTACAATCTGCAGCTGCATGTGATTGGGTTATTCAATGCCGTGATGTTAATATTTGCTTGCCTTTTAGGTTACAACTGAGAGCTATTGATGATGCTGTAGAAGACACATTGAGGGCCTTTAAACTTATTTCTGCAGCAAAAACATCTGTGTTGTTTCCTGAGAAGAAATCTAGCACCACCAGCAGCAAAAAGAGCAAACCAAAATCAATGGCATTTCGGTATGTGCGGATCATCGTACGTGACCTGATAGCAGAAATTGAGGAAGAGCCCATGCAAGGATGGCTTGATGAGCATATGACTTTAATGAAGAATATATTTTATGAGTCCACAGTTAGGTTGAATCTACTTGATGAGCTTTCTTCAGGTAAAAATAAGGATTCCCCCAAGGCGAAACTGGATACTTCTTCTGGAAAGAACAGTGGTGGCCCTGATGTTGATGCAAATGTTCCTGGCACACAGTCCACTGAAAAACTCAGGGAAGAGATCTACAGACAAGCATTTCAGTCATATTACCAAGCATGCCAGAAATTACCAGTATCAGAAGGGTCAGGTGCTTGTTCAAGTGGCTTCCAGTCAGGATTCAAGATGAGTACTCGTAGAGCATCAGTTATGTCAGTATGTGCAAAAGATGTTGATGTGAGCTTATCAAAGATCGATGGCGGTGATGAAGGAATGATTAGTTTTATTAAATCTGTAGATCCAGTTTGTGCCAAAGATGATATCCCATTTTCCCGATTGTATGGTAGCAATTTTAGTTTGAAAACTAAATCCTTATCTGCGTATTTGAGAGAGATTACGCATTTCCACTCTTTTCTGGTACCAATGGCAAATGTGATGGACGCCTTGTGCTGGGTCAGCAGGTTAGTATTTCTTGCCGATCACTGATAATATGGTGTTAGAATTACTAACTATTTCCGTGAAATACCACTGTAATGGTTTACTAACCTTGTAACAGTAGAAAAAATAATGGCTTCCTCTTACTGCATATCTTTGTAGTTTCTTATTTTGTTTTGAGCATATTATTCAGTATTTCAACAAAATGATATTCTCCGTAACTTTTGTATAATTTTGTATGGTGATCAAGCATCATTCTGAGTTGTACTGATTTCCACCCTGGTGGCAGGCAACCTGTTTTCAGCCCCAAGTACGACAAGATGTCTATGTTGGCAAATGGTGGAGAGTAAATCTGCTACGCTCTGCAACTGGTTATACCCCACCAATGAAAACATATTGTGACATACCACTGTATTTTAAAAAAGGGGAAGTATCATTTGGATGTGGTTATGAGCCAGTTTTTGCTGATGTAAGCTATGCTTTTACTTGTGCACTCAGGAGGGCAAATTTAGCTAAGAGGTGGTATTTTGAGCGTCCTGAGCCCCCTAGAAGAGAACGCAGCTTACCCTGGTGGGATGATATGAGGAACTATATTCATGGAAATTTTAAATTGTGTTTCAATGAGACAAAGTGGCATCTCCCTTCTTCGACAAGCCCTTATGAGAAGTTTGATGAGATGCTAATCAAAACTGATTTCATGGAAATACATTATGTGGATGGTTATATCAGTCTGTCTTCGAAGTATCTAAGGGTGTACATAACTAGCTTAGAGAGTCTAGCAAAGAAGTCCAGTTTAGAAATTCCACAACATCCAGCTATACCTTTCCTTGAAACCCCCTCCTTTTTCATGGATATTTCAATACAGTGGGGGTGTGATTCAGGTAATCCTATGGATCATTTTATATTTGCTCTTCCTGCAGAGGGAAAACCACGGGATAAAGTTTTTGATGCATTCCGCTCAACTTCTCTGTCACTGAAGTGGAGTTTTTCACTTAAGCCTTCTACTACTGAACCCAAAGGAAACCAACAGAAGAGTAATTTGTATACAACTGATTCTCCAACTGTGAATGTGGGGGTGCATGATTTGGTCTGGCTAATGAAGTGGTGGAACTTGCTTTTTCTTCCTCCCCATAAACTAAGACTGTTTTCAAGGTTTCCACGTTTTGGAGTTCCCAGATTTATACGATCTGGTAACCTCCCACTTGACAGAGTTATGACAGAACAGTGCATTCGTTTTGATGCCATGCTATTACAGATTAAAAACATGCCTCTACAGGCAGATGATCCTGCAAAAGGTTTGACACTACACTTCACAAAGTTTAGGTATGAAATAGCTTTCAGCCGTGGGAAGCAGATATTCACCTTCGATTGCAAGCGTGAACCTCTTGATCTTGTCTACCAGGGCATAGATCTGCACTTGTTGAAGGTATTTATTAACAGAATTCCTGAATCATCAACTTCTAAGGATTCTAAGATAGAAAATAAGAGTCTGCTGACAAAAGCTAGTCCAACCGAGAAAAGCCGAGATGATGGATTCTTTCTGTATTCTGATTATTTCACAATACGAAAACAAACTCCCAAGGCTGATGCTGCTAGATTATCAGCATGGCAGGAAGATGGCAGAAAAAAAACTGAAATGCCGTTAGTCAAGTCTGAATTTGATGGGGGGGATGAAAGTGATCATGATCAATCAGGTAGTGATGATGAGGGATTTAATGTGGTGGTTGCTGATAGTTGCCAAAGAGTTTTTGTCTATGGATTAAAGATTCTGTGGAATTTAGAAAACCGGGCTGCTATCCTCTCTTGGGTTGGTGGTTTAACTCAGGCATTTCAGCCTCCAAAGCCTTCTCCTTCTCGCCAATACACCCAAAGAAAGATTCTCGAGAAGAAACAGTTAATTAAAGAAGCTGAGATGTCCGAGGATGGAGCTCTCAGTTCTGTGTCCTCAACATCACAGCCTTCTGAACCTCAACAAATCAAGAGTTCAGAGTCACCACCTACCAATGGATCTGGCAAGCCAGATCTGACATCAAGTACTGAAAATGGTATGATCAATAACACAATCCTCTGTTTCCTAGTTCTTGACATTATGTATTCAATTGATGATTAAGACGCTATTTATTTATTATCAATTAGCACATTCTTGTCATATTATTTAGTTTTCAGCAATGCGTTAAACACTAAAAAATATTGAAACTACATTCAAATTTTTCACTCTGTATTTTCTTGCTGTGTGATGTAGCACCTAAGCCTTCAAATAATAGTGATTCAGAAGAGGAAGGTACCAGGCATTTCATGGTTAATGTTGTCCAACCTCAGTTCAATTTGCATTCAGAAGAAGCAAATGTGAGTAAATTGCCACTGCACTTCTTTGTTACGTTTGTTAAATGCAAAAACTTACGTGTGATTTTGTATTTCATAAGCCTGTCATTATCCCACTTCAAAACCTTTCTGGGCCCTGCCGGGGGACTGGAAACCAAAACCGGCTGGTTTGGTAAAGCAAATTGTGGTGCAACTCTGAATTGAAAATGGTTCACTCAGTTTTTCACTGATCAAAAAACAAAAAAATGAAGCGTAAATGCATAATTGACTTAGAAATTTTAAATGTATATTTGAACCCCCGCCCCCACACACAAACACAGGATGCTTCTTACATTCACGCCGCAGACAATTTTTTACGACCTCCACAGGAGCTAGGATTTACATTCCTGGACTACCAAGGTAATGGCTGCTGTGGTGTACCAGCACAACACAAAGACAGAGGTTACCCTGCATATTAACAAAGTACTACGATAAAACTAAATATTATTATCATTTGATTGAGCTTTTCTTTTACAAAGGAAGCATTTATTTTAAACGAACTCAATTCACATTTCTTGGAAGGCTAATAATAGATTACAGGAATGTTAAGATAGCAAGTGGGCATTATGTAGCTTATGAATTAGTTTGAAGGCCTCTTTTTTCAATTATTTGTTGGCAACATGGCGTTGAAATTTATGAGAGTATTCCTTTCATCCTCCATTAATTGCATTAAAATCTTAGAAGCGCTGCTCCAACTACTTATTAGATATCTGCTCAACATATCAGGGTAGGTTTCTGCTGGCTGCTGGTAGTGGGCGGGTCATGGTTCGTTCATTTCATTCAATTGTGCAAGTTGGTCAAGAGATGTTTGAGAAAGCAACTGGTTCCAGTAATGGTGCTACTGGTGGGACTGGGCCAGAAATGACCTGGTCACGTGTGGAGCTCTCTGTCATGTTGGAGCATGTTCAGGCTCATGTTGCTCCCACAGATGTTGATCCAGGTGCTGGTATTCAGTGGTTGCCAAAAATACACCGGAGATCATCTGAAGTTAAGAGAACGGGTGCTTTACTTGAAAGGGTATTTATGCCATGCCAAATGTATTTCCGCTACACGAGGCATAAGGGAGGAACCCCTGAACTAAAGGTCTATTCTCTTGTCGATGGTTTCATTTTGCTAAAACCTTTTCCTGTGCATAATTTTGCAACTATTAGTGGAAGGAACTAGTTTATTCATCAATTGACTCTGGTATGCAGGTTAAACCACTGAAAGAGCTGACATTTAACTCACCAGACTTAACTGCTGGTATGACATCACGCCAATTTCAAGTTATGATGGACGTATTGACTAACCTTCTCTTTGCAAGAACTCCCAAGTAAATCATCTACCTTCTTTCTCTCTTTTTTTTAAGGAGAACATCGCCTATCTTAGTCATTCCATTTTAGCATTTCAGCAATTACATCTAGAGCCAGTTTTGTGGCTCCTGCTTGTTGGTCCTAAAGTTTAACAGATTGTCTTTTTTCCCCCTTCTTCCCAAAATGTTCATCCTGATTCCTGCCAATGTTTCCCCAATTGTAATGAAAATGAAAGATATTATTCAGCCATTTTTTCCTTCAAAAAAATATTTTTATCCAGTAAAAGCAACTTTTTTTTTTAACTTTTTCTTTTGGGATATGAGAACAATATAATTCTTTGTTACTAAGTAAAATATTAGTCTAATACTAAAATTGGGAAACAACAATAGATGGAAGAAAGTAAAAAATACATTTACCAAGGAACAAGGAAGTATCATTAAAACTGCTCGCACGATGTAAGGAAGCAACAATTCTGCTATATATATATACAAGTGTGCACTCAGTACATGGAAGTTTTTGACAAAGACATCTGCATGGTTCACGTTTTCCTGAAACGATCAGCAGCCCATTTGATGGTGTTCCCATGAAGCAATATCTTCATAGCGCGGCCAGTTAATGTGCTGCTGATC
Source organism: Hyparrhenia diplandra (assembly GCA_015847255.1). NCBI lineage: Eukaryota > Viridiplantae > Streptophyta > Magnoliopsida > Poales > Poaceae > Hyparrhenia > Hyparrhenia diplandra. Next base: position 271,150 of record JADLZK010009519.1, on the reverse strand, counting down.
GACGAACTGTTAGAATGTTGTGTCTATTCCTCCAAACCCTAGTAGGGTGGGCAATATAGTTGCTGTACATGGGCCTCATGGGCCTAGCCTCATGGGCCTACACATATACACTAACACTCCCCGCTAGCCTGAACTTCCGCGCGGCGGAGATCAAGACTGACATGAAAGAAAGCAACACACACAAAAAGCCCCGCAGTCACAACTAGCCACCGGGCGACGTTGAGGCCGGGATCGAACTCGGAGAAGGTCGATGAGGGCGGACCCTTGGTGAAGATGTCGTGGAACCGGAGGTGGTCGGTACATGGAGCACCCGAACAGCCGCCGATGGCAACCAAGTCTCGGACAAAGTGCAAGTCGATCTCCACATGCTTCGTCCGGCCGATGCCGAACGGGGTTGGTGGAGAGGTAGACGGCGCCGACATTGTCACAAAGAGACAAGTGTGGTCTTTGTCGTGGGGCTGTGTGAAGCTCGGCCAAGAGCTGACGAAGCCAAGAAGCCTCCGCCACACCGTTAGCAACAGCCCGGTACTCCGCCTCTCGCGACCGAGCGGGAGACAACCGGCCGCCGCTTGATGACCAGGGATGAGGTTGCCGCCTAGGAAGACGGCATACCCGGAGGTAGAGCGGCGAGTGTCTGGACAGCCGGCCCAGTCAGCATCAGTGTAGACGACGAGCTCAGTGGAGGGAGACCGGTGGAGCATCAGGCCAGAGTCAACAGTGCCACGAACATAGCGGAGAAGGCGCTTCATCGCAGCAAGATGGGGTGCCCGTGGATCATGCATGTGAAGACAGATCTGCTGAACGGCGTAGGCGATGTCAGGCCTGGTGAAGGTGAGGTACCGCAAGGCACCGCCCAAACTCCTAAAGGCGTGGGATCCGCCACGTGGTCGCCTTCATCGCCAGAAAAGCTTCGCCGGGTATCAACCGAGTAGCACGGGGGGTGACACGTCATCTCGCCCCGCTCAAGGATGTCCGTGAGCATACCGTCGCCGGTGCAGAACAACCCCGAAGGGCGAGTCTCGACAAGAACCCCCGTGAAGTGGTGAAGAGGACCAAGATCCTTCATGGCAAACTCCCCGCCGCAAGGCCGATATGACACTCTTGAGAAGTCAAGGCCGGAGGTCGTGAGAACAATGTCATCAACATAGAGTAGCAGGTGGCGCCTCGGCTCCGCGGCGACAGACAAACAGAGAAGTGTCTGACTTGGCCTCTCTGAACCCCAAGGTGAGAAGGTAGGTGGCAAACCGAGAGTACCAAGCACGAGGCGCCTGCTTCAGACCATATAGTGACTTGTTGAGCCGGCAGACGAGATCGGCCGACCGAATCAACAAACCCCGCCGCTAGGCTGCAAAGATACTTGTCTCGCACAAGGTGCCATGGAGAAATGCATTCTTGACATCTAGTTGATGCACCGCCAAGAGCGAGAGAGAGCAAGTGAGAGGATCAGGCGCATCAGAGCGGGGCTTGACCACCGGACCGAAGGTCTCATCATAATCAACCCCGGGCGCCGGGTAAAGCCTCGAGTACCCAGCCGAGCCTTGTAGCGTTCCAGGCGCCGTCGGCCCGACGCTTATGCGCCCGCATCCACTTGCTCAGGTGACCACATTGCCATCGACGGACGCGGCACAAGGTCCCACGCCCGTTGGCAAGAAGAGCCTCATGCTCCTCTTCCATCGCGCCGCCAGCTAGGGATCCGCCAATGCGGCGCGGACGGAGGAAGGAATCGGAGAGACCGGGCGGATCGCTCTCGGTGGCGGAGAGGGTCGCGGGACGAGAACCCCCCGCCGCATGCCGAGTCACCATCGGGTGAGTGTGACGGGGTCCCCGCTGAACGATCTCGCGGTGGTAGACCGCAGAGGTAACCACGGACCTGCCGTGGTGGCGGCGGTGGCGGGAGCCGGAGCCGGGTCCTAAGGCACCGGGCGCCGGCCGCACGACGAACGTACACCTCGTCGGCTGCCATGTAGGGTCCCGGCTGCGAACGGGAACGACTCGGCGCCTCCGGGGCGGCGTGGCGCACGGGTCGTCGGGGGCCGCGGCGTGGCGCCAGGGGGCCGCGCGTGGCGCAGGGTTCCTCCGGGGCCGCGTGTGGCGCAGCCGGGGCTCCCGGGGCCGCACGGGCGCAGCCGGGGACACCGGGGTCAGCGCGTGGCGCAAAGCGCGCCGGAGCTGCTCGTGGGCGCAGGCGAGGGCTCCGGGGCCGCGCGTGCCGCAGCCGGTGAGCCTGGAGTACCCAGTGAGAAAGAGGCTAGAAGGTAATCGGTGGCTGAACCACCGGTCGAACAACAGGGACTCGGCTCGGCAGCCGTGGAAGGTGTGGAAGAAGTGGAGTAGGAAAATCCGACTCGTCGAAAACAATGTGCCGGGAGATGAGGATACGGTGGGAGGAAAGGTCGTAGCAGCGGTACCCCTTATGGTCAAGGGAGTAGCCAAGAAACACACAACGTGTCGGCGGGCGCCAACTTGTGAGGAGCAAAGTGGCGGCGGTGTTCGGTAACAGCACACCAAGACACGGAGGTGGTCATAGGTCGGCGGGGGTACCGAAGAGGGCGTGGTGGGGAGTGGGAGCGGGACAAGCCGTGGACGGAAGGCGGTTGAGTAGGTGGGTGGCGGTGTGGAGGCTCTCGGCCCGTGGCGCGCGGGGGCGAGGCCCCAAGAAGAAGAGTGCGCATGACATCGTTCGTGGTGCGGATCATCCGCCGGCCTTTGCCGCTTACGGGAAGAGGTATACGGACAAGACATGCGCAAATGAACACCCCGAGAGAGGAAGAAAGAACGAGAGGCGTTGTTATCGACCACGCCGTTGTCGACCGACGGCCTTGACGGTGAGACCCGAATCGAGTGGACGCCCGGGCAAAGAAGTGGAGGAGGGTGGGAAACGCCTCGACTTAGCACGCAAGGGAAAAGTCCAAGAGTAATGGGAGAAATCATCAACCAACACCGGATAATATTTGAGGCCGAAAATGCTCGGTGCAGGAGAGGTCCACACATCACAAAGGTACAAGATCAAAGGCATGCGTAGCACGCGAAGAAGAAGAAGAAAAAGGTAGTCTAACATGACGACCGAAATGACACGCATGACAAAGATGCTCGGCATGAGTACGAGTACAAGAGATGTCCGCACTACGACCGAAGCCGAGCCAAAACGCCGCGCCGATGACCGAAAGCCGGCGGTGCCGATGGTAGAAGACGGCGTCCACGGCAAGAGCAAAGGCGGAAGACGGAAGGCGAAGAGTGTAAAGGGGTCCCGTGCTCTCACATCGGAGGAGTGGTCGCCGGAAGCCAAATCCTTCACAAGAAGACCGTAAGTGTCAAATTCGACGTAACAAGAGTTATCGCCAGTGAACTCGACGAATAGAGAGAAGATTGTGGACCATCCGAGGGGCAACAAGAACATTTGAAAGGCGAAAAGGACCCGGAGCGTAACCCACGAGAGGTGACCGGAAGACAGAACCATTCCCCACCATGATAGAAGAAGGGCAAGAGGGGTGGGGAGGTCGAAGAGTCGAGTATACCAAATGTCCGGAGTGGTGTGGTAGGAAGCCCCGTGTCGGCAATCCACTCGGTGGGCGGTGTCGCCCCCATGGTGCCGGGGGATCGAGCGAAGCTCCGCCGATTCCACCACCCCCCGGGACGGGCTAGGCGGAGGAGGAGCCCAGTCGGCGGTAGAGGAGCCATGGTGGAGTACATGGCGGCCGCCCGGGAGTGGAGGTCGAGTGTTCCCGCCGCCCGGCCGTGGAACGGCCACATGGAGATGCGCCCGTCCCATGGGTTGGTGAAGGAGGGACAGGGCGCACCGCCGGAACCGGAAGTGGAGCAAGCGGTGGAGTGGGTCCGCCACGACCCGGTCCAGCCTCCGCCTCCGCCTCAGACCACGCCCGCGCCACCACCACCATCGGCCACCACGGCCGCGACGGCGGCGACCACCGCGGCCACACCGCGGCCACCTCCACCCCGCTTGGCCCGGGAGGAGGCGGGGCGGCGGCGAGCACGGAAGTAGAGGACGCAGGCGCCGGGGCAGGAGCGGGCGGTGCAGGGGCATGTGGCACGGCCCCCATCTGGAGCTCCTCAAGCACGAGGTCATCCCGAACCTGCAGGAAGGTGGGGAACGGCGTCCGACGGGTGATCCAGCTCCTCAGGTGCGCGAACCGACCATTGAGGCCCCGCAGGAGGTTGAGCACCAGCTGGCGATCCTCCACCGGGTACCCAATGTCACGAAGAGCGTCGGCCTTGACCTTCATCTGCCGGCAGTAGTCGCTAGCAGAGAGGTCCCCCTGGGCGAAGGTGCGGAAGTCGGCCTCGAGTGTGAGGGGCACGGGCCTCGGCGTTCTTGTGGAAGTGGCCCCTCGATGGCGAGCCGAAGAGTGGCGCCGCGATGGCACCGCGACCTCGGGACGGTGTCCCGGATATCGAGGGAGATGGTCCCAACGATCCAGACGCGGTGACGCCGCCGAGGCGCCGCCCCGCGCGCCGCATCCGCCGCGAGAGGTGTGTCGAAGCGGACGTGGTCGTCGATGGCGTAGCGGTGGAGCGCCAGGAGCATCTGATCACGCCAACGAGCGTAGGAGGTGTGCGTGGAGTCGAGCACGACGGTGACCAGGTTCTTGACGTTCGTGACGGCGACGGCCTGGAGGTGCAGGTAGGCGACCATGGGATCGGTCGGGTCGGCGCGCGGTGGAGAGGGCACCGGAGGTGGGTGTGCCTGCCGGGAGGAAGAAGTGGCGCCGTGCTCCACGAAGACGGGGGGGGACGGAGGGACCGAGCAGAATCGCCCGCCTCGGCCACCGGCGAGTGAGAGCATCGGCGGCATCACGCTCGCTCCCCACGCGAGGGCAGCAGCACGAACACGCCCCTGCGCCTCCGAAGCCTGAACCTTTGCCGCCAGAAGAGCCCGGGCAAGCTCCGCGTTGGGTCCAGGAGCACCATCAGCGACACCCTTGCCCCGAAGAGCGGCCACGGTGAGCGGCGCATCCCGCGGGTGCATGCCGAGACCCCCACCAGGGGCCATAAAGGTGGGCGTAGGGATCAGCACGAGCACCCGCCCGGGCCGTAGAAGGAGGCAGGGGGAGCGCGGCGGCGCCGAGGCCGGCACCATGGGCATCTGCGGGCAGGGTCGGGTTCGGGGAAGCTCGGGCACAGCCCCGCAGCCTCGAGGTCGCCCCGAGAGCCCCTCGGTGGCGGGGTCTCCGCGACCGGACGTCCATCCGCGGCGGCGGCGGCGGCGGCTGCAAGAGCGGCGACCTGCGGTGGTGAGCTCCAAATGCGGCTCGGGGCGGAGGAGGAGGAAGGGTCTAGGGGCGGGCCGGAGGAGGCACCCTCGGCCGTGGCCGCGCCCGCGACGAAGCCCATCGCGACGACAGAGCCGCGCGTCCCGCGAGTCCACCCGCGCCCGCGAGGAGTTCGCTGCGGCCCCGCGATTCCACCAGCCCGCCGGCCCCGGGACAGCGGCGGTGTAGGAGAGGAAGGGGTAGGAGGAGAGGGAGAGGAAGCCCGGGCTGCTCGCCGTGGAGCGGCGGCGCCGGCGCCAGCCCGCCATCGGTGGTGGCGGCGGCGGCCGGAAAGGAAAGGGAAGAAACGGGATCGGGATTCTAGGCCGATACCATGTTAGAATGTTGTGTCTATTCCTCCAAACCCTAGTAGGGTGGGCAATATAGTTGCTGTACATGGGCCTCATGGGCCTACACATATACACTAACACGAACTGCTAAACTATTGCTATTTCAATCCTAGCAAATTTAAATGCTTCACACACTGTATATATGCTTGGTAAATTAGTTACTGTGAAATCTACCTAATCACACAGCTGTTATTCTTAGTTACATTTGTCTGAATATGGGTGTAGATCACACTGAACTCAGGTATCAATTAGGCACGTTTCTTCCAGTGCAAAACATATATTCCAATAACTTTCCTTCAATAAGATCGAAACTGTTAGCTCTTTACATTTTTGTACATACCATTTATCTTGTAAACATACAAGGCCAAGATAAACATGTGAGATGGTGACATGCTTAGTCTGTGTTTATTTGTATCTGTTAACTATTAGTGGAGATGTTTGGTGGAAAACATTGGCTAGAGAAAGCAACACATAAGTTATTTGAACACTTTATGTCACTTTCACTTGCTAAAGTAGCTGATAAATTCTACCAGAAACAATAATACATTAGTATATGTGGCCCTTATTTTGATGGGTTCAAAGACTTCATATGGCCATAGTTTACAGTGTTTCAACATTTCAATAGTTTGCCTATACCTTTAACGTGCATCGCAGTGTTGACCTTTTAGGGTTTTGTGCATTTGTGTTCCTGTGTGTATGTGCTGTGTCTTTGTGTGCCCGCAGTCAATGAAGCATTTAAAATTTGGCCCCAGTAACATGGGCACATAGAACCTACAGACAATATTTGAAGGACGTAATCGTTCCCCATGTTTTGCAGGCCCCGGTGCTAAGAAACTTGTTGTGTCATGAGCCAGACCTTGGACAAACTTTAATAAAATATTTTGATGGACTACTGTATATCCAGTTTGCTTGTTGTCAAGCTTAGTGATTCAACTTAACAGGCTAGTTGGCACAGTCGCACAGATAAATGCTTTAGTTACTTCACTTAGTCCATGCACTTACTAAAGGTAGGCATTTTCCTATGGCATTGGCAGCAAAGAGTTATTACTCCCACTGAATATATACCTGTGACATCGATGTTTTTGTCCTTTTCTGTGGTATTTCATGATTTATCACTTCCTTACCAAGCAGTACTGTAAAAGACTTTCTGTATCTAAAACCACGGTAACTGTGCACTTTGCGATCAGGAGCAAGAGACTTTCACCTATCTCCTAATGAACTGCTCTTTTAGCACAGAAATCTGGTTCCGGTCGCTGCATGCATTTGGCTTTGGTCGGATACCGCTGGATGCATCCTCGATGGCTGACTCGTGTCATATCCAACCACAAAAACATCACCAAATCCCATCTTTGCTGCTTCGATTCAGTAGTGCTGCAGACATGTTGGAGAATTTGGAATGAACGGAGCGCATGGGTCTTTTGGGGAATCTTGCATCGGCTGAGCTTGTGGACGGGATTAAAGCAGGGGCGAGGAGATGATCCTTAGTAGGCTTCTTGTTACCAAATGAAACACGTTAGCTTAACCCACTGTTTTGATGGTTGACCTCCTCTACCTTCCGGTTACCCCTTTTGTGTAATTATTGGCACCGGTGGTTGCTATTGGCAACCATCCGGCTGGTTAGTTTGTAGTTTGTAGTTTGTAGTGTGAGGTTCCTCTACCCTGTTGGCTGTTGCTACTTGTCTGTACTCCTTGTTTGTTTGCTTTATGTAGGACTTTGTGAGATTGGTCTAACTCCTCTTAATGAAACACGTGCAATCACTTTCTTGAATAAAGTCTGTATCTAAAAAGATGTTTTAGTCTATATTGATCAGATCATTCTTGTCTTAGTAATATTGCTTTGCACTAATTGGACTTGTCAATTTGTCAGAAAACCGAAGAGTAATCTAAGCTATCCCCTGGACAATGATGACGACGACATTGAAGAAGCATCCGATGCAGTTGTACCTGATGGAGTTGAGGAGGTAGAATTAGCTAAGATTGGTGTTGAAGTAAAAGAAAGAGCTCGGAAGCTACTGCTTGATGATATCCGAGCCTTATCTACCTGTGGTGAATCATCTCATGATCAGAGTCAGTCACCAAAGGCTGATGACGCTGCATGGATTGTTACTGGTTCAAGGTTAATGCTGGTATGTTCAGAAGTTCCATGGTTATATCTATTTTGAGTTCATATTAGTATAAAAATTGCTTCGTTTATATGATTGTATTCTTCAGTTATCTTCATTTAGTAGTAAATACCTTAAATAATACTTCCTCCGTCCAAAAAAATATAAGTGTTTCTTGTTTTTCCATGTCAAATTATCGTAAGTTAATTAATAATGTTTATGATATCAAATGGACACCATTGGATACGTTATGAAATATATTTTCATAATTTACTTGTTTGATATTGTAGAAGTTCATACTCCTTTCTGTAAACTTTGGCCAACCTTAGAATTGTTTGACTTAGGATGAAACCAGAAACACTTATATTTTGGGACGGAGGGAGTACTTGCTTTAGTTATGATTATTCTTCTTACTATGTATTTATTACTATCATTGCTAACTTAACCACTACCAGGTCAAACAACTTAAGAAACGACTCGTGAATGTCCGCAATGGTCGGAAAGAAGCATATTCTATGCTAAGAACTGCTATGCAGAAAGCTGCACAGTTGAGGTTGATGGAAAAGGAAAAGAACAAAAGCCCTTCATTTGCCATGAGAATTTCGGTGCGGATAAAAAAGATTGTGTGGAGCATGTTAGCAGATGGAAAATCCTTTTCTGAGGCCGAGATAAACGATATGGTAAACTTGATTTCTTTCCAGTCAAATGTATTCTTGATTGTCATTTCTGATAGCACATAGATGTAGTTGTTCAAATTGTGCTCAAGAAGCACTGATTTTTGTTGATCTGTAGATTTTTGATTTCGACCGAGACTACAAAGATATTGGCATTGCCCAGTTGACAACCAAGTTGTTTGTCCTAAAAAATGGACTTGCTAATGCAAAATCAGATACTGTTGTATCACCCTGGAATCCACCTTCTGAATGGGGCAAGTAAGCATCTTCCTCTTGAGTTGTGTACATGCCTATTTAGATGCTCACATGTAGCTTTGTGCAGTCTTTTCTATTTCTTTTCTTAGGACAATGTTTTCAGGGATGTCTATCATATATCATGTATAGCAACACAACGATGTGCTAGGGCAAGCCTAAATATCTGTATTTTATAACATCACAATGATGTGCTAGGGAAAGCCTTTAACGTATTTTTGTAGATGGAACTCTAGATGTTTTAACTTCTTAAGATGCTTCATTTTTAGGCTGACAGTAGTGGTAGGTATAGGAAAAGTGTTCGAAGGAACAGAAATAACACCTCAGATACCGAAGTTCATGGACTATAGGTTGCAATGCTATACACCCCCCTCTTCATAATATTTCCCTAAAGGATTAACTTTGAAATGTTTGTAAACTGCTGTTCAATTAAACAGGAAAGAGCAGAGAACACACTAACCATAAATCACTAAGGGACTGTTTGGTAGATGGGGTTGCCGTGGGAATTTGGGAACTTTTGTAAGGATTTGGAGCGGGTAGAGGTTGACCTAGACTGACTTGGGACGAGTCGGTTAAGAGAGACCTTAAGAAGTGGAATATCTCCAAGGATTTAGCTATGGATAGAAGTGCATGGAGGCTAGCTATCAATGTGCCTGAACCGTGACCTTTGTTTCTTTTACTATCTACCATCTTTACCTTTTGTCTTATGCCTTTGTGTGTGTGTGGTCTTTTATACTTGTTTCATATGGGTTTCATCTCTAGCCTACCCCAACTAGCTTGGGACTAAAGGCTATGTTGTTGTTGTTGTTGTAAGGATTTGGATCCACTCGCTCCTTTCCAAACAGGCCCTATGTGAGATCTGCTACAAAAAAAATGATCTGCTATGTTCTGTAATTTGAATTTCTTTTATTTGTTATTACCCTTCATCCATTCATTGGACCTGTTTTAGTTTATTATATACTCCCTCTGGTCATAACTATGAGCAGAAAAAGTGACCGTGTCGTTTTGATGTCCAAAACATCACCTAATTGTGACCTGCGGCTGTATCAGTTCTCTGCCCTGGCCAATCATGCTTCATGACTCATTTCAAATGTAGGAATGCAATGCTTCGTGTTAATGCCCGGCAGGGAGCTCCAACTGGTGGGAATTCAGTTATCGAGAGTCTCTTAGTAAGTTCAACTGAAATTTTTTCATTGAACTGATAGTAGCATTTTTTTTTTGAAGGTCGATAGTAGCATTTTTAAGTTTAGAATCATACTTTTCCTGTGATTGCTAGTTTTTTTTCACTACCATAGATAAACAAAATGCAGATCATGATGCACAAATAAGCATTAGTATAGTGGAACTCTATACTGCTTTGTTTTTTTTTTGGCATGCGCACTTATATGGATGTCAATAATAAATAATAAAAGTGGTTCTGTTTTACACTTGTAACTGCAGGTAGACATCTATCCACTAAAAATATATTTGACTGAAGCAATGTACAGAATGATGTGGGGATATTTCTTCCCTGGAGATGAACAGCAACCACAAAAGCGACAGGTTAGATTGCTTGGTGTTCTTTGATGTTTCAAATGTTATTATTCTTTCCTCTTTGTTCCTTATGTTACTTTTCACTGTGTATAGGAGCTTTTCAAGGTCTCCACTACAGCAGGAACAAGAAGGAAGAAAAACACTTCTGTTGCAGAGACAAACAGTCCCAATAACCAGTCATCAAAAGAAACTACATTTGCACAGAAGCCTGAACTTCGAAGGACATCTTCGTTTGACAGGACATGGGAGGAAACAGTTGCTGAGTCTGTGGCTAACGAACTTGTTTCACAAATGGAGGGTCAATCAAATACCCAATATGAACCTCAAGATGCTGCTAAGGATTCCAAGTTACTACGTCCTCGCTCTACTCGTGAGGATAAGAAAATTGTAGAGCCCAATGAGGTGAAACAATCTAGGCCTCAAAAAATGATGGACTTTCACAATATAAAAATAAGCCAGGTTGGCATTTACTTCACTGAATGCAGTTACTTTTTTTTATACAACCTGGTACATGAGATGATAAAACATTATCCAGTTTCCTGAAACAATCCTTTTCATGTGATGTGCTCACTATTTTGTCTGATGACAACAATTCTTGGTATGAAAGGTTGAACTGCAGCTCACATATGAAGGATTGCCATTTGCTGTTAGTGATGTAAGGCTACTTATGGATACCTTCCATCGTGAGGATTTCACTGGAACATGGCCAAGACTGTTTTCACGAGTAAAGAAGCATATCGTATGGGGTGTATTGAAGTCTGTTACAGGCATGCAGGCAAGTAATTTTGATTTACTCACCAACTTTCGAAGTTGAAACAGCACTTCAAATTCCAAATGCTTGGGTTTTAAAATTTAAAATAGCATATAATGCAAAGCTAGATGTAAATGTGTGTTTAGTTCAATGTTATCTTATTGTTGCTATTTTGATTACTTCCAGAAGGAATTTAGATGGAATATTGAACTTGTAAGAAACATTAACGTTTTCACTAGTTTGACTTTGGTTACTTATTTCTCTTTTACAGGGCAAAAATTTAAAGCTAAATCTAGCAGCCAAAAAGAACCATCTCCAGCTTTAATCAGTGCCACTGACTTTAATCTAAGTGATAGTGATGGTGACGAAGCTGGCAGTTCTGATCAACTTCCAGCGTTTCTAAAAAAGCCTAGTGATGGAGCTGGTGATGGATTCACAACCTCTGTTAAGGGCTTGTTCAGTACACAAAAAAAAGAAAGATGCAATTTGTTTTGAAGACAATGAAAGGAGATGCTGATCATGATTTCCATGGTGATCGGAGTGAGAATGAAATTGAGTTCTCTCCATTTGCTCGGCAGTTGACTATAACAAAAACGAAGAAGCTTATACGGCGGCACACAAAGAAGTTAAACAAGTCTAAAGTTCATAAAGGTACAGGTGAGATATATGAATTAGTACCGATTGGCTGATTCAATGGCCACAGCTCCACATTATATGCACAAACACATAGGACTTCCTATGGGGACTCTGATTTCTAAAAATGAAAAGGCCTCCTTGTGTTTCTCGTGTTTAGTTGGGGGGCTAAGAATCTGTCGTTGGTCATTCTACTATGATACATGCATAAATATTTGGGCATCTAGGTTGCATAGTAAACCCACCATTTATTACATGGGCTTTGCTGTGTACCTCCATATAACTGTGAGCCGTTGGTTTAGTTAGATTGGATGGTTAGAATCATCTATTACTTCCTAGGAGGCCATAGTTCAAATAAGGAAAGTTTTAGATATAAATATCTTTTTTAGATCTAATCGATACATACATGATATATTGGATTTTACTTTTGCAACTTTAAGTATAACATAACTTCATTAGATTTAACTAATTTTTAGATCTAATCGATACATACATGATATATTGGATTTTACTTTTGCAGCTTTAGGTATAACATAACTTAATTAGATTTAACTAATTATTTTTTGATGCCTTTATTACATCTGTGCTACAGCTACAAGCAAGCCCTTAGAGGCTAGTTTACTAACAGGCACTAGATCCAAAAGTAATGTTCGTACATTCTTTTACAATACATGGATAGATTCTTACAACACTCTAACCGTCTGATTGGTTGGGGGATCAATGGGTTGGGTTGGATCCAACCCTCATTTTGTAAGTTGGAACGAGCTCGTTCTCATAGGAGTAACTCCCAGCTCTGACACAGTCTGTTGATTTCTTGTTCAGCTACTGATCTTGAAGTGGCAGAGCTGCCACCGCGTGCCCCTGGGTACAACACAGACTCCTCCGACTCGTCATCGGCGGAAACAAGCCCAAAAGATTAGCATGTCCCCCTGTGAAAGGTTGATTCAGAGGGATGCTTCGAAGTTGTACGAAGCCCTGGAGTGATGTCCAAGTTCCTTAATTTACAGCTTCCGGTTTTGATCGATCCATCGTTGATCTTCGAGATAGTTTTGCAGTCATCCGAATAGATATAGATAGTGTTTCAGCATTCCCTACCCATATATCAGATGTAGCTTTCAAATAAGGTGTACTGTTGTCTGAGCTAAGTTTTAGTTGTGACGTCGAATTCAGTGCCCTGCAGAGAACAACTATTATCATGACCTGAGGGTAGCGTGAATTCTTCGTTTTATTTTTCTTCATGAGTTGAGGATAGTGTTTGAAACTTCATTCTCGGTTTTGTAGTACTGACAGTCAACAGCATAACATCCAGTGCGATAGCATAACTTCATTCCTTGTATCTAATACTACCTCGTTTCCGATTTATAAGTCGTTCTGCCAAGTATACTACTACTGCCACAACGACTTAAAAAAAGAAATGGAGGGAGTACGTATATGTAATTAACCTCATAGGTCTTAAAACCGAACTTTATATTAGTACTGGATGTTTTGACCCGTATTAGTGTAATAACCTCAAGCGAACAGGACACTAAAAAGAATAATAAAAAAACTAGACTGGACGCAGCAGTAAACTGGCCCAGCCCAGCACAGCAGTGACGTAGACGACGATAGTGGCCTGTTTTCTAGCCTCCTCTCTCATCCAGGTTGGTAGATGTTTTGTAACCTTGCGAGTAGGCGTTGACGATAGTGACTTGTTTTCCAGCCCCCTCCACGTCCGATTGTCCCAGCCAAATCGCTAGCCTCAAATATATAGTCTTGTTAAGGACGTCCCTTTTTTTTTTTTTTTTTGAGAAGATGTTAAGGACGTCCTTAGCTAGTCCTTAGCTAGCAAGCATTTCCTATAGTATAGTTTAAAATCCTCGAGACCGTACCTGGGAGTCTCAGCCTGTTTGTTGGGTTGTCGTACATAGTTTTTGCAGCAGCCGTACGTCCTGCGGTCCTGGGGCCTGGGCTGTATCGCCTCCTCACGAGTTATCAGCTGCAGCCGACTGTATTTAAGTCGAAGCGTTTCAGGTTCAACCGGAAAGATTTCGACCGTTGTTTTCCGCCATGTCTGCCCGCCTCCTCCTCCTCACGCTCCTCGCCGTCGCCGCCATTTCACTTGGCGTCATGGCAGCCGACCAGGATCGAATAAAAAGCTGCGGGGCCTCGCCCTCATCGGGCAACTATACCGACGGCAGCCCGTACGAGAAGAACCTCGCCGAGCTCCTCGCCGCGCTGTCCAGTGGCAACGGCTCGTTCCACTTCCACAGCGGCAGCGTCGGCGCCGCGGCGGCGTCGCCCGACCAAGTGTGGGGCCTCGCCATGTGCTACGCCGACAGCAACGCCACGCTGTGCCAGGACTGCCTCCGGAACGTCTCCTCTATCTCCGGGCTCACGGAGCTGTGCCCGCTGGCCGCGCACATGAGGAGCGTGACCTTCTCCGACTCCGACGCGTGCCTCCTCGGGTACGCGGACGCGCCGTTCTTGGGCTCCGCCGACACCAGCTTCCCGTTGCAGAGTTCCTCTGGGTTCGACGTCGACGTCGCGGACATGCCCAGCATGAACACGACGCGGTGGCGGCTGCTGAGCCAGCTCGCGGAGAGGGCCGCCGGCCACGACCAGCGGTTTGCCTACGGGAGCCAGGAGTACACGGCCGCGCGGAACGGCGCTCTGACGACGGTGTACGGTCTGGCACAGTGCACCGGGGACCTGGAGCCCCGCGAGTGCACACGGTGCTTCGTCTCCCTCCTCGGCGAGATGGACATGAACAACGCCACGCACAGCTTCATCAGCGTGTTCAGCTGCTACCTGAGGTACCAGCTGAACGACCCGATCGACGTCATCGGCGTCCAGGCGCCGGCGCCAGCGCCGCAGCCGGCGGTTCCATACTTCCATCAAGGTCGGTAGACGGATCATATCAATGCTGATTCATGGTCGTCGCTCGGTACGGATTGGATGGCATTTCTCATCGTTTTCGTGTTGTGTTCACAAAATTTCAGGGACTGCACCTCCTAGGCTCCTACGCTCGGCTCCGAGGGCAGCAAAGCTCCGCTGATCGCCGCTCTCGCTGCGGCTTCCGGCGCCGTCATGCTCAGCATCATGCATGGTTTCAATATTACATAAAACAGCATTGCAATCTAAAATAAATCGTGTTGGCTTGAACTTATCAGCTCAGCTTTATCAACCATAGTACAATATTTTTCTCTTAAAACAAATCAGCATCGGTCGGCTTATTAGGGGCAATTGCTTAAGGACAGAGAAACTATGGTGGTCGACGCCGAGCCGTGGTTGTTGGAACCGTCACCACATAGTTTTTTTATGTGTTTTACTTACGTATTGAGTCGAGTTTCATGACTTTCAGCGACTATATCTTTTTTTTTTTACTGAATCGGCAGGGAGCGACTAGTATTATTATTATTATTATTATTATTAGTATTAGTATTGTTTTTGTTTTTTTTTGTTGTTAGTTAAATTAAAGAGTGAAAAGGAGTACAAGTAAATTTACAAGGCTGCTAAACCCAAAAGAAACAAAAGGATCTTACATATTGTAGCTATCGCTCCAAACACTAATGAGGGTCTTACGTGCCTTGGCCTTGATACAAAGTTCATCTCTGAACTTTCTCTTCCATCTGAGATTGGCTTGTTCATTATAGAAGACTTTGCTGTATCTTATCAGCCAGATGATCTAACAGGTTGTTATGAATATTTCTCTGAATATATTACTTCCAAATGATTCTTTTTTTTCCGAAAGCGTACTATTGGCACGTACTTCATTAAGGGAAGTGAGAATGTTTAAAATACATCCTAATGGTGCTTCCTTAGCGAGCTGTCCGGAAGCCCATTAGGCGACACACATACAAATGGCACCGACTAGAACGGTGGCGTTTAGAGGGTTGTACTAAGAAGGAAACTAATTGTGCGACGAGAAGCAAGCGGAAGACAAGTAGCTAGCAGAACGTCTTGGTGAGGACGCGCTCCGCCTGCCTCTCGGATTCGGATCATGGAACGGCGCTTTGGCGGCAAGGCGCCGACTGCGACGTGGGGTCTCGGCCGTGGGCTGGAAACCCGGGCCCTCGTAGCGGTCTTGACCTCAACGGCTTGCACGGTGCCGCAGTTCCACCACACGCCCGTCCGCTGTGGGGGTGGCCGACCGAGGGGAGAGGCTGCGAGCTCGCCATCGCCAAGATTGGCCCACCAATCTTCATCGCCGGCGACATGGGCAGCTGGAGGCCCACGCAGTCGTCGGGAGAGAGCGACACCGGAGGAGGAGCCGTAAAGCCAAGCTCAATGACAGCCATACCCATACCAATCCTCCGTGCCCGGCGACGCCACCAGGCCACCCCTGGACGCCTCCATCTCGCAGAGCATGGGATTAGAATCCCTAGTCGGGTCCTCCGTCCGCCGCGCGCCGCAAGGTCGGTAAGGAACGCCAGTAGAGAGGACGCTGCGACGCAGCGGCTGCGCGGTCGACGGAGGTGGCGACTGCTGGACACGAGGAGGCGGGCGAGGCGAGGCGGGGGCATGTCCTGAGGCCACACGGGCCATGGTGGCACCCTCGGTGGCGTCAGGCGCGGCCGTTTCCTGGGACGGGGGTCGCAAGCAGTACTCCGACGCTTGCAAGCCCGTGCCCAGTGCCCGCCCCCTTTGCACCGAAGGCAACACGACGGCGAGCAACAATGGGCGGCGACATGGCCGCGCGTGAGGCAGTTGAAGCAACGTCCCACAAGCTCTGGCAGGACCGGACGGCTGAAGATCTCTAGATTGGTTTTGGCTAATTGATGACATCCTTAGGACTAATCTCTCTATGCTAAGTGTTGTTTTAGTTGGAGATTGGCCAAGCCAAGGACGATGCATGGTGGTCATGGTGGATGGATCGAGATGATTCAAATGATGATCAAGTGCATGACTTGGAGTGGATGGTGGATCAAAATGGGCTCAAGGCAAAGGTATATCCATAGGGCCATTTTGATTTTACACTCAAGACACCATAGAGGGTGTGAGTGATTATAGGATCGATAAGCCGTACTATAAAGAGGGGAAAACTATTGTACATATCGGTCCTCATGTGCCTCTAGGTTCAAAATCATTTGCATGCATTTCTAACCTAGAGAGCTAACCCAACCTTCGAAATTGATTGTGAAAATGCTAACACACGAGCACATGGTGATGTACACATGGTGGTGTTGGCACATTTGCGAAGGCGGTGATGGTTGCAGGGTTGAGATGGGTTTGGGTACCGCTCACCCTCCCGCCGAGCTTGCGAGGCGGGATTCGGCGCTTTTGAGAAAATGAAACGTCTATTTTCTATTGCGCCGGATGCATCGTGGTGGTAAAAACATGCTAGTCCTTGTTCTCAAGTTGGTACACTTGGTGGATAGCATGTCGAAGCAAAGGCGGCAGAGAAACGACGAAAATTCGCTGCTCTGTGCTGACCGGACGCACGACCGGAACCATGACCGGAAGCACGAGGCTCTGACCGGACGCTCCGGTGAGTGCGTCTGGCAGAGAGCAATTTTTCGGTGGATCGGCCGAGGAGCGACCGGACGCACCGACCGGAAGCTTCCGGTGCTGACCGGAAGCACCGATCGGACGCGCGACCGGACCCGCTCAGCAGCTCGGTCGGCGATCCGGTTGGGGTTGTCGGTTGTGACCGGACCCACCGACCGGACTCACTGGTGAGTCCGTCCGGTCGGTCGCCCTGGCCAGGCTGATTTGTGCGTGATTTGCACCCCAACGGCCACATTTCGTGGTGGGGGGTATTTATACCCCTTTGGCCGGTTCTAGGAGTTCTCTTGGTCATTTTGAATCAATCCTAACACCTCTAGAGCTGAGCACTCATCCTCCTCCTCACTCCTTCGCTTGAGAGCATCCATTCTAGTGTGTTGAGGTGATTCAAGTGCATTTGCTTTGATCATTGCATCTAGTGGCGCTTGAGGATCGTTGTGAGCCGGTGGATTTCTTGTTGCTTTTGGGGAGCACCACCCCTAGCCGGCTTGGTGATTGGTGGAGGCGTTGGCAAGAGTTGGTGACTATTCTTGGCCACCTCCGGTGATTTGTGAGAGGACCGTGCATCCTCGTCGGGACGACGAATTGCAAGATAATACATTGCTCGTGTCGGTGAGTACCTCTCATTTGCTTTGGGTGCGGTAAGCCTAAAGGCATTTGGCTTGGAGTGAGCTCCACACCGACCCACACGTGAGAAGGTCGACACAACGGAGACGTAGCTTGACGGGTGCTCAAGTGAACTTCGGGATAAATCATTGTCTCCACTTGTCTCTTGTTGTCCCTTGGTGATTGGCATCGATTTGGTTATCTCATTGTGTCATCTTGGTGATTGGTTTGACTAGCCTCGACATTGTGGTATAACTCTTATACACACTTGCATTACTTTCATAGGTAGTGTAGTTTGAGTAGCCTTGCTAGTTGCTTAGCCTTGTTTAGAGTAATCTAGCTTGTTCACCTAGTTGGTAAAGTAGCGACTTAGCCTTTGTGTGTGAACTAGAGATCATAGCAACTAGAATTGTCAATAGGAGGCTTGCCGACAAGTAGAGCTAGAGCTAACGCGTTTATCGCCTTTTGTTATTCTAACAAGTTTGTCTAGTGTTTTGTAGAAATTTTATTAGGCTATTCACCCCCCTCTAGCCATTTAGGACCTTTCAACGGCGAGTCTTGGTTTGTGATCTCGAACGGCGTCGGCGTCGACGACCCACGACGGTCTGAAAACCATCGGCGTCAACGTCTGGTGCGGGCGGCTGTCGCGGGCCAAGGCGTCGGGAAACCGGAATCCTCGCAGCCTGCTGCGGGCGGAATAAACATCGTGCGGCTTGCGGACAAGGCCTATGTCGCAGCCGCCGCCGACGCTACCGGCCCACCCCACCCACGCCCACCGCGTGCACGAGCAAGGGTTGGCGCCGCCCGGCACCCGAGCAGGAGCCGCACCGCCCACACCCTCCTCTTCCTCGACCTCGTCGGAGACGTCCTCGACCACGCCCTCCACCACGGGCAGCAGCACGGAAGACGTGGGTGTGCCCCCATGCCCGGGGTAGGGGACCGAACGAAGTCCTTGGTGGCCACCCGGGCCGCCACAAGATCACCCGCGGCGGGCGACAACCGGCGTTGTGGATGCCGGCCAAAGACCCAGTACCCCCCGGCCGGACCGACGAGCGGGGCGTGGATGCCGGGGAGGCAGCCCCTCGTGGATCCGCCCAAAAGGGCCTCACACGCGCCTTGGGCGGGTAGCGCCCGTTCCACCTCCATGGTGGCCTCCGGGCTGCCACAAGGTCACCCGCGGCGGCGGCGGGTGGCGTGTGGAGTCCCGCCGATGACCAAGAGGACCCCCGGCTGGACCGATGAGCAGGGCGTGGATGCGGGTAGGCGGTCGTGGATCCGCCCAAGAGGGCCCTCACACGCAGCGCCATGGGCGGCAGCGGCGCCGTTCCACCACCCGGCCGCCCACGGAGCCGCGCCACGCTTCGTGTGAGGATGCGGATGAAGACCCGGGCGACGAGGGCGCTCGCTGACAAGGACGACGAAATCGCCGCCCGGACCGCCGCCACAACAGCCTCGTCGCCCGGGGATGCGGACCCGAGGGCGCAGGCGCGGATCCCGCTACCCTCGCCTCGACGGAAGGCCCCCAGTCGCCGAAGGGCGTCGGGGAAGCGAGTGCCCTCCGCGAGTGGCCGGAGAAAGACCCATGGACGAAGACGAGCTTGAGCCGGGTGGAGTCGAGCTCCCGGACGGCGCCGTCCGTACGGCCGCCGCCCGCCCCACCAGGAACGGCCGCCCCCCGCTGCCTAGGGGGCGCGGATCCGGGGCGCGGACATCGGATCCGGGCGAGCCCGCCCGGAGCGGCCGACGACGGCGTCGCCGAGGGGGGGAGGCAGCGCGCGCGTTCCGTCGGTCTCGTCGGTCTCCAGCGGGCGGCGCCATGGGGTTTGGGAGGAGGGGAGAGGAGGCTGTGGCGGTAACGCAGGGGAAGGAGCTTGGGGCGGCGGCGCCTAGTCGGGCGCTCCCGCAACGGTCATTTGTCCGTCTGTCATTGCGTGTTCCAAATGATTCTCTTGCAACAGTAATCATGTCTAAGTGGATGAAGCTGAGTGTTCTAGGTGATGCCGAGGGAGTTCCAGCAATGTTGACTGAATGGACAAAGGAAAAAAACAAGTGAAAGCTTGTTTCTTCAACCCCTGAATTACATAGTACACAAGAATAGTCCTCGGGATGCATATTGTTCCTTCTTAGGATAATCCTGGTTTGCAATCTGTCTCTGATTTTCAGCGACTATATCTAATACACACTCATTATGCTGTTGCAAAACGAAGAATTGCATTATGTAGCCGTGATGGTTACGTCACACCACTTGGTCCACCAATGAAGTCTACGGCTACAGAAAATGAGAAGGACAAATACTACCATGAACCCGTGAGCCCTGCACAATCACCCTAGCTAGACGATAATGCTACTCTGCTCATGCTGCATATCATCCAAAAGAGGGGATGTCAGTATGGCTGTATGCTCTGGACTCTGGAGAGAGGCCCCAATGCAACCGATCAACGCAGCAGCAGGGACGCCAATAAATGCCGAGGCGCCTGCAGACATCGTTGGACATCGTCGACGCCCCGACGCCTCGCTCCCGCCAGTAGTCAGGGCAGGGAAAGACGGCTGCGCGCGCTGCTCACAGTCGGCGGCGATGACGGTGACCATGGTGAGCATGATCTGCGCCGCCGCGTGCGTCGTCACGGTGTTGCTGGCGGTCCAGCAGTTGCCGGCCAGCGACGGCGCCACGGCGACCACGACGACACTGGCGCCGGTGCGGGTCGTGGTGCTGTCGTCGTCGCCGATGATGGTGCCTCGTGTGCACAGCCGGTTGGAGGATGATGATCGGCAGACCACCGACGCCGCCGAGATGGACATGGACTCCGAGGTGCACCGGAGGGTGTTGCAGGCCACCTCACCGCCGTACCTGGGCTACGTCTCGATCAACGCAAACCGTGCTGCATGCGGATCCAGTTGCGTCGGCAGACCTGGTGCGCCGTATCTGCCTGCGCCTCGACCGTGCGCAAAGTACTTCCAATGCCCGTCCACGCCGTCTTAGGGCTCGTTCGGCAGCTAAGGATCCATTCCATGAGAGATTTCAAACCAGGCCTGGAAATAGTTAATCCACTTGGTGTCACTCATTCCAGGCCCAGGTTCCATTCCTCTACAGAACCAATCCAAATTTGCTGTTCGGTTTGGCCAGGAATGAAATCTAGGACTTGTGTGGAGGTGAAACAAGCGAGAGAAAATGTGACAACCCAAAACATAAATTAGCAGCAACATTCTTACAAACAAAAAAAAATGTGACAAATAATTTTGACGAGGACTACAAAAGTGCATCAGCAGCAACATTCTGACAACAACAGTTACAAGTTGGCTGACGATGAATGCAAAACATAAATTACAAAATATAATTATATGCTTTCTCTGATAAAAAAAAATGACAAGTACAGACTTCCAAAATCTAATTAGACAAGAATTTCAACCCATGGCGTAAGATAAGCTCCCAGTTTAACCATGATATATTGTTGCCCAACTTCCAAACTACTACTACTCTACGAAAAATAGGAAGCAACTTCACATTGGTCACTCAACTTCTGTAACTCCCACTTGCTCCAGTAATTCCATTTCCAAATGATGTCAGAGGGATCTACAAGTAACAAGGAAAGGTATTTGTTAAGAAAAAATATTGCTAGACAAAAATAGTAACAAGTGGAACAGTACATTGCATTGCAGAACTAGCTAGACTACGCCTACTTGCAAGGGCCAATTTCAGTCATCGTTTACACATACTTACCCCCTGAGATATGGTACATAAGCATGTTGTGAGATAATTTGTGGCAACTTTTGACATGCACAGCATGATCATGTACTCAAGTACTGAACTGCTCCTATCTTCAATGTAACAGAAAATGCTAGTAGATTAAAATAAGTAGATCAATGCAGTAATAGTAACAGCTGAAACCATTGGAGATTCTACATGTACACCACCTGAATACAACTAACTAGTCTTGCATCCAAGAAACGCTATGGCTAGCAGCTTAAGTAGAAGCTAGCATGCAGGCATCAGTGTATAGTACGTATTAGGCATCAGTGTATAGTACAAAGTAGAAACTTGGCAATGACATGCAGTAACAAAAAAATACAGATGCATCAACTACTGACTCCACTCAAACTCTAATGTAGAATACTAACCTACATTCTACAGACCTAAACCTGAACGTTGAGGTTTAGTTATTAGCAATATTAGCAATCAATTACATCACTAGGCAGAGGTCTAGAATGAAAATCTGAACCTAGTTAAACAACATTTTCCCATTATGATTCACATGGATTGGAATATCTGAACTTCTGAAGCAAGTGGAACAGCACAGTACCAGTTTCATGACAATTCATTCTCTAGTTAGCTCATTGGATCCCTGAAAGTTAATCTCCCTATTAGTTTTATCCTACCACCAAAAAGGGGGGAACGATATCGTCCTCGCCCCGCTCCCTTGCCCCCGGGCGAACCACCCTCGCCCCGGGCTCCCCAACACCCCGTGCGAACCGACTGAATCCCTCCAAACCCCCGGCCACCAGGGCCGCCGCCGCTGCTCACATTTCTGGCTGCCCAACCTGCTGCCGCCCTTCTCCCAAACCCCGGCCACTAGAGCCACCGCCGCCACCCCGCCCCCCACCCGGCCACCAGGGCGCTGCCACCCAAACCCACCGCCTCCCCCAACCGCCAGCGCAGGAGGAAGAGGAGCACGACCGCCCGTCGCCGTCGCTGGGAAACGCAGGAGGAGGAGCGCCCGCCCCGCCCGATACCGCCCCACAGCGCAGGAGGAAGAGGAAGGTGAGTAACTGACATTGGATTGCTTGTAGTATCACCCTAGGATTCATGGAATCAGGTGGAGCGTTCCTCAGTCTTTCTATCAGATCTAGACATTTCCTGAACAACACTCTCCCTTTTGGATCCTCACTTAATCGGAATATCTTACAAACAAACTCAAGCTCACGTAAAAAGGCATCCCTAACTCAACCAGGAGCACTCTCTCCTATTCTGAGGTCCTCTGGCAAGCTTCGGCACCTAAAACGCATTACATTATGGCAAGCTCGGCTTGTGTGTCGATTTCTCCTCAGCTTGGGCGTTGCGGCTCCTGTGATTTTCCATGAAACTGCATTGCATCTATGCTGCAATTAAAAAAATCCTGTGATGAATGTAGAGTGCACATAAGGGCTAAGTTGTTAATTAAATCAAGTCAATGTTGCTTTTCTTCAACTATTTTAAAAGTCAACCTTAAATTTCTTCAACTATTTTAATAAAAAGTCTTGCAGGACTAAAGAGTATATTGGAATGTTTTTATACTGTGATGTCCAACTTAGATTTTTTTTTTTTTTTTTTTTTTTGTCCTGGGAGCAGTAGACACAAGCTTACATGTTGTAACAATCAAGTATATGAGATCCATCTCCTTCATATGAATTGGCTGTTATTTGGTGGTAAATGTTGCTTTTCTTTGCAGAGGAGTTTTGCCAAAAGACATCGTCTCAAGAAGAAATTAGCCAGTCACCACTGCAGGAGGAAGTTAGTGAGTTCTCTAACTTTTTGGAATAAAACTATTGTAACTGTTTTCTTAACATCCTGGGGCAATGGGCAGTGGGGACTTGCCCATTTACAACAGGTTATGAGGTGTAAATCTCGAATGTTATTTGCATATGCGTGTCCGTAATTGTTAACGTACTTTGGTAATTGCCTTGAGTGTAGATATCAAATTTGTTAGTTCCTAGAACAAGATACAAATGTTCTTATTAGACTTGATTTTATTCTTGCTAACCATGCCTGTACAGCTTTGTGTGCCTTGTACAGCTTCTTTTCTTTCTATTCGTATTCATAAAATCTTACAGTGGGGGCTTCACCTGCTATGCTGTTTTTTAAAAAAAATGTTAGTATCGCTTCAGGTTGAGTAAACTGAAATCTCTCTTTGGCCTTGCTCATTGTCTGACATATGTAGCTCCTAGAAGCTGCTCTCATAGTAAGCTGTTCTCACGGTTTAATTAATTATGGACTGTAGAATAGTATGGTTCATGCCAGATATCTAAATTCCATTTGAAGTAAATGTGTATTCAGTTTGGTATTTATTTTTGACAATGCGATGAGCCAATGTTTGGTTAGAACTTCTAGATGAGTAGCCCTCATGGTCTTTTAGAGAATACTGCATACACAGTTTGTAAAATGACAGTACACTACTAGACTGATGCGTTGCTGCTATCGATTTGTGTTCTTGTACTTCTGAAACTAACAAAGCTATTACTCGGTAATCTTGCAACAAGAAACTTACTCATAATTATTTTTTAACTGACATAGATCATACTCCCTCCGTCCCTTTTTGTTTGTCTCTAGAGAAGCGTGTTTGTGAGGGAAACACGGTTCTCTAGAGACAAACATTTAGGGACAGAGGGAGTATATGAGTAGCAATCGATCTTATAAAAATAGATGAGATGCAATATATTTTTTTTGTGTTCCTTGTTTTTTTTTAAGAAAATTGGCAACATGCAGATAGCTCAGAGGTGGTGAGTTAGGAAGTTGTAGTACATCTCAGAGCTCGAACAAAGTGTTGCCAGTTTGCAGGTGACCACTTCCTCATCTATCTCAGACGAGCTAGCTCATGGATGCACCCACAACACAAGAAACTTGCACTTTAGCCATTCTGAGATAACCTGATTGTTCCTTAGTGCTGAACAAATTAGTGGTTCATTACGACTTCCTTTTTAAGTTAATTGCCTTGGAAACAAATATTTTTACAGGTTGTTGCTTGCCATGTAAGTTTCAGTTCAGCAAGGTCATATGACTCCTATAATTTCAGCTGCACCCTTCAATTTTATTTGATTGCCCTTTTGTCCATGCTTCCTTTGGACTTATGTATCCTAAAATGCAACTCAAATTAACATGTTTAAACTCCAAATATGGAGACATGAGCTTTTTTTTTTTCCCGTGGCAACGCACGGGCACTCGCCTAGTTCATATATAAGAACTAAATGAACACATATATGCTCAAGGGACAAATGCTACCAGTCTTCTCGACGAATACGAAGTGCAGAACAAACTTGAATTCCTATTTGCTATCTCAGGGGGGTCTCCAGCAGACAACAGCACCTACTCGGGTTGAGCCCAGCCATACACGTTCGCTGATTCCACTTGCTATTTAACGTCTATCAAGCTTAGCCTTTCTTTAGAGTGAAAGCATTGGCCTTGGGAGAGGTTCTTAATTTCAGGAATATAACAAATTGACCATGGTTATCATATTCGTGAAAGCCATACAAAACTACAGTTGGATCTTGCCGTAGAGTACGTGGGTGCCCATCCCATGGATCGAGGCATGCACAGTGAACCGGAACTAACTAGAGCGAGCAGCCGGCGGCCGGACCCAACAAGCAAACGTACGCATCAAAACGATCGATCGAAGCTGGAGACTACGTACGTTGAAGCTGTAAAGTCAAAAGGACCCAAACTGAACCTGTGGGCATCGAGCGACCGGAGGCCGCCGCCGCCGCCGTCGGCTGGTGTGCTGCCAGAGACTAGAGACTGGATCTTGCCGGCGCGGCCGTCCCAGCCCCAAGAACTAAGAAGGCAAGAACCCTAGAGGAGAGGGGAAGGACGAGTGCTTTACCGGAGAGAAGGCGGCCGGGAGCGTGGACGTCGGATGGGAGGAGGTCGCCGTCGTCGGGCCGCCGCGCCGTCTCCTCGCACTCGCACCGCCACTCGCCGCCTCGGCCGTCCGAGCGTCTCGCGTTGTCGCCCGCCGCACGGATTGGAGCCTGGAGGTCGTAGGTCAGGATTTCTTCCGGGCCAAGAACGGTGGGAAGTATGACAAACCAGACCCGTTTCCAATCCGACCGGGCCGAAACGAACGGCACTTCCAGGCCGGACCAGATTTCAAAACGGGCCATTTCGTTCCGGCCGGAACCGAGGCCGTTCCGGGCCTGGAATGGCCTAACCGAACGAGGCCTTTAGGCAGTGCGGCTTTTCATCAAATTAAACAGAAAATATAGGTGAGGATTCTACTATGATGCATGTACCATATACGGTGGTGGATCGTGTCCTCGTTCTTGCGAATCAAAGGAGACCACACTAAATATGCTACTATTATATCTGTTAATGCAGTTGATATGTTACTATCTGCTTAATGAAAAAAAGCGGCATTGGCGTGATCATTAAAAAAATGTAGCGCATATGCCCGTTTGTTGTAACGGGAGCAACAAAGATGTAATAAACGAGTATAGGGAGCTCTCCCCTGTTTTGTAATTATATAATCTTTCATATAAGTGGTTGAGGATTTCATTATATTTTAGGAACTAGTTCCTCCCCTAATGATTATGATAGAAGTTTGTGTTGACTTTCATGTGCTCGGTCCTTATTGAGAACAGCACTGCTGCTTGTTTATAGCTCAAGGACACATTTATTTATTTAGACCGAGCTAGATAACAAACTGCTTCAATTCGCGTGTGCCAAAACACGCTTCAACCGTTAACAAATCGGGCCTGAGACTAGAACAAAGGCTCCTCCTGCTCGCAACTCCAAAGGTTCAAAGGCCAGCCGGTGGACGACACGTTGTCGTCTCTGGATTAGGGTAAAAAGAGGATGGGCATAGCATGACGACTCTAATAGCAGTCTTTTTAGCCCCAGTGTGCGAAACACCATGGTTGTCGCAACGTGCAGCCGGAGCCGATAAAACTTGCCATCAACCTTCCAACAGGGTTGGCATACCGAGCGACGAGATGACCTCGAGCCAAGTCACCCAACCCATGATAGGCAAGATAAGCGGGGCGCCGTACAGAGGCTCAAAGCCAGCCTGCAGTCTCTTGAATGATTAGTTGGGCCTACACTTAGGCTTAACCAGATTGGGCTCACCAAGAATGTGACCTGTCAAAGAAGTCGTGATGGAGTCCTCTCATGTTCTCCCATATATCCTTAGATGAACCCGAGATAAGAGTTTTCCACTTGAGTCAAGCAAATGGTGGATGCACAAAAAGATCCCCACACCACATTTTCTGAGGATGGCTCGAGAGGCCGTGAGGGGCTCAAGATCTCCCATTGAGTACCAAATATAGGTTTAGATTAAACAGCCCCCCTAATGACACGATAGTCCGATTAACCCACTGACCGATTCAGACGCTTGAGGGATACACCCATCAAGTGTGCTTGTGTGGACTCTCTGGCCCATTGATGCATGGCTAGAGGCCTCAATAAAGGGCCCATCCCAGGAAGAGAACCTAGTGTTAAGTCCCCCATTTGGGTCACCTACGTCCATAGGCTCGGCTCGGCCACGAAGGCACTGACCCTAGGGGACGACCACCGAGCAAGTGCCGCTAGATATGTCTTGATCTTAGCTCGGGTCATGCTCCAATCTCAATCGACGCCAAGAATATACCTCAATTTGTGAGGTATCCAAAGAATGTCAAGCGAAAGTTGTAGGGTGTCAAACCTTGTCGGGGCCAGTTTTCTCTGTTTGTGCAAGATCGTGTCGACCACTCCCATACAAGATCATGTTTAGGGCATGATGTGTCACAATAAGGACTTCCACGTATCCGCGATGTGAACAACTTTGTCCCGCTTGGCAACCTCCTCATGTATGTGGGAAGGATCCTAGCGTACAAAGGAAGCCACAAGAAGGTGAACACATGAAATCACAAAAACAACAAACAACACCTCAGGGTCAGTTCTAGGCATTGACAGATGTAAGGGCAGTTGGGACATTGTTGGCCTCCTAGTACCAAACAAAGAATGACACACGCCGTTGTCCGTTGGGAGAGTCAAAGCTTAGGACTCGAAACCCTAGGAAAATCCCTTGCGACCATGTAACTTGTAGCTTCGAGAACTCATATTGGATGTGAGCACATAGACGTGATCTTCTTGCGAGGACTAGATAGAAGATGAATGTATGACCTTCCAATGAACGTATGGAAGATGACTCAGGTTGGGGACCTGAAGGGGTATTGAATTGAGAGGCGTCATTTTTTTTTATAGAGAGATGTCGATGTTTTTAGAACATTCTTCAAGTGATTTTCCAAATCCCACTTTCTAAGTCACTATTTGAATATTTTCATACTCTACCAAAAAAGTCACTATTTGAATAGTCATTTGCATAAAAATCGTTTTGTATATCTTTCCACTCTCCAACAATTTTTATATATCTCAATGCGCACTCTAGAGAATTGTATTTTTATCTTTTATATTTGACTATCGAGAAATATGGAATAAAAGATTAGTATATTTGAATAACCATTTAGACGAGGAGGGATTTTCACCTTAAACCTCTGTTATCGAGAGTCTATGCTGTTGCAGTGGAGAAAAAGAGCGAGACTGCAATAGCCGTCTTCGTCCCCCGAGGTGCGACCCGCCCGTCAGTTGTCCTCCGTGGGCACCGTTAAGCTCCCGTCTTCGTCACCGCCATCGCCACCGCTTCCCACTTCAAAACCCTAACCCTAAACCCCTCATCGCGGGAGTCCTCGCCCATGGAGAACCCCAGGCCCCAGCCCCCGGCCCCCCACCCTCCCATGGCTCCGCTCCCCGTCCCCGTCCACCCGCCAATCGCGCCCATCCCTGTCCCTCCGCCCCGCGCGCCCGTCGCCGCTTCCATGGCCTCCACCTCGGCCTCCTCCACCGGGGCCGGAGGGGAGGCTGAGTACGAGGTCTCCGACGACCACCGCGCCGCGCGGGAGCGCCACGAGCGCGCGGTGCAGGAGCTCCTCCAGCGGCGCCGCGCCTACGCCATGGCCGTGCCCACCAACGACTCCGCCGTGCGGGCCCGCCTCCGCCGCCTCGGCGAGCCCATCACGCTCTTCGGCGAGCGCGAGATGGAGCGCCGCGACCGCCTCCGAGCCCTCATGGTCCGGCTCGAGGCCGATGGCCAGGTCGACCGTCTCCTCCGCGCGCAGGAGGACGACCAGGCCGCGCGCGCCGGCGAAGAGGAGGAGGAGGAGGAGCAGATCCAGTACCCCTTCTTCACCGAGGGCACGCAGGAGCTTCTCAAGGCGCGTGTCGACATTGCACAGTACTCGCTGCCCCGTGCCAAGGCCAGGATCGAGAGGGCCAAGCGCCGCCACGAGGATCCTGATGAGGACCCTGAGGCGGAGGCCGAACTCTTCGTGAAGCAGGCTGGGGAGTTTGTCCTCGAATGCAGCGAGATTGGAGATGATCGCCCTCTCACCGGCTGTTCCTTCTCTCGTGATGCATCAATGCTGGCCACAAGGTACTTCCTCTTAATCATACAGAATTACATGTGCTTTGTTTTTTATGTCTCAAACAAATGCTGTGAGGCAAGGATGCAGAGAACTGTTACCCATTAATTGTATTATTATGTGATTTCAGTAGCCAATTCTGGTCCTGGCAATACTTCAGATCATTTTTGACTAAGCATATCATAATAACTTAATAAGGGATATCCCATATAGAAAAACATATTACGTTGTGGGCAATGGTAGAAAATAATCTGAACTGCTGTTGTTTTTTGTTGGAAGTCCATGTTTAGTCAATTTATTGTACTTTGCTGCATGGATTCGTGCACTTGTGCAGTCCCTCGTGAGCTTAATTGTGATGAGTTTTTCACCACTAGCGACCTGCAACTAGTAAGTTCAGATATGCCATTAAAAAATGTCAGCATCTGGTCACTTGGGAATTAACTAAACTGTATTTTAGATTTTTAGTGTCTGAAATCACTGGGCTGCTAGGAAGCAGGATCAGATTTGCTTCTCTTTTAGTTGATAGAGAATGTCCAACATATTCCCATCTGGGGTTGTTTGGAACCCCCTATCCTGAGGTTGAACATCACTACCCATTTACATAGTCCCCCCAACCTATGAAACGGTCTATATCACCCCTTAAACTTTCCAAAATCGGTCAAATTACCCCCAGTTTTGATCCTGAAAAATCATAAAATGGAACATTTGGTTGAACATCAATGAACATGAAGTCAGACATCTGTACAACAAAAAAAAAAATGTTGGCTTTATTCAGGATTTTAAAACAACAGCAACCCGGCCATCTTCAGCTTTTTCTTTTTTAAAAACAACATATTCACTTTGAGTCGTTAATTTAAATCAGTTAGCAGTTCATGTGCACAATAAATAAGATGACTGAAGTTAAACAACTTATCTATGTTACAGATGTCATGTGCCACTATTTGCTTATTAAATGTTATGATAGCTATCATATTTTTACGTTTGTTTTGAGACATGGAAGATTATGCTCTTTTACTCTTGTTTCCTTTTCAGGAAATAACCATTTGCTTATCCGCATTGTGTAGTTCCTGGAGTGGAATAATCAAACTATGGAGCATGCCACAAATAACTAAGGTTGCAACCCTGAAAGGTCACACAGAACGTGCAACTGATGTTGCCTTCTCTCCTGCTGATGACTGCTTAGCAACAGCTTCAGCAGATAGAACTGCAAAATTATGGAAACCAGATGGGTCACTTTTGATGTCTTTTGATGGCCACCTTGATCGTCTTGCTCGCCTTGCTTTTCATCCATCTGGAAAGTACATTGGTACAGCTAGCTTTGACAAGACTTGGAGATTGTGGGACGTCAACACCGGAAAGGAGCTGCTACTCCAAGAGGGGCACAGCAGGAGTGTGTATGGAGTTAGCTTTCACCCTGATGGTTCTTTGGCAGCATCATGTGGTCTTGATGCATATGCTCGAGTATGGGATCTGAGATCAGGAAGATTGTTCTTTACCCTTAAGGGCCATGTGAAACCTGTAAGTTCTTTATTTTCTTCCGTTTAGTTTCTTTTTTCTTTTCTTTAGCAGCATGGAACAATGGAACTTTAAAACTACCTTCACAGTATTTTTGTATGGATACATATATTGTTGCGGAGCTATAATTTTCTAGTGAACACCTCATTTGTATATGACTCAATTTCATTTTCTATTTCAGGTCCTAGGAGTCAGCTTCTCTCCTAATGGTTATCTGGTTGCAACTGGAAGTGAAGATAATTTCTGTCGAATATGGGATTTGAGGAAAAGGCAAATGCTGTATTCTATACCAGCTCATAAGAGTCTTATTTCACATGTAAAATTTGAACCCCAAGAAGGCTATTATTTAGCGACTTCTTCCTATGACACCAAAGCAGCAGTAAGTTTTATAAAGTTTATTTAATGTGTTTTCTTTATTATTACCTCATTAACCAATTGGTCTCTCATGCATTCTATGTTTTCAGCTGTGGTCAGCTCGGGATTACAAACCAATCAAAAGTTTGGTGGGCCACGAGTCAAAGGTTACTAGTTTGGATATTAGTGGAGGTGAGATATTACTTATGGCTTTCTTTGTCTGTGTATATTATTATAAATTTATAATTTAAGAAACCTTATTTAGGAGTAATCAATTCTGCCCCGCATCTGGTTCTGAAAATCAAGTTGTGTTATTAATAATTGAAACTGTCATTTCTGATCGTTCACTTAGTTTCTTAACTAGCGGTAGCAATTTGAGTGGTTATTCTATTGTATATTACTTCGCAAGGATTATTTTTGTCGTGTGATAAGTAGAGTCCGCGAGAGTACCATCGTGTAAACTTTATTGTGTACATTTAGAATCTTTTGATGTGGTGGTTTCTAATCACTTACATATCTATTATGCCTTTCTTATCCTTTTGTCCTTTCTGCTGGACTTTTGATCTTCAAAAATTCATTGTTACTCCCTTAAGAAAAATACTTACAGCCCATGCCAAAAGAAGGGTACTAGGTAATAATACTCCATCCGTCCCAAAATAAAACTTTCTAAGCTGCCTCCTAAAGCAGAAGCTAATCATGAGTGGATGCAAACGATAACAGCCAAATCTAGGAGATATCCTCTAGGAAGGTAGGATTTTTTTAGCCCAAGCCTTTATTTGTTGAGGGGAAACGAGTCCAATTTGAAGTTGTTTATGTTTATATTGGTCAATCTTAAAATAGAAATAAGAAAAAAAAATATTTATTCCGATCAAACATCCTCAGTTCTAGAGCCAAAGATCGTAGTTCTCGAACGAGCACTCGAAAAGATTCTAGCGGATCCTCGTGATTAGGCACTCTTTTTCCCCAGATCGTAGCATTAAGTATTTCTTGGCGAGCTATAAGATGATTCCTTAATCTGTCTAGAAAGTAATTTATTTTGGGACGGGAGTATATCTGATACCACTGACATGTTGGCGGCCCTTTTTTTTTTCTGTTTGATGTTTTCGTGAAATTCATACATAAGCTTAGCATATTATAAACTTCTAATTGATAATTGTATCTGTGGCTAATGCAGATGGACAGAAGATTGTGACTGTATCGCATGATCGAACCATAAAAATTTGGTCATGCAGAAGTAGCACACAAGATAATGAGATGGAACTGGATTGAGACATTGGCTCCATTGCTGTCACCCCTGCTCTCTATCCAGCAGCGAGAAGTAGATGATGCCCCTTTTTTGCTGATCAGACATTCAAATTAGTCATTCTTGCTATTGCACAGAACTATTTCATAGCATGTATAAACTCTTGGTTTGAGAAATATGTCCTGCTATGTTAACTTTGCTGATATGCCTTGTCATATGCTAACATAAATGGATTCCAGGTAACAAACAATGTTTTTCTACTGCAATGGTGAAACCTTGATTGCAGGCTTCCAGCAAATGACATCTTTATTCCTTTTTGGCATTGGCTGTGATAATTTATTAGTGATCTATTTTTGTGCTAGTATTCTACTCCTACTGAGTAAAGAGGTGCAAATGAATGTGCAAAATTTGAGTTTCCACATGGACATTCCAAAGTTCTGGATGTTTTTTTGGAGCCTCGAATTTCTGGATGTTGAGCCAATGATCTCAGGTTTGCTAGTTGGGATGTTTTCGCCGGTTGTTTGACTGGTGGATGTTGGGAATATCATATTTAGAGTTGAAAGCTCGAATCACTCTCTGCACTGTTCTAAATCTTTATTTGGAAGTAATTACAAAGTTGAGCATTTTGTACTATTAAAAAGCCTTGCAGGGCGGTCTTATGCCTAGTAGACTAGAGTAGTAGACACGTCCCCAACTTTATCGTTCAATCATTCCTCTCTGCATGTCCACACCCCCACCCGGTTCCTCCCTACTTGATGCCTCCTGCTGGATCCACACTACTCTGCTGGATCCACAGTACCGCTCCTCTCTCCCCCCTCCGTGGCAATGGCGCTCACATCCCGGCCTCCCACGGGGTTATTCTTCCTACAGCCGCAGGACGTAGCTGCGATGAGATTATAGGCGGGACTCTGGTGCGGACAATCAGCAATCGCTGTTTATTTGCTTTCTTTCCAAGCAAACCCCGTCCAGATCCTGTTGCAGAGCAGAGGGAGAGTGCTGCCGAGCGCTGGCCAAAGGTCTGGATCTGTCCAAGAGGAACAGATGCGTCTGTAGCATGGCGCAAACTGTTCCTCTGAATGGACCTAGCCTCGCTGAAGCGTGCAAGCTTGGCGACTTGGTCAAACAAATCCGTGGAAGCTAAGGAGGGGACACTGGCTCAGATGAGATCAAACAGCGCTGTCAAGCGTCTGCATCTTCAGTCTTTTCGGGTCTCTCCATTTTGTTAGATGTTTTTCATTTGATGCATCCGTACTATTTCTTTGGCAATAATAAAGGGGTTTTTTCATGGTGGTTTCCTTTTTCCTCCGAGTTCATGTGTTCGAAATATTATCACTAGCATCTCTTCCCTTCCTCCCTTCCGGTGGCACGGCGGCTACATGCGGTGCCGCGCTTCGACCTGTCGGCACAGCAGCCCGGGGCGGCGGCCCAGCTCCCTCGTTCGGCAGTGGAGTCGGCGGCGCCCCGCCTTCCAACTCGGTGCGGCATATGTGCAGCTCGCCTTCGTGGCACTAACCAAAAAGCATTAAATCCGTTGTTTGATCTCTGCAGCTTTTTCTTGGTCTCTCTATTTCTTAGTGCATTTTGAGGTGGAAATTGTTCACAAGAAATGCGTTGTTGCTCACGATTGGCACATATGTGCATCTATCCAGGAACAGCGGCTGCAAGATTATTTTTGATTGATTTTCTTTGTACAAAATGCAAATGAGTTTGTTTGATTTTGGTTCAAAACTCATGCATATGTATTAACGAGGAATTGTTATTATTTGATTTTTTTTTGTTATTTTCTGGCTGATTACGCCTTTAAACGACCAAATTACTACTCCAATGTTTATACTGTATGGTATTGCCAAGGTTTCAGTTTGGGTTTCCAACGAAAAGGATTTAAGGAAGAGTTAACCCTATGATAATATCCAAATTCACAAGGAGGGGGAGGGGGGTTAGATGGAAAGCATGCCCCAGAAAAATAAAAAGAGCTAGTATAGGACAGTACAAAGCGTGTTTTAGGTATAGGTATAGTATTGTTTTTTTGACGGCAAGTCTTACTATCAATCAAAGATGCTTTAAACAGGCCCAGCTGGCACATCAGAGGTCCTGACTCAATTCCAATTCCTCGTTTAGATGGCAAAAAATTTGCCAAAAATTTGCAAGTTTTTAGACTCTCTCCATCACATCACATTAAATACACCAAAAGACATATGTTCGGGCGGGCGTCGAAATGTAAGGATGAAAAAAAAAAGAAGATAATCATACACTTCTGTTATACATCACGAGATAAATCTTTGGGCGGCTGGTTAGTCATAATTGGAAAAAAAAGACCTATTTACCAAATACAAACGGATTAATGCTTTTTACAAATTTTTAGCCAACTAAACGTGGCCAATTCCGATTTTGTCAAAAAAAAAAAATATCCAATTCCGATCCAAATCCCAATCTGTACGAGAAGCTGTCAAATTCAAGTCCAATTCCAAATTGAGTTGGACCCAAGTACGGACTCCACACCTGTTGATGATATCCATCCCCTGCTCCCTCCACAGCGGCGTGCCCTAGCTAATTGATGCTTGCTTCAGGCCCCGGTTTCCCGACGAATCCTCTCCTCTTGCAGCCTCAGCTGCCCTCCTCCGTCCCCAATTGCAGTTGCGAGGCTAGGATTTCCTCAGCAGCACTTCCGCCGTTGGGCTCTTGGCAGATCGAATTGGCTCGCTGCTTCCACCGGCAATCCAATCCAATCGGGAGAGAGATGGCTACCACTCAGTTCGCCATGGTTGAGGAGCTGGCCTCGCTCGTCAAGGACAACCTGCACAGCAAGCACCTCATCCTCTCCACCGAGGAGGCCCTAATCGCAGCCCTCGAGCAGCTTCACTGCCGCGACGGCGGCGACGACCTTGAAGAGGACGCCGACGACGACGCGGCGGATACGATAGAGCTCCAGCCTGCCGGGGCCTACCACCGCCTTCTCTTGCATCGCCTTGCTGAAATTTATGGGTATATACTCTTGCTGGCTAGCTTAATGATATCTGGGATGATGTTGCGTGTGTGTCTGTGCTGTGTCTGACAGCTAATTTGCCTGCTTCTTCTACCTAGGTTCGCTCATGAATCGGTTGGTGAAGGCGAGGATCGACATCTAGTCCTCCAGCGCTGCCCTGAAACAGCCATGTATGTTGCCATGCTTGCTTCAAATAAATCTCTTTCCATGTCATGTTTTCTTTACTTGCTGCCCATCATCTTTATGCATTTGCTTTCTGTTTTATACACAACAATGTTCTAACATTAGAGCAGAACCCCCCATCGTACCACAAGATATTATGTTTCAAGTATCTTTCAACCAGTATTTGATGCTTGGATGAATGCAGGAGAAATCAAATTACAGCCAATTCATATACACACTCAGACACAACTTTACAGTCGTATTTCAATATATGTGATCCCTTGTAATATGATATTCTGTTTGGAGTTATTAATAGATATGGCCACTTCTTTTCTCTACATCAGAATCTGACCATGCCAGTTGTTACCCTAACTAATTCTGTTCCTCAGAACTGTTTTATAATTTGATCTATGCATATTCTTTTGGATACCATACTATTGTGAGCTTCAACTGCACCTTGTATCCTTAGCATCTTACATTGCTTTCTTCATGTTGGATTTACCTTTTGTTGCTGCTCTCACTTGCTATTTTCTTTCTATATTATATTTAGCTCAAAAACTAGCTATGTCTCATTGATTTAGTAAATACTTAGCTGTTGTATTTTCCCTTTAGGTTGAATTAGTTTACTCT
Source organism: Hyparrhenia diplandra (assembly GCA_015847255.1). Lineage (NCBI taxonomy): Eukaryota > Viridiplantae > Streptophyta > Magnoliopsida > Poales > Poaceae > Hyparrhenia > Hyparrhenia diplandra. Next base: position 235,472 of record JADLZK010009519.1, on the reverse strand, counting down.
TTTGTTGCAGCCCATCTGTCCTTGTTAGTGATATGTTATGGAGGTTTGATAACTGTTATGATTTGACGTGTGATGATTTCACGTCTGTTGTGCTAACCAGAAATGATACAGGTGAGTCACTTTTTCTGCTCACTTATATATGATAAAAAGAGGGGTATTTTATCTGCCATATCATGTGCATCTAGAATTTGGACGAATTTAGTGTCATAATCTACCTATTAGGAGCTAATCTACCTATTAGGAGCGTTAGCCTGCTGTTGTGGTCCCATGGTTTTGTGGGCTTTACATGGGGTGGTTAGCCAATACATATTTGCATTTTGCTGTCTGTATGGACATATGCTGATACTTCAGAGGACATATTCGGGACAACCCGTGACATTCCTTCCATGCTGATACCAAACTCAATCCGATGGCTACCAACGTATCCCACCTTCTCTCTCCTGTGGTGTTTCCTGCATGTGTCCCTCAGATGGGCCCACGAGCAGCAGCAGCACCTGCATGTGTCACTCAGATGGAAGCCATCGGATTGAGTTTGGATGGCTCAGATGTTTGACATGCTATAGCAATGTCAAAAGTCCCTTTTGTTTTGATGCCCTGAATACATCATCACCTTGTAATGTTATTATAACCACTATTATGCATATCAGTGAAAGGTCTCACTCCTGTGTAACAAGTTGTGATTCTTCTAGCAGATTTTAAAAAACCTCAGAAGGCAGATGTCCAAGAAGATGTTTCTGTTAAAAGTTCACATCTGAAAGACAATACAGGTATGCAAGATATGAACTCTGCCTTTCAGCCAAAATTCTTGTGGTTACAAGTAGGAATTTGCTAAACATTATTTGCATGGATCTCAACATATAAATGTACATAGAAGTATGTGGGTTCGAAAAGTGAAGGTACATCCAATAACCAGTTAGCCCTTATCTTTCAGACTTGAAACCTCAGCAGCAGCCAGCAGTTCTTCCAGGAGCATCATTGAAGGAGAGGGAGGCTGCTTATCGAGCTGCTCGTGAGCGAATCTTCTCTGTGGATGATGCCAAGGGAAATGATAGGTCATATGTGAAGGGTAGACAGGTTCCTGTTGTTGCTCAACGGATGATTGCCCATGCACTGGGTCAAAAGGTTCAAAATACCCCAAGGACAGTTGCCTCCACAGAAAGCAGAGGAAAACAGCTATCAAATGGAAAAAATATTCCAACACATAGCAGGAACAACTTCTGCCCAGTTACACCAGATAATAGAGAAGCAATTCGAAATGGGAAGCCAAACTCAGCTGGTAGAAATTCATATCAAACTCCATCAAGCCAAAGGTGCCATACAATTAATACTAGAGCTGTTACTGCTGAAAGCTTGAAGAAAGAGCAGACTGGAGCAGCTAAAAGAATGTTTGCACATGCATTGGGGCTGTCTGCAACTCGAGGAGGTGCACTGCCCAAACCGAAGTAAAGATCTGGAGTTGAGAATTCAGATAAGTGGAGAAGGCTGCAAGTTGCCAATGCAAGCTCCGCCAACTGAGCTTCCTGTCCTATCATATGTATGCCATGGGATGAGCGTGCAATGGTTGGTGCTCTTTTGTGCCATCTCTGTGAAATGGTTTTTGTGATGCGGTAACAGATGAAAGGGATTTGGTTGGATGTTAATTGTTGGTTCCAGAGAGGATGATATGTGGCCCTGGTTTGGAAGGCAACCTCAGTTGGGGAAGGGCTTGTGGATACGCATGGCATGCCAAGCCAAGAGAAAGTGCTTCACCAGAGTGGAAGAAAAATGATCCTCCTTGTCGCTCGTATGTTATATCGCTCTAGGTTGCTGCAATATATTGGGATGTGTTAGGGAAAGGTATCCTGTGCTGTTATTTTTATCTTTGACTACACCTATGTAAAGAATGACTTGCTGGATTTGTGTTGTCTTGAATTAATTTGCACCCTTTTTAAATGTTTGTATTTGATTTACATAAATTAGCTGTCAAAATCTTAATTTTTCAAAATAAATTAACTATCGATACCATGCAAATTTAAACATGAGGCTTTTAAGTGTTAATTAGAGCTCCAGCCTCACGAATTTTTGAGCTGTCCGTCCCTACTATAGAAATTTAACTGCGGGCAGGTTCAAGGCATTTAATTGATTTTTTTCTTACTTTTGGATTAAATCAAAGTATATTCCATTTCAATTTATTATCATGCGAACTTGAAACTTTGCAAAGAACTCTTTTTTTTTTTGTTTTTTTTTTTAGATTGAAAAGTTAGACGAGTCGAGTTGTGAATACTTTCGTGCTAGGAAGTCGGATAAGGGTCTGTTTATGAAAGTTCTGTTCTAATTTTTTAAAGTGATGCTATCAATTTCATCGATCAATTAGAATAGCTCCGGTTCAAAAACTTCAGCAATACACGCATTTTCACGTTGTTGCTTCTTGCGACTATTATAAAAGCTATTCTAATTGATTATGTCTGACAGCATTCTTACTAGCTTACCATCAGACAAGTCATCAGACAGGTTTAGTTCGTAAAAAGCTGAATCGAAAAAGTCCATACCTTTTGAACCCAAAGCATTCTGAGAGTGATCAAATCTAAGTTTGAAATGTCGAATAAAGCTCTTTGCAAGGATCTCTCTTTTTTTTTTTTTTTTTTCATTTCCTACGCTTCGAGCACTCCATTACACAAACAATTGAATTGAACAGGCATACTCTAGAACCTAATTTACAAATCTATAGTACTTAAATTTTTTTGGGTTTGGTTAAAAAGTATTCACTTTGTATTTATCATTTTATCCCACATAGAGTAATTAGGCTCAAAAGATCTGTCTCACAACTTTTCACTTCAAACTTTATATAATTTTTTTTTATCGACATTTATTATTTCAGCCGTGATTCATGACGCTGACCTTGAGTACAAAGACAAAACATATAGTGTGTAAATATGAATATATATTTTTTTAAAAATGCCTTTGTCATGTCACAACTAGCCTCAAAACTCCGTGGGCGCCGAAAATAATTTCAGCCTTAATTCATGACGCTGACTTTAGTACAAAGACAAAACATTTACGGTAAAGTAGAGTTATTTAAATTTTTTATATAAAAATGCCTCAGTATCCAATTAGATGTATCTTATTTTATTATTAGAGATTTTTTAATTACATAATATATTTTTTTATTTCCTAAATTGTATAAATAATTTGAATAAAACGAAATTATAAGAAACATTATATCTTAAATATTGTCCATATCTATATACTCTTATGCCTATTTGTTTTTGAATGAAACTCTTATCACTATAGTGTCCTTCCTTTGTACTTTAGAACGTATATTAGTATCAAATAAAAATAAATTGTTATAAATCGTATTCAGAACCGGATATGGAGGTTTGACAATAAATGGGTTCGGGACTCCGGAGATTTCTGCTGTAGCCTGTACCTGGGGCACGCCAGCTTTGCAATTGCAATGCATCCGTGTCCTTTTTGCGTTCACGATCGATCGCTGCTGTGCGAAGCGAAGCGAAACATGGGGCAGGGCAGCTCAGGTTTTGCATTTACTCCGGCCATAAAACCCTTTGCAATCATGCAGCGCCGCTGCAGCTGTACGCACGGCCACCGCACTGGGATTACTACAGTGCCTCACGACGTGCTGACCTCATTTCGGACGGAGTCGCCTCTTGCCTCGCCAAGCCCAAAGTCGGTCATAATGAGCCTGCTGCCGTCAGAGGACAAGATGGTCTCGTCATGGCCCATTTCCTCGCTGCCGCCGGCGTGGTTCGCCGCCCTGTTCGCCGTCGGCCTCTACACCGTAATGCGGTCCGCCGCCACCTTCCTCCTGTGGCTCCACCGCGCGTTCCTGCGCCCGGGCAGCAGGGACCTGGCGGCGCGGTACGGGACGTGGGCGGTGGTGACGGGCGCCACGGACGGCATCGGCCGCGCGGTGGCGCTGGAGCTGGCGCGCGCGGGGCTCCACCTCGTCCTCGTGGGGCGGAGCCCGGACAAGCTGGCGCGGGTGGAGCAGGAGGTCCTGGCCTCCGCCGCGCCGTCGTGCAAGGTGCGGACCGTGGCGTTCGACCTCGCCGTCACGGGGGACGACGGCATGCGGCGCGGCGTGGCGCGGGTGGTCGCCGCCGTGGCGGGCCGCGACGTCGGCGTCCTCGTCAACAACGCCGGCGCCACGTACCCGTGCGCCGCCTACTTCCACGAGGTGGAGCGTCCCGTGTGGGAGGCCGTGGTGCGGGTGAACGTCGAGGCCGCGACGAGGATCACGCGCGCCCTGCTGCCGATCATGGCCGCCAGGGGAGGGGCGCCGTCGTCAATGTGGGCTCCGGCTCCAGCGTCGTCGTGCCGGCGTTCCCGCTCTACGCCGTCTACGCGGCGACCAAAGCGTAAGTGTCATGAACATGGCACATTTACGTACTTTTTTTTTTGTCGTACAGTACTTTTTTTTTGTGTTGTTAAGGTAGCCAAGTGTCATGAACATGGCACATTTACGACGGAACATGCCATTGCAAAGCATATTGCAGGCAATATTTTATTGTTTTAAGGAGAGAACAGTACACCAGCTCTCTCTGTCTCTTGCATGTGGGCAACAATAGATAGCAATTATTATCGCGATCTCCCTCTAATATGAAAAATATGGTAGCAACGTTTTCTTATAAATCAAATAAATTAAAGGCAAGCTAGGACCATGGATTACAGAGAGCTCGATTTTTAGGCAACACGTGGACTATAGTTGTATATCAACTTCAGGTTGTTGCTCGATCATGATTTTCACGTGGACTATAGTTGTATAAAACAATTTTTTTTTTTTTTTTTTTTTTTCGATTTTTGCATTGCATATGGTGGCTTTGTTTTAAATTAAATAAAGTTGGTGACAGAATAAGGTATCAGTAACATGGCATTTAATGTTCATCAATGGCACGTCGATGCATATATGCTTTCAGTTACTAATATAATACAGGATGATATACGGACAGTAACTGCAGAACAGTGAGCACAGTGGAAAATAACACAATGCAGCGTACGCGTGACAGACATACTCCAGAAAGCTAAACTTTTAATTTTAACTAAGTTTATAGAAAATACGGACAGATTTATGTCTCAAATAAATTTATTAAAAAATAACACAAAGATCTTTCCAATGATACAAATTATTTAGACAAATATTTATATATTTTAATATATAATTATTACAGGAGACCAGCATTTCATTTTTTTTTTTCCCTTTCTTTTCCAATGGAAAAATGGGTGTACAATATCCGGACAATGAACTGATGAATGAACGTGTGGTTAATTAACCTGCCTACTGATGATTCTATTTGATCTAGAGCGTATAAATTTTGTTCAAAATCATCCGGTAACAAGTTCTACATACGTCCAATTGATTGTTGGATAACATTGCTATATTTTTTTTCAGTATATATAGAAACACTCATCTTGCATACTGTATTTGTTGAAACCCATCTGATTGTATTCGTATGTGTCTGCATTCTGTTAGGTACGTTGATCAATTTTCTCGAAGCCTGAGTGTTGAATACAAACAATATGGTGTAGACGTGCAATGCCAGGTACGTATTACTGCTAAGGATCACTACCTTGTTGCTTCTCAAATGCCAGTCTTCCAAATATATATGGTTTTGATCCTACAGATCCCCCTGTATGTTGCTACCAAGATGTCGCCTGTGAAGGGCGCTTCTCCGTTCATACCATCGCCTGAGGAGTACGCCAGAGCCGCTGTGCGCTGCATTGGCTATGAGGCGAGGTGCGTCCCGTACTGGCGCCACTCGGTTCAGTGGTTCTTGGCATCCTTGATGCCAGATGCTGCTCTGAATCACTGGCGCCTCCAAACTGGCATCCGGAAGAGAAATCAGATGAGGGCTTTGCATCTGCTCAGAAAAAAAGCCTGCAGTTAGTTAAATTGTTGAATAGTAGATCGAGAGGAAATGCAGTGATGCGTTAAAAAACTTGCTCTGTTGTGTTTGGAATCCTAGCTTAGCTAGTAAAACCCAATAATTGGAGTTTTAGTATTGCAAATAGGACAGTCAGTCCAGTGGTCTACGTAGAACTGTACTAGTGTGATATTTTGAGTGTTACTCCCTTCGTCTTAAAAAAAGTGTCATTTTATGTTTTCATAGATATATCGTGTTTAACCGTTTGTCTTATTTAAAAAAAATTTATGTAAAATATAAAATAAATAAATCATTATTAAAGTATCTCTAATGTTCAAATAAGTTATAACAAAATAAATAATATTTCTACACAAAATTTGAATAAGACGGATTGTCAAAGAAGTATAAAAAAAAACCTAAAACGACACTGTCGTGGTATCTGAAATGCAATATGAGTATAATCGTTGTACCCTGTGGCACCAGTGACCAGTGAATGCATTATGAGAACTTGAGAGGAGTAAATCGCGTGGGGCCATAAAACCCTAAGACTGCCCACAATGTTATCGATGCCGAAAAATTTTTGGGTCTGACACAGGGCACCGGTGCTTCGATTTGTTGGATCCCGCAGCGTGGGCACCGATGCCTCACATGATCGTGGGCCCCGCACAACAGTCCCAACTCTTCCCCAATTTCTCCTCTTCCCCAACAACGCCATAGCTAGTCCGAAATCCGCCTCCACGCGAGCTCCGCTTGGACGCCCGCGCACGGCGACGGCGACCCCGCGCTGCTGGGACGACCCCGCGCTCGCGCCCGTCCGCCGGCAGAGGCGCCCTGCCTGGGCCTCAAGTCGCGCTGCTGGCCGCCGGGCTTGGCCTTGGCGCCTAGGGAAGCCTGGTCCAAGCTCGCGACTCCCGCCGTCCAAGCGCCGCGACTCGAGCTCGCGACTCCCGCCGCCCAAGCTCGCGACTCGCGCCGTCGGCGGAGTGGCCCGCAGCCGCCGGGTGCTCGCTGCCCAGGGGCGGCGCCGTGGTTGGCGCGGAAGATCCACCTCGTCCTCAACTGCGCCGTCGCCGCTCCTTCCCCGCGCGGGACCCACCCCCGCTGAGCTCGCCTGGTTGGAATAGCGTTGTTTAAGTTTTAAGCACCGGCTCACCTACATGCGTCGATGCCGAACTTTTTCTGGAATTCGGCACCGCTCACAATGTGGGCACCGGTGCTGAAAATAGGAGAGAGAAGGTTTCAGCACCGGCAAAACCACACATTGTGGCCAGTCTTAACACCAACCTGCCACCGGAAGTACCAGAATATACAGATGGCCTCTGCACTGCAGGTGCACGTCTCACAGCAACCATTTTTACTACCGGTCCTTTTCCATCCAAGGCGGCTCCACACCACATGGGATGAGACAGGCATAAAACCCTTGTCGCGCCCAATGCGAACAACAATAGCATCATCGAATGGATGCTCTTTCCGCGTCGGCGGCGTACCTTTTGCAACAACCAATTCAGCGGCTCGTACCCGCCCTACGGGACGGGTAATCAAGGCTGGAAACAATAATATGCTTGGGACCTCATTAGAAGTTAGTAGAACATTTCTTTGTCTCTCTCTCTCTCTAACAATTGGTTGGAACACTCTGAAGGAACGGCACTTTGACGATGGAAACATGAATAAGCTCAGAAATCTGGTTGTCCAGGATCTAGAGACACCGGTCTCAGTGGAGGGATCCCAGATGGTGTACTTGTATTCAATAGGACAGCTAAAGAGAGCAGCTTCACCTGGCCAAAACAACCTGTCCAGAGAGCTGCCAGCGGTTCTGACCAAGTGTAAAAATCTCACGACCATCAGCGTTATTGCTTGAATAGGAATCATGTATAAATAAGTCGTGTCTGTCTATGAGTGTTTGCTATTAATTTCTTTTTCTTTTGAGACTTGCAGTTTTGTAACTGTTTTCAATGGGGAACATCATTACATTACATTTCATATATAGTTGTGAACGAAAGCAATCAAGCATGGCAATCTGAGAAGCAATATAGGAATTCAGGCAAATTTTTTTATTTGTGTACAGCTCTTTCTGCATGAACTATGAAACACTGAACTGACCAAATTGTAGAGATCAGCCACCATCGTCAAATATGACACTCACTAGACAGGGCTCTTAAGCATATATACAGAGGGGAAATGGGAAATTGACTGAAAATATAAATGGATTCATGCAGGGGACAAAGTTGAGTTTATTAAACCTGACATTTGTTTCAGGATAGGAACAAAAGTTGGAGAAGCAATTCTAATCATCTATGTCAATATGTTGGATGCATTCTGACCAAACACCAGCTAAGTAATCAATCACAAATTCATGACACAACAGGATGCTAGTTGTGTATACTGTTCGTTTACAATGTGCTAGTGACTTTGGTGTAATTGCTAACTAGAAATAACAACTGGGTGGTGACTAGTAAAATTAGTTATACCAGGAACATGGCGGAAGTCCACCTCTGCAGCTTCAGGTGTATCCAACAAGGATTATCTGCCTATGTACAATTTTTCTCCTTGTCTTGACAAATCTTCAGGGAGCACAAATTTCAAGGATATCAGGAAGCGTTGGCAATGAGTCAAAGTGGCTATGTCAAGTTGCCTTGATCCATCAAGGCTATAACTGCTTGAATGACGCATCCCCCAACTCTTCCTATGTCAATTTCCCCTGCAACATTGCACAAGATTTATTCCTTGATTTTAAATCAGAAGTAAGGTACAAACAGAATAAGACAAATTGAATGGAAGAAGAAAATAATATTCCTAAATAATAAATATAACCATTTGTATAAGAGAAATATTTTACTGCACTGAATGCGAATACGAGTGTTGCATCAAGAGCCACTGAAACAGAACAAATGCCGTACCATTTCATCAGGAACTCTATAAGGTCTTAGTATCTTAGATTCCTTGTCTAATTGGTTCTCTTCTCTTATGCAGAGAACCCATCATTGACCCTTCAGGCTGCTGGCACGTTTTTTCAGATGGGTCCAGGTTGCTTACACCCCAGGTATACATGACAAACTTCCGCACCTATTACCAATAAAATCAATATGCTTTATTGATCATGGAGACAATCAGAATGATATAATGATCAAATTTGGATCAAGCCATTCTCCACCTTATCCCAATTTCGCTGAGCACGTCGCTTGCTCAGAATTTTCAGCATTCTGGTATCCTCGTCATGAAGCTTCTTTATCCTTGCTTCACACTGAAAATGTGATGTGTTAATAACACAAGCAGTTGCATAACTTTTATTTTATTTTCTTGCTATGATAAACAGACAGCTCATGGTTATTGCATTGTTTCAGTGCCACAGAATAAGCATGAATAACCAAATGGACAGTGGACGTGAAGGAACCAAATAAAAGGGCAAAGGGATGTAAAGATGCAGAAATCAAAGTGAACTATTTAGTTTCATTGGCAAAAAATGAAAAACGTTGGCAAGGTTTTCAGACAACAAAGCCAATTTTGGCAAAGACTTACTTGAGCCATGAGGCAGAGACAAATTGCCACACTGAAGGCATAAAGGCCACCAATACTTGCGAGTATACTAACTGCAGATACTTGTCTCCATTAGATGCTACAAATGTAAAATCTGTACATAAAAGACATTGTTTCATGACACTCACCTGGACCTACTACACTCTCATTGCTGATCTCCACAATGTAGTCTGAGAGATAACTTATGTAAAGAGTAGTATTCAGCACTCCATCCCTGGGGTTCTGCAGGGATGAATTCAAGCTGCTGACATCAGTAAACGTAGATCCTTGAGTGAAATCCTGAACCAGTGGCTGCAAGAGCCTCAGGTTACCAAGATTGTTATATATCTGAGGGAACAGCTGGATCTTCAGAACATTGGAATCTCTCCCCCTGAACGTCTTGAACTTGCCATCATCAGCATAACCGTCAGAGTTCATCGTACCACTCACAAAGCTCATGTGCTCGTTGTTGTCATGTTGCCTTGCGGTCAGATTGAACTGGAAACCAACAGCACTAGCTGGCTGCCCCGGCAGGTCGACAAATTGCCAGGACACATAGTGGTCTCTCGGAGAGACCCGACATCCATTGCATCTGAGCGTAATGGATGGCCCTTGGCTTGTGTTTGTGCAGCTGTAGGTGAACAGCGCTGGCAGGGGAACCACCCTGAAGTCCATGAACCCTGGTGTCCCCATTGCTACCGTCGAAGGAGCAACTGCTTGAGTGCAGGACATGCTGGAGATGGTTGTGATGTGGAACTCGAGATCGTTCACGAAAGATAGCAGGTCCGGAGCGTTGGCTGGCTTGACTCTATGCATCTCAAGGCTGCGCCTTTTGATGGATTGATACAAGAGCCTGTAATAATCTGAGAATAAGTTAGATATGATAAGTGATAACTAACAAAAGCAAGCAGAGGAGCTGATTTTATTTATTTATTTAGTTATTTGCAAAAAAGGTCTATGAGCAGCACTTACACAGTCAATAATCCAGTGAAGATGATCAAGCTAGCAACTGAAAATGTGCCACCCAACTCGGTTTTCCTTTTCCTTAGTACTTGCTGATCCCCCTGGACATTTTTAGGAGCCAAAACAATGTGAATCAGGATAATCTTTTTCAGTTTCCAACATGAGAATAAACATTAATGAATGGAGCAACAATGTATGATCCTGTTGTATGGATGAGTGTTTATATAATCTGCTCCGCAGGATTACAAGGGAGTTTTCTGCATTCAGATTCAGCTGAGAATATTGCAGTACATGTTATAAACTATATGGACAGAAGGAACAGAGGGTCATACATTTGTGTAGTAGGTAGGAAATTGGATATGTCCAATTGACCAAGCAAGTAAAATTTTAAATAAATTCAAAGACAACAGTCATGGAAATGAAGCTATACAAGTTTGGAAGTTTCAGTTAACTTAGGGAGATCGGTAAGGTCCATAAATCATTGAAGAAATCAAAGATAGTGTTGACTGAAACAATTGATTAAACTTCACTTGTTCTTTGGCTGCTGGCATGTAAACTCCGGTTTTATTTAGTAATACAAGACTTGTTCGAAACATAATGCAATTCCTTCATAAACGCATTGATGATTGCAGAGAGTAAATAAAGCAGAGGAATGAGGGAACGGACCGCCCAGTGGCTGTTGTCGAAGAGGCAGTCGAGGCGACTGACCCAGTACCGTGCCCGGAACAGCCGCTTCTCCCCGCGGGGATCCCGGCCAGCGAGCCTGGCCGCGGCGCAGAAGGCGAGCCAGCAGAGGAGCGACGCGAGGGTCGCCTCGAGGATGACGGCCTGGGACTGGGTGAGGCGGCGGATGGCGTAGATCGAGAGCACCGGCTCCAGGAAGTAGAGGCTGTGGTTCCGCGGCGCGCCCACGGAGCCCACCTGCCAGTCTCCCCACCCGCCGCCCGGCATCGCGGCGCAGCTCGCGGTGCCGTTGCCGCTGTGGTGGTAGTAGTAGTACCCCGGGTCGCAGGCGCAGAGGGTGGCGTTGTACGCGAACATGCGCGCCGCCGCGCAGGCCGCCATGGCTGGCTGTGGGTGATCGATCCCCTCCCTGGTAGTGGTAGTGGATTGCTACTAGGCAGCTTTGCTTGCTTGCTTACTCAGCTCAATTAAGAGGAAGCTGTGTTCTAAAGCTTCCACTTTCACAATTTTTTTAGTTGAAAAACAACCTTCTTTACCCTTTCTGGCGAAAATCATGTGCCGAAAGGAGAGAGGCGGATCAAAGTCCCTCATTCGTTGATGTCACTTTCAGTCAGTCAGCAGCTGATTTTCTTTGTTGGCTGCCTGGGGAAAGGCTTGAGCATCTCAGCTTCCTTTTAATATGATTCCTGAGATCGATAGTTGATTACAGATAATCAATTGGGGGTAAGTCTTAACTCTTAAGCATTGCCATTCCTGTCGGTGAATGATTGAGCAGAGTAGTAGCTATGGATGGCGGAGCCTCGCTGCATTTCAGCGAGAAATTCAGCTGGGTCGGGTCTCCTTTCTGCTCAGATACAATTGTGCCAACGATAAATGGTATGTACTGTACGGAGTAGTAGTTAGCTGGTAGCGTTCAAAGTTCAAATTCAAAGTCACGACGGAGTAAAAGAACATTAGCAGCTACCCGGCCCCAGGGGTTCAATTTTGGTATTTTGACCACCAACCACGTCAACGTGCTGTCAAATAATTGAATTTGACTAGGGAACCTCTATCGCAGCATGCAGATTAACAACGACAGTCACTAGGACTTGCATTGTGCTGGCTGCGATACATAGTCAGCAATATTGTTTGAATCGGAAAAATAGGTAGAAATAGAATAACCGGCCGTTGATTTTACTCCCTCCGTTTTAAATTGTAATTGTTTGACTTTTTCAACCTCAAGTTTAACCACTCTTCTTATTCAAAAAATTTTGTACAAACACAGTCAAATTTAAGTATCCTTAATGACCTTTTGTTAATAAAAGCATGCCACAACAAAAAATATGATATTTTGCATAATTTTTGAATAAGACAAGTGGTCAAACTTGGGTTGAAAAAGTCAAACGAACTACATTTTGGAACAGATTTAATACAAGATATATAATTTTATATAATATGTTGTAAATATTTAGACCCATGATATAAATTATTATTAATTTAATTAGTTTTTTTAAAAAAAACTTAAATGGACTTACTAACTTTAAATAATATTGTCACAGCAGAACCATTTGAAAAGCCGTTTATAATAATTATATTATGTAGGATCCTAGGATTATATTACGTAGGATCAAGATTCTATAGATGATCCTACCAATATCATGCAATCATATGAAACTCAATCATAGTATCAAGATAGGGATGATATAATATAAAATTTAAAATACATAATAAGATCATTATCATTTCAATTTGGTATTATGGTATCCTAAGCTTCTAGGATCCAGACTGAATCCTAACAACCTTCAACCTTGGCAATAAGTATACAACATAGTGGTCTTAATTAACCAGTCCAATTACATACAAAACATGAAAACAATCAACTCACCCGGCACACTAAAGCACATTATTTACCTACACTTCTGGAGGGAAAAAAATCTTACTCCACCTCTGCGAATCTCCCGCTTTTTGGGAGTTGCATCAAACCACAAGGGCCTAATCAAATCAAGAATCATAGTTCTCAAAAAATAATCTAACATACTGCCTTTCATGTCCATTGTAGCAGTGTCCCCTATTGTCTCAATAGACAACTTATGGTGGGGTTGAATCATCACAACCAAAGGGCAAAAGCACGCCAACAAAACCAGGAGAAAAAAACTGTTTTTCCCCATTGTGGAATTGGGGCAGCTTCTGAGTATTGGAATCTATGTGATTGTTCTCTGCAGAGAAAAAAATGAAGACCATGTTCTATGTAAGATCAGGTAGAAATAAGTAAACTTGTGCTTGTGGTGCAAACTTTATAGCATGTACAAAGTCACAGGAAACTCACTTCTGTAGGCTTGCGAGTGCACCACAGAAAATTGCGTTATCTGGAAGAGTGTTGCTGTTGTCCTCTGGGTTAACCACATTTATATACACTTCTTGACCCAAGTACCAGGTGTCAAGGTTCTGAACACGCAAGTTCCATATACCTGCATTGTCCAGAAACACAAGAATAGCTGTCCAAGCTCCAGGGAATACCTGCGATCAAGTATACAGTCCCAATCAAAGGCATGCTAATCTAAGAATTGTGTAGTAACAAAAAGATGCATCGCAAAGTGGACAGAACAGATTATATAAACAATGTTTAATTGTCTATAGATTACAGCAGAATGAAACATCGATTCATGCCCGAAGAAAAATTAAGTCTGTTTAGGTCATGTTTTGGTCCCTTTCTGTTCTAGTTATGGGCGTGTTCCTACTCTAACACCTATGACAGTGTATGTGTGTGTACTTGGGGTTCCACCCTTCTCTTCTTTAACCGACATGTTCATGAAAAAAGTCAAGATAGAATAATTACATGTACCTGCCTAAATTATTGTGATTGTTTACCATCAGGGTTTGCACCTTGTTAGGGAAATTGCTAGAGAAGGAACTCATTAACTATCTAAATTCATTTCATAGCCATGTCTTACTGAAATAGCATAAAACTTAAGACAATAAATAATTTATGTAACCATTACAGGATATATATACTTTTGTCAGTCATACATATGCAAATAAGTTAGTTAATAGTCTTGCCTGTGTAGTTGCTATCTGACATTCCATCTAATGTTGGAATGACAACTAAAAGATGGGCTGTTTTAAGTTGTGGCGTGTGCGCTTAATATTTGACTTACTGATCATCTGATGCCATGGTTAACTTGGATGTCTAGAAAGACCATGAAGCAGCGAATTGCATTACCTGGATTGTAGAGCGTGCAACACCATCCCATTTGTTATAGGTGCCTCGACTATTTTCTGTCCATAAACCATAGTCCATCCTGAGAAAACAACTGTGAGAATCCAAGCAGATATGGATAAAGAAGAGGAGTGTGGTTTCTGCATTACCCAACAACAAAGAATGCATAGCCATCCAAGTGGTAGCTCTGCACATTTGTGGCATTGTTTTGGAATATAATCTCCATGAAGCCCTTATAGGTGCCGTTTATAATAGATGTGTCAACTTTTGGTAGTCGGTTCATAGGATGATTAGGAAAATCCAATTTGAAGACTCCAGGGACGTTAAATATTTGTGCGAGTACCAAAGGAGTTGAGGGTGCGATGTAAGAAATCTCATTGAGAGTAGAGCGCAGTTTTCCATCTATGAGCTCAGGTGCTCTACTCTGCAACAGGTACACATCTGTCACAGTAATGTCACCATAATGGAATGAGCCCTGTGGATTGGGGCGGGCACCGCGCTAGCTGTAACATTCCATCTGAAACAGAACAATGGTTGAAGGATGCATTATATGTGAGCAACGCCATCTACAATGCACGGGATAGGAATAATCCAAAATCAACAGGAGTACCTGATGGATCTTGCTTGGTTTATCGAGAACGCAGTGTCATACTGATCGTTCGGGGGATCTGGAAGAGGGCCAGAGGCAGGACCCTGGGAGTTAGAGTAATGGAGAATAGCGACGCCGGTCAACTTATCCACAACAGCTGCATCAACAAAGCGTGCGCTTGCCACAACATAGTAATCAGTGCTGGCATTCTGGTCCATAGTGACCAAAAAGGAGTAGGACTGGCCAACATGGATGTCCAGGTTGGTGTAGTTCTGCTGCGAGGTGTAGGAGCCTTCAGTCTCGACAAGGAGCAGGTTGTGGTTCTGGATCCTGAAATTGAGGCTTGTTGAGACCCCAACATTGTGTACCCGAAACCTGTAAGTTTTCCCTGAAACGACAATCCCCAAGACAACACTATTGGTTTCATCCCCTCTCCATCTAGTACTAGTAGTAGTCTAGCAAATGAAAATTTCAAATTGCAATGCAAACCTGGCTCCACATTGATCCGCTCATAGACAATCCCCGGTGGAACGACGGATTCGTTGTACTGATAGGGCCCCAATCCATTGATGAGCACGCCGTCAGGGGCGCCCAGCAGGGTGCCGCCGTCGAGCGCCCTCCTGAGCTCCCTGTGGCCACGGTTATACCAGTCACCAATGAAGAGAGTGATGTCCCCGTCGGGAAACCCGAAGGGGATGGGTATGACGTCGCGGTTGTTGATGGTGATGGCGCCGTACCCCCCGGCGGCGCGGTGCAGCGGCGTGGAGGGGAAGTAGAAGAAGCTGCCGACCTGGTCCTTGACCTGGAACATGTAGGTCCAGTTCCAGCCCGCGGGGATGGCGCAGTTGGTGCCCAGCACGCCGTCCTGCCACGCCGTCTTGCGCTGCTGCACGCCGTTCCAGGTGAGCAGCAGCGGCTCGTCCAGCGCGTTGCGGACGTTCACCACCACGTTCCAGTTGGTGGTCACGTTCAGGGGAGGGCCCGGGAACTGGCCGTTGATGCCAATCACCTGCGTGGTGCCACCCATGGCGGATGTCAGTCAGTGTCGATTGCCACCGCTGTTGCGGGAATGCAATGGGGGGAGAGGGGAGGGACGGGAAAGGCGGGGCGGCACCTTCTGCTTGACGCCGAGGGGCTGCGCGGAGACGTAGGAGACCTCCCAGTCGTAGTAGGCGTACGGGTCCCCGCCCGCGCCGGCGCCGGCGCCAGCGCCAGCGCCGCAGCCAACAGGAGCAGCAAGAGCGGCGGTGGCATTGGTGGCCGGAACTCGGTCGGTCCCGGCGGCTCCGTCGATCTCGTCGTCAGGATTCGAATCGCTGGCTCGCGGCAAAGCCTCGGCGGATGTTGAGCGCTGGAATCCAGCGAGCGCCAGTCGAATCAGTCTGAAGCTGAAGCCAATCCGACACGAGTAAGTGGAGATCGGGGAGAGGCGGAGAGCGGCAAGCAGAGCAAAGCGGAGCACCCAAGCAGAGGGAAAAAGTGTGGGAGGGGAGGCGGCGGAAAAGAAGCTGCTGGTCGGCGAGTCCTTCGGCCTTTGCCGGTTTGCTCGCACGCCGCTCCAGCCAGCTCCGCACTGGAAAGAACAACGTTTGAGTTGCCTTTTGGGCTCGGCCCAGTCTAGTTGTGGGCTGGGCCCACTTATGAAGACCCGTCATTTTCTGCAAGCCCGTGAAAAGAACTAATTGGATTCTTTCATTTTTTCGCTCCCACCCGGGTTCAAATCCCGGGTGCGACACATTATCCCTGGGATTTATTTCGGATTTTCGGCATCGCGCATTAAGTGGTAGGCGACGCCCCCGGCCGATGAAAGGAGACGCCTGTGGTGACTTTGTGAACTTCAAGATTGCGGCTCGGTCCTTCCCCGGAAAGGTGCTCATCATGGGGGTAGGGTTTGCGTGACGTGTGTTCATAGGGGTGAGTGTGCGTGCGTGTTGAGCGTCCCGATTGTACTTCAAAAATCTCAAAAAAAAAAAAAAAACAGACACATCTGTTTGTTCAAAGATGCAAGCTCCTGTTCAAAGGATGCAAAGATACAAACGCCCCCGATGGGGTGGAATTGACAAGTGACCACACTAGCCCCCTATTGGCCCTCTTCTAGAGGGAGATGTCCCAAGAGAGAATCAGGGCTCTTAATGAGAAAAAGAGGTAAACTAGCGAGATGATGTTTTGCTCCAAGAACAGCTAATGCCGTCTGCATTCGATGATTGTGAAGAGGATGCCCAAGAAGACGAGGTTGAAGATGAAGAGGATGTCGTTTGGTTGGCTGGATTTTGCTTAGTTTGCCCATGGGATGTAGAATCCATTTGGTTGGCTAGATTTTCCCTAGCTTGGGCATGGGATGTAGATTTTCCCTAGCTTGCCCATGAGAATCCGTTTTCAGGCAGGCTATAACTCACATGAGGTGAGAGCGTGGGCTTGGTGGCCAACGCATGTGTGGGTGATGCTGGAAAAGACAACTCATGAAGTCTAAGGGTTACCTCTCTTCAGACCATCTATATGGAAGTACCTTTTTATAGACTGTCTTTAGTTTTTATTTTGATTCTCGAGCAGTTGTTGCTCCTTTTTCTCTGAGCAATTGTAGCTCTACTTTTAAAAACTCTGTAATAATTGGGCTGTGTACGTCTTCGGACGTAGAGGCCGGATGTTTCATCCTTTATCTAAAAAAATATGGCGGTATTACCCGCCGCCGCTGCTGTGCCTCCGACCTTTTTTCACTCCCGGTCGCTCTACGCACTCTTTTGCTCCACGCTCTCATGTTTTGATTTTTAAACTATGTATACAAGTCCCCAATCATCTCCAGTTCTCTAAGTTCATAAAAATGAATCAAAGTATTGAACATATTAGAAAACTTATGAGCTCTCATAGCTTTGTTGCTCTCTTTAGCATATCTGATTATGTCAAAATCACCTCCAATCAGTATGGGTTCTATGTTTACATAGCAGAAGTGAGATAACTAAGCCAAGAAAGGTAACTTGTTTTCTTCGTGAGCTAGTGCATACACAATCAATAAGTTCCACTTCGTTTTGAGTTACTCATGCCGCAAAAGTTAATTTGAAGCATGTAATCCTCTTGTTTAAAAGAACCAACAATGTCACCAGACCTACCTCTGGTAGGATTCCATAATTCCATAACTATAGGTAATTCTGTTGGTAGTCAAATTCTTTCAATAGCTTAACATCACAGTCCTCGACGGTAGTCTCTTGGAGCCCAATAAAGTGAAAATCATAGAGAAATGAGATTGTTCAAGAAGGGTTTTGCTATTTTTCATGTACCTGAAAAATAACATCTATTCAGGCAATGACTCTGAAATTCTGAATCATCAGATAAATATCAAATGGATCTAAATTCACACAAAAATAAGGCAGATAAAAAAAATCAGAACGTCGCTTAAACAGCAAGGAGACTTCAGGCAGGTGAATTTTAGGAGAACTGGTTCGAGAAAGTAGATACCGTTTTTTTTTCTTCTATGGTTACATATTAGACCATAGTCTCTTTGGTAGATGATTGGGACTCAATTCCTCGAACTGAACATCCCCATGTGGGAACGGTGTAGTTTCCCAACTTAAATCGCAATAACACAGCAGTATATTGTGCATGAACTCACTGACATAGAGGATTGACTATATATGACAAACGGTTATGGTCGCAGTGTTAACGAATCCGATCATATATAACGTCACAATAAAAACAGATGAGACTGATGACACAAACGCTATGCAGGATCGATGGTAATGCATTCATTCTACAGTTGTACGTTGTCGTGGAACCAAGAGCAGCTTGTGCTTGCGTTGCAGCACGAGCCCGAACACCTCGGCCATGTCGATGTCGCGCGCTGCCTTCCCCGGCGGCAGCTCCCAGTCGAAGCGATGGACGAGGTTCGCCAGCATGGCCTCGACCGACGCGACGCCGAAGTTCATCCCGGGGCACATCCTGCGCCCGGAACCGAAGGGCAGGAGCCGGAAGTCGGCCCCCTGAAGTCGATGCCCGCCGCGCTGCCGCCATCGAGGAACCTTTCGGGAGCGAAGGCCTCCGGGTGCTCCCAGAAGCGCGCGTCCGTGGCGATGGCCCAGGAGTTGACCAGGACGCTCACGCCGGCCGGGACCGCGTACCCGTCGACGCTGCAGCTGGCCATGGTGAAGTGCGCCGTCAGGATTGGCGTCGGCGGGTGCAGCCGGAGCGACTCCTTTACCACCGCTCTCAGGTAGGCCATGTCGCGCAGGTTGTCGTCGCTGACGGCCCCTTGTCCCTTGGGTACAACGCTCCGTACCTCGGCTTGTAGTTTCTTCATCACGTCCGGGTTCCGCATCAGCTCAGCGACGGTGAATTCGAGTGCCGTAGCTCCTGTGGCTATGCCCCCGAAGAACACGTCCTGGAAAGATGAGATAGTTATTCTGTCAGACATTTCCGTTGTACGCAAGAGGAGGCGATCCGCGATCGACGACATGAATATATAAATAATACACACACATGCTGTTTCTTACAAGCAGGATAGCTTTCATCTGCTCTCTGTTGAGGCCGTACTCGTGTCGAACGGAGAGCAGAATATGTATGAAGTCATCCTCGTCGCCACTCGGCGCCGTCGCCGTTGACTCGTGGTCCTCGATAAGCCTGTCCAGCTGCACGTCCCACCGCCTCCTCAACCTCTCGGATTTGGCGCGAACCACCCTACTGAACGCGCCGAAGCGATCCAGGAAGGGGGAAGAACTCTTCGACATTGAAGCCGCCCAGCAGCGGCGACGTGTCGTTGACGAGCTCACGGAACAGCTTGTTGCGGCCCTCGGCCCGGAAGGACTTGCCCATCACTGCGCGGCACGCCATGTCGTTGGTGAACGAGCCGAGCAGCTCACCCATGTCCACTGCCGCTCCTGCTGCCGCAGCCTCGCCAATCCTGGCCATCACCGCGCTCACCTCTTGTTCGCGGGCGAGGCGGAACGCGTGCACCCTCCTGACGGTGAGCAGGTGCGTGGTGACGAGCTTCCTGGCTCGCCGCCAGTAGTCCCCGTACGGCACGAAGCCGACGTCAGAGGGCCCGTACATGACGACCTCGGCCACGAGGGAGTAGGGCCGGACGCGCACACGCGGTCGTGCGTGCGCAGCACCGCCTCGGCGGCGCGCGGCGACGACACGACGAGCACCGGCATGGCGCCCAGCCGGAGGAGCATGACGTCGGAGCCGTGCTTCCTGGCGAGCCTGCGGAGGGAGACGTGCGGGAGCGAGCCGACGAGGTGGAGGTGACCCAGGACGGGCAGCGCCGGAGGCGAAGGAGGTGGGAGCAGGTTCACGTCGTCGTCATCGTGGTGCTGCGCCTGCTGCCTCTTCCTCGCTCTCCTGGTACCGAGCGTGGCCAAACAGTAGCGTGCAAGCAAGACGCAGAAGAGGAGGAGCATCCATGCTCGTGGAGACCTCAGTTCATGCACCAGCTGATGTGCCATGGCAATTGATTTCAGCGGTTTGGAGCTCGAATTGCGTGGGAGCAGTGAAGCCGCCGTTTTCACGATTGCTTTCCATAAGACTCCTAATTTCTGTAGTTTTGTGGTTACCACAGCAGGGTTCCTATCAAGAAGTACCTGCTGCGCACGCCTTCTGTGAGGGGAAGCTCGCTGCAGCGGGGCAGCAGGGTTCCTATCATGAATGAATAATTGTACGTCCAACTCAAGGGGGCAGTGGGGCAGCTCGCTGCAGCGGCTCCCTCCGTGCGTCAAGACCTTTGTTGTGTGAGAATTACTTCCTCCGTCTCACTGATATTGTCGTTTAACACTCCATATCATTTGGTTTTGATCATTTGTCTTATTCAATAAATAGTATTTATTTTTATAACTTATTTTATGATTGGAGATATTTTAACTATAATTTATTTATTCTCTGATTTACTAAAAATAATTTGAATAAATCGAATCTGGCAAAACACGAAATTCAAAAGTAAAAACAACGGGCCCTTGGGATGGGTGTTGTAGATTCCACAAAGGAGGCGCACCACCCTTAGCGTCCAGAATTTTTTTTCCGAAAATGTCCAGTGCCATGTACATGCTCAACACAGCTTATCGCATCGCCTATAGACGGCCTCAAGATTTGTGATACTCTGTTTGTTCTTTTAAAAATGTCCCTTCCCTTGTCCTTAAACTTCGCAAAATGGTCGTATAGGTCCCTAAACTTATTTCGAAAGTGTCAAAATAGTCCAATCGGGCCTATGTAGTAACTAAATGTGACTTCGCCGACATGTGGAGCCCACGTGTCGCTCCATCTTCCCACTACTACTCATCGATTAATGGTTGGTGGGAAAAATCATTTTCCGTGGCGGTTTACTTAACATAGGGTCATGATATGGCGGGTTTTCCGAGAGCCCAAATAACCGCCACCATTAATCTAGGAAAAAAAAAAAACAAAAATCGGTCCGGGCCCAAACGGGCCGGATCTGGCCGCGCGCCGCCAGCCGCCGCTGGCCGGGATCGGCGCCAAGGCCCCGACTGGCCGCCGGACGGCGGGATCCGTGCTGATGGCCGGGATCCGCCGCCGGGGCCCCGGATCCACCGCGCGCCATGGAGGGAGGGAGCCAGCCGCCGGGCTTCGGGGGCGGCGCCGGGCTTGAGGGCGGTGGATGAGGATTGAGGCGGCACCGAGCTTGGTGGAGGGAGTGGAAGAGGCGGCCGAGCTTGGGGGCGGCGTGGGGCTTGGGATTGGGCGCCACTTTGGGCCCCATGCGCCGCCGCCGCCCCTAGCTCCTCGCTCGCTCCCCGCCCGCCACACTCCACGCTCCACGCGCCGCCCGCCGCGCCTTGTGCCCGCGCCGCCGCGTCACACGTTTTTATTCAAAATTTGAGCAAGTAGGGATAGGGTCGTGAATTGTATGCTTGTGGTAGCTCTTTTTTTATTAAGGGTAAAATGGTAACTTGATAATTACAAAATAATGTTTTGAGTAATATAGTTTTGGTGCACGATTCAATTACTAAAGTTAGTTAAATGAATAAATTCTTAATAATTTCTAGGGTTTCACGGCCACCATCATCCTTCCTGCGAAGACGCGACCACCGCCAATGGAAGGAGACCGAGCCCAAGGCAACAGGCCACCCCGCCTCGTTCGCCCACGTTCCTCCGACCGCCACCATCCATCGTTCCTCATCACCGTCCTCTCCGCTCGGACCCGCCCATGAAGGTGACGGGGAGCGGCGATGGAGAGGGACGCGGTCGCGAAGCTCGGACCGGCGCCACGAGGAGGAGGAAGTGCGTGCGGAAGAGACGAGATCCGAGCTCGGCGTCTGCGCTTCCGTTCCCATAGCGGAGGCCGACCCCACCCCCGGAGGCTGCGCGGGGCGGCGTGGTGCTCGGGGTGAGACCGTAGTAGTTCAATGGCCGCCATCCGACGATACCATTCTTTATCGCACCCGACTCCCGCGCCCACCGACGCGTCCACGCGGATCGCGGCGGTTTGTGGCCGCCCCTCGATGTCGAGAAGGTGCAGTGCGACGATGCTTGTCCCGTCATTCCCCAAATCGTAGGAGGGGCCCATGGGCCATGGGTGCGCACAAATGCCCCTAGGGCATGCGCATGGTGCAAGGCGGGCTGGCCGGCCGCCGCCGCCGCCTTCCGTCGTCGACATGTCATCATCTTCGTCATTAAGTAATAGATATTTAGGGAATAAAGATAGGAATAAAATAGGAAATAAATAGGTTGCTTGTGAGAGAGGCATTCCAATCTATAAGGAAACCTCCTAGAGATTGCTTAGCGTGCAAGTCTTCCCCGGACTATAAATACAAGGGAGTCTGTAATCGTTTGGATTTTAATCGAGAAAAATTAAAGGGGTAACACCCAAAAATTATTCAGCTCTCAATCTCTCTCTCGCTACGCGTGCACGCGCGCCCGCCGCCCAGCGCCGCCATAGCGCCCTCCCCGCCCGCGCGCCGTCTGTACCGCCGCCAGGCGCGGCAGCCCCGCTGCCCACGCCGCCGCCTCCTCCTTCTCCCTCCAATCCACCCCGACGACCGACGATCTCATGTCGGTTCCGGCCCAATCTAGGCGGGCTCGGCGGTAGTGGTATCCGGAGACCGGGGCGACTCCCACCACCGATGGCCCCGACCAACATCACCGCCATCAACTTGCGATGGACTTCTACAGTGCGTCGGCTGAAGCAAAGATCCAAGCCCAGTTCAACGCCCTCCCCGGAGAAGTTCGACGAGCATTCGATCGGCGGCGTCCAACGGCGACACGGCTATGGCGCCGCCAACGCCGCCGCCGTTGCCATGGCCGCCCCGACATCAACAACGTTGCCACGGGCATCGACGGCGTCCTCCACATCCACGACGAACCGGTGGCCCGCCCGGCGGCAACGCAAAGACGCGCCAGGGTTGCCCGACGTGCGGCGCCTCGACGTCATCTACGCCGCCGATGACGCCCGCCATGGCGCCACCGACGGCGACGTCGGCTCCCGGCGCCGTCGTCACCCCCCCTCCAAGATCGATGATGCTACAAGTAACGAGTGCGCCTACACAAGGGCGCACCCACCGTCGTAGTTCGATTCGGATCGGATCATGAGGCTACCACCGACGTCCACCCGGTACCCTTTCGACGCCAAAGCCTACCCAACTAGACCAACGTCCTCGTGGCTACTACAATGGGCGCGAGATAAGTTCCCCGGTCGCTAGCAACATCATCTTTGACATTGGGAACATCTGGAGTGCCAACAAGGACGACTCAACGACGCCGCCGACGTCCGACGCCCGGCGTCGCCAATCTCAACCCCGACATCCACGTCATCCCGGACAACAACGACGACATGACCAACAACGACAACGACGCTACCATGGGCGCCATGAGCGGCGGCGACGCGTCCTCAAGGGCGCCAACGCCGATGACGAACCCCCGGCGTCAACTTCGTCTTCGCCATGCCTATCATCGACAACAACTACAAGGGCATGAACCACGACGACCCCCTCGCGGCCAACCTCGACACCGGCAGCCACGACATCAACCCAACGGACGCCGCCATAGATGAGAACACCGACGTTCCCCCGGGCGCCACCGACGAAACGGTCGTTCACTGGCCGACATACAACAACAACAATGCGCTACACCTCATGGACATCCTTCCCGGCATCAACAATGGTGGAAAACACCATCGCAAACCTCCGAGATCCAGCAAAGGCACCACCATTAGTACCACGTCAAGACAACATCGCACGCCCGACAAGAGCGGCACTTCTCCTTCTGGTTCGCCTACATGCCAACCCGCATTTTGCACGGAGTACTAGGACACCTCCACACGGTGTCTTCTTCGCGACCTCAAGTCGCCCATCAATGGCGACACCAACGACTACCGGCGCTACCTCAACGAACGACGACTTGATCGACTACACCTATGGCCCCGACACCTCCATCAAGAACATGGGCTTACCGGACACGGTATTTGTTGACGGTTAGTTAACTACATATTTTATACCGTCAACATTAGTATAAAACCACCAAAACACAATAGTAATAGTCTTTGAGCTAACCATTTCCACAAGTTTTGGTACTTCACTTGTTTTGCGGGGCAATGTTGGAAACATATACATTTTGGGCCAAAAGCAAAGGAAAACATATAAGAAATAACAAGGCCCTAAATGGACATAAGCAAAGCAAGTAGAAGAGAGGAGAAAAGCCCATAAACATGAATATCAACATCCAAACACAAGCCCAAGAAGTGGAAACACAAATCCAACATGAAAATGACATTGGGCCACATGACATGGGTTTAGTATTTTGGGAATAACTTTTGCATACGGACTCCGTTTTCAGTGCACCACCCGCCAAAACGAAGCTAACGACGAAACGGACGCGCTCACAAAATTTGAGCCCAATCGGCCTAGGTTTGTGTGCGCCCGCACCTTGGGGTGCGGCCGCACCCCTGCGGCTGCCAAACGGGCACAGTCTTCTCTGGCGGTACAATTAAGGTCCGAAAAGTTGTATGGCGGTATTGGTTGCGACGTTCACTGAACCTGGACGCCAGGAGGAGGTCGGTTTGGTGCATTGATGGTGGTAGATTTGCATTTAGCCCCTTCCTCTCATCCTATAAGTAGAGGGCCTCTCCTCCTCCACTCAACACACCAATTCCATACACAACACAAAGGGGAGCCACAATGTAATAGAGAGGAGTTCTTGTTCTTCATCCTCCTCTTAGTTCTAATGGAGAGTGAGAGAGGGAAAGCTAGAAGGATACTTTGCTCCTTCTACTCAGAGTTGTCGGAGTACCCTTGGTGGTCCGCGGTTCTTAGGAGGTCGGAGTGCCGGAGTTGTCGACACCCGCCACGCTTGTACCTCTACAACTTCCTTACACTTTGGTAAGAAAGTTCGTGTTCATCTTTTCGACTTATTGTTCTTCAAGTATATTATCTTAAGTTGTTATAATCTTGCGGGATCGGTAGATTGTCTCGTAAGAGCGTTAGTTCTTGGTGAAGGAACTCTTTGGCCAGGGAACCTTGATCGACATCAAGAGTCGCGTGACCAATAGTGCAAACGTGGTGTTTGGACTAGCGTTCACCTACCTTTTGTGAAGCACGCCATGGTCGTGAGGGGTAGGCGGCGGGGTCGTGACGACCTTGTCCGTCCCCTTGTAATCCCTCCCCGCTCGAGTGTGACGTAGAGCTAATGGCCTGACTCTACCCCAGATTGGGCGGGGCCGTGCCCGGCGTAAGGAGATAACAGCCCTAGAAATCCCTGCCGAAAACCGAAGCCCATAAAGATACCTCACTACCCATAGTTATCCTTAGGGCGGCTCGTTCGTAGATTAGTGCGTAAACGTTCCCCTCGTGGAAAATACGATACCCTGAATACTTACGGGTGAAAGCTACAACGACAGTTCCGTGCGCTTGCAGATTCTTACGCATACGTTTTAAAACGTCAACAGCGCCAAGCAACGACCATCGCGCCATCGACTACTCGGCTATGACAGCCGGGGACGACTCCAGAGCCAAACCAGTTGGCTCCCATGTTCCTCAGCGACATCTACGTCCAGTACGACTACGCCAACAAACCGTGGGCTGCGATGCACCAGGCGGCGCCTACCATAGGGAACACGGCGATCTACCTCGCCCAAAAGTTTGATGTCTCTATCTTCAGCAATCCTCGACTTGTGAGCTTCACCGACGACGACAAGAGGTACATGCCACCCACATCAACCACCTACCTCATCGACCTCGTCACAATCTCGGAGACTCTCATTCCACCTCAACTTGCTACATCAACGCTTCACGAGCCACCACGACATAGCCGGAACCAACAAGCTCCAGGCGGGAGCACGGTTTGGGCGCCGGGTAATGTGATTGGTGTTCACCTTCCAACGAGTTCGCCCGGGCCTCCCGACAAGCAACTTCTTTGTTGGAGAAGCTATCACATAGTTTCTCTCCATCGGTGATGGTCTTCTTCAAGCAACAACGGTCACTACCTCGCAAAGCATCAACATCGTGCTCATGGGACGGGGAGCAACGGACTTCCATCCAACGCGGACTAACGGCGGAAAAAGGTTACCAACCTGTGTATGCGTCCGGCTCACTCCCCTTCTACTAGTGGATGCGGCAATCTTCGGACCATCTTTGCCCGATCACCCCATCAACAACGACGGCCATGCGAAAAACACGGCGGACGCCACTGCTCGTTCGAAAAAAGGGGAGATGTCATGCCCCAAATTAGAGGAGGGCCCATGGGCCATGGGTCTTTGCACAAATGCCCCCTAGGGCATGCGCATAGGCAAGGCCAGGCTGGCCGCGCCGCCCCGCCGCCGCCTTTCCGTCGTCGACACGTCATCATCTTCGTCATTAAGTAATAGATATTTAGGGAATAAAGATAGGAATAAAATAGGAAATAAATAGGTTGCTTGTGAGAGAGGTATTCCAATCTATAAGGAAACCTCCTAGAGATTGCTTTAGCGTGCAAGTCTTCCCCTGGACTATAAATACAAGGGAGTCTGTGTCGTTTGGATTTTAATCGAAAAAAATTAAAGGGTAACACCCAAAAAATTATTCAGCTCTCAATCTCTCTCTCTACGCGACGCGCACCGCCCCAACCGCGCCCCCCTCCCCGACGCATATCGCGCGCCGCCGCCCCCTGCCGGCGCGGCAGCCTCTTCTTGCCGACGCCTACCCCTTCTCCCCCTCAATCCACCCCGACGACCAACGATCTCATATATGTCGGTTCCATCCCAATCTAGCTGGGTTCTGACATTGTCCCTCACACCTTCACCTCTAAGCGGCGGCGGCGCCATCAATCTGGTCCGTAGCTCTGGCGCGCCGCCGATGTCGGCGCGCGTCGTCTCTCCGGCGGTGCGGCGGATGGGGCGGCTTCGGCGATTATGAGGGCGAGAAGACAGGTGTGGACAAGGGAGGGGTGCGGGGGCGGCTTCAGCCAAGTAGTGATAGACACATGAAATGACCAACGTGCCCTTTTAACCAAAAATAAAAATTAATTTAAGAAACGGGAGGAAAATCGAAGTACCGTAAAAGTTGTGTCAACATGGATCAGATTTTGTGGGGTCTATGGTTTTGCCTAAAAGGTTTTTATTCTCAAATCCAAAAACTGCAAATCATGTCTATAAACTGCAACAAACTAAAGTTGCAATTTTAGTGTATAAAATTTACTCCCTCCGTCCCAAATTAAGTGTCGTTTTTTGGGTGTTCGTGCCGCAAGTTTGACTCAGTTTGTAGAAAATATACACAAGACTTGTATCTCCAAATAAATTTGTTAAAAAACTAGACTTAATGATCTTTTCGATGATACTAATTACTTAGCATAAATGTTTATATATTTTAATATTTAATTGCCGGCAGTTATTTCTCGAAGCGAGAATCCACAATTATTTTGGGACGAAGGGAGTACGCCATCAGGCACATGAATTTTTAGCAAATCCCTTAAAAGCAGCAACGCTTTGTACTTCTTCTATAACAACGAAAAGTCAACACGATGTATGTGCCTTATATTAGTACACGTTATATATATATTATAGCTCGGAGTTAGACTTGTGAAAAAAAAGATGGAGACCCTTTGAAACTCAAGAACGCAATGCGAACACGATGGAAATTTTTGGTGCTGCCAAGGGCGCAGCGTTTTCTGTTTTTTTTTTTTTATTATATTGACTAGCAAAACATGCCCGTGTGATGCTACGGGTTGTTTTAAAGTATCCCAAGTTTATCCTTTACTCTCTCTTATCTCGTTCTCCCGTTTCTCCGACCTCAATGCGAACGCATGAAGCATGAAAGCGCAGCTAGTACGCACGCGGCTAGCAAAGCAAGCACGCCAAGCCAGGGGCGGCTGGCTTGCAAGGTCGGAGGCGTGGGCAGCACATGCGGTGTCGTTGGGTGAGGGGCGTCGGGCGCTGCAAAGGTGCAGGCGAAGGCCGCCACGGCACTGGCGGGCAAATTTGCCCGTATGCGTTGTTACGGGAGTAAACAATCATCAAACATTAATAGGGGATGAGGACATGTCGCTATATATGTATTTATATATATATATTTTATAATCAATTTGAAAAGCTATAATTTTTATATAAGCATAATGTTACTTATCCAATTAAGTTTGTGTCCTAGGTATAAATAGATTATATTATATATGTATATATAAATCAATTTGAAAAGATATAATTTTTATATAAGCATGATATCTAATATAAAGAATAATGTTACTTATCCAATTAAGTTTGTATCCTAGGTATAAAATAGATATAGATATAGATTTATTTCATGATTTAATGATAATATTTTTTAGTGCAATCAGTCACTGTCCCGAGATATGATATCGAGAAGGAGCAAGGACCAATCCATCCAACGTGCCGTATTGGATGGAACCAAAATTTTCTACTATGAGTTGCAAGAATCAAACGAGTCTCAAATCCATACACATGCATTACCTTCGAGCTCACAGGAAATCATGTCTGGTTGAGTCACGCGTCATCGAAAATTAAATTAAATCAATGCAAGTGACTTCGTTGGCTGGTTGTATTATTATATTGGATGTCGATCATGCAAAGTGCAAGACGTGGGACGAGAAAAGTTTGGATTCGTCACCGATGTGGACTCTGCTTGGAGATCGGACGCGGCAGCCGCAGGAGTCGTATACGTATGGAAGGCGGACAGGAATAGGCCGAGGCTCGTATGGAAGGCGGACAGGAATAGGCCGAGGGTGAAAGCAGTGCATGCAGACGGAAAAAGCCAGGCAGACCCAATATAGAGATATATTTATTTACGTAAGAGTCCGATTTGAAAGAGGAGAGGTGGGAGGGCAGACCCAAAAAAAAATTGGGTCAAGAAATTTTCTCTCTTTATTAGTAGGTATAGATATAGATATATATAAAAAGTAGGTATAGATATAGATATATATAAGAAGAGCATATTAAGTACAATATAATGATCATGAACACCACGACTTCGCGCGCACCACGCTCTGCACATGTCGCGCCATCCCACGACCAGAGCTTTGCCGCGCGCCATGGACTCCACTCGCACTAAAGGGCAGCTAGCATGCATCTGGCTGTGTACACACGACGCATGATAGTGGTAGAAGTAGAATGAGATCAAAAACAATGGCACACAAGAGACCCCGACTTAGTCCTCCACCTCCAGTAAATGAGACGGTCACCGATCTCGATCTACGCCATCAGCTCTCCCCAAGTGCGGGAGATGATGGCATCGACGACCACAATATTGATGGTCTAGAGACTCTGACTACCGGCACCGGCAACGAAGACGGCGGGCCGGAGACTCCGACCACCGGCACCGGCAACGGCAACGACAATGATGGCGCTGGGCCATCTGTTGAATCCAGGAGCGGGGGCGCAGCATGCTGGAAACACTTCACCAAGATCTATGACGGTAATAAGGTTTTAGTTTCTGCAATTTGTAAATATTGCAAGAAAGAATATTCTGCAGGATCGCGTGGTGGTACTGGGCATCTCAATCGGCATTATGTGGCATGCTTGAAAAAGTATGCCGTGAATGAACACGGTGGAAGAGTGCAAACCCAGTTAAACATCCAGGCAGATGGCTCTGTAAGTACTTGGGTCTATGATCTTGAAGTTGCTCGCCAGGAAATTGCAAGGTATATAACTGTAGAAGATCTACCCATTAGAATGGGTGAAAGTCCAGCTTTTGAAAGAATGATCCAGCGTGCATTTTGTCCGCAATACTCTAACG
The DNA here is from genome assembly GCA_015847255.1 of Hyparrhenia diplandra. Classification (NCBI taxonomy): domain Eukaryota; kingdom Viridiplantae; phylum Streptophyta; class Magnoliopsida; order Poales; family Poaceae; genus Hyparrhenia; species Hyparrhenia diplandra. The sequence goes on along the minus strand of JADLZK010009519.1, from coordinate 205,520 downwards.
TGTCCAGGAAAACAACCAAGAAAGATATAGTCAAGTCTTATAGTGAAAAGTTAGGTGCTCTAAGACAGAGTCTTAGTGCTGTAACCTTTTCTATTGCTTTGACATCAGACATCTGGACGTCTTCGCATCAGAGAACATCTTATCTCAGTGTAGTTGCCCATTACATAGATAACAAGTACAGGCTAAACAAAAAGAGTTATAGGATTCAAGGGCATCGATGAGTCCCATTGCCTCACAAATCTTGCAGGTTATTCAGGAATATGGGATATCAGATAGGGTTGTTTCTATTACATTGGACAATGCATCTGCCAACACATCAGCCATGACAACTCTGGAACCATATATACAAAGCTACGTTGGTGGATATGTTCTCCATCAAAGATGTGTGTGCCACATAATCAACCTCATAGTGCAAGCAGGTATGTCCCAGGTAAGTCAATATTTGAGCAACATTCGTACTGCTATTCGCTATCTTTCGACTTCACCACTTGCTTACAGCAAATTCAAAGAATACTGCAAGGTTAGAGGTAAGAAACCAAGAAAATTTGGCCTCGACATGAAGGTGAGGTGGAACTCCACATACCAAATGTTAAATCAGGTAAAAGGGTATGAGAATATTTTTACCACTTTCATTAATGCTGAAGATATAGGTGTTGTGCTTACTAACACAGATTGGAAAGTAGTCACAAGATTTCGTGATTTCCTTGAACCATTCTACAACGCCACAATGCAATTGTCTGGTATTTACTATCCTACCTCCCCTCTAGTTCTTGAATGGCTTATGAAAATTGTTGAAACTTTTGAAGAAAATAGTACAGATGCTATACTAGCTCCAATTGTTGCTGCAATGAAAGAAAAATACATGAAATATTTTGATGGTGTTCCACATCTGTACTGTTTTGCTCTTGTACTTGATCCACGCAAGAAGCTAGATGGTTTAGATATTGCCTTTCGTTTCATTGGTGACGCACTTGATCTTGATTACTCAGCTGCTTACTCACATGTTACATCCGAGATATTTCGAGTTTTTGGTTTGTATCAGGATAAGTTTGGTCAGACTCGTCCAAGGTCAGAGGCACCCCAAAATGAGAAGCCCAAAAAGTAATACTACAGCTAACATGTGGAAGAAGCTAAAGAGCAAGGATTCTTCTTCCACATCACAGACGGCAAGATCATCTTGGAATCCCAAGGCAGAGCTCAACCACTACCTAGAAATGGATCATGTCACCCACGATCCACGACTCCATGAGGATGATGCAGATGTTGACCTGCTTGGATGGTGGAGGGACAATGAACGCCAGTCCCCTGTTCTATCTCAGTTTGCACGTGATGTTCCTTCTAGTTCCAGTGTCCACCGTCTCTTCTGAATCAACCTTCAGCACAGTTGGAAGAATAGTTGAAGAACGGAGGTCCTCCCTTGCGGCGGAGATGGTTGAGGCGCTCACATGCCTCAAGGATTGGGAGGCAGCAGACACACGGCAACAGCATCAACTAGAGGACGAAGAGATTGCACAGGCGATGGCTGACCTCGAGCTCGAGGATGATGAGTAGTTACTTTTGTAAATGTATATTGTACTCTTTTTCCTTACTGGGGAGCCCTGTAATGGGGTGTAAGGTTTTTGACGAGGCAATATACTTAATAAAGCATATGTTCCCCATTTTAATCTCTTTTTGTATTTTTTTATATTACAATTGGTTGGAGAAACTAAGTAAAAATATAGTGAGGGCCGTGCTTGGGCTGGCACGGCACGGAGGCGGGCTGCCGTGCCATGGGCCGTGCTTGGGCCGAGGAAAAATTTTATCGTGCCGTTTGGCACGGCCCGACGTGCTTCTCGTGCCTAAAGGACACAATTCGAGCGGCACGAAACACGAGAGGGTCGCGTGCCGTGCCGTGCCGTGCCGCCCAAGTCCCAGCTCTACACACGAGAGATTATTTGATACGAAGTAGTAGCCTAGCTTTTACATGCATATATTGGGATATAATAAAAGCAGCAACAACGAGAAGGTACATACTCAACATATATATACCGTGCGTGCCTTAGTAGTGCGACTTATTATTATATATATAAGCAGCAAGCTAGTTTTGTGAAAGAAGATCGACCACAGAAGCACGCGGTTGACAGAAGGCCTCAATGGAACCTTCTTAGCCATGGTTAGGCCAGAGCCCTCACCCATGTCCACAAGCTCCGTCCCCACTCGTTCCCAGCTGAAGCACTGGATCATAGTTCCCAAAGCAATTCCTGCCAACTGCATCCCCAGGTTCTCTGCAGGGCATCCCCAGGTTCTCTGTAGGGCACCGACTTATTATTATATATATAAGCAGCAAGCTAGTATGGTTCACTTCACAGCATGGCTCGTGTGCCTTCTGAGTAGTTATTTATAAAGCAATTGCTACGGTACTCGAAATAATTGTGAACCGTCCATTTATTACGATCCAACGGTCAGGGATCATCTATTACCTCCTAGGAAGTAATAGTATTTATTTAATTTTAATTTTATGAAATAGGGTAAATAAGGAAAGATCTAAATATAAAATATTTTTTTATAGTTTTTGTTGATGCATGCGTAATCTCTAAATGATATGGTAAATCTTTTTTTATTTTTTTATTTATTGTTGATATTTTTTTGGACCAAAATTTATTGTTGATATTCATTGCCTTATAAATTTATACGTGAGTTCATTTGCATGTCTTACGTGGTAGTATGGTTAGCAGGTTAGGCAGGTGTGTGTCATGCATGTTTTTTTTTTTTTTTTGGAAAGGTGTGTCATGTTAGGAGCGTGTGTATCGTGCACGTTTTTTTTAACTGGAGTGCGCGTGTTAGCATGTTATGAGCGTGTGTGTCATGCATGTTTTTTAAAAGGTGTGTCATGCGAATGTGTAACTTGTGCGTTGAAGAACACTTATTTTTCTTTTAATTCATGACTAAAATTTGTAACTAGTGTATCTCCCTCATATTAACTCCAAATGTGATAATTTTTTTCTGAAAATTTTCTAAAATCATGGTTCCTCAAGCTATTATGCTCCTACTGCTACTATTATGCGCCTGTGGTGACTTCGAGAATCTCTAGATCTGCTGGGTGCTCAGTCCTTCGGAGGTGCTCATAGGGGTAGGGTTTGCATACATATATGTTTATAGGGGTGAGTGTGTGTGCATGTCGTGGCGTCTATGTTGTACTGTGTAATTCTTAAAAAAAAATATACGCAATAATAATAGTCTTCTACAAGGGAACTAAATTTAAGGCACCTGAAGTTTAGCAAGTCCCTCCTCGAAATTCAAGAACACAATGCGAACACGGTGGATTTTTTTGTGCTGCCAAGGGCGCAGCGTTTTCTTTTCTTATATTTATATATATATTGATATAGAAAAGCCATAAGTACAACAAAGATCGTGACCTTCTCGTCGCGCACCACGCTCTGCAATGTCGCGCCATCCCACGACTAGAGCTTGCCACGCGCGACTTGGGATTCCACTACATGCAGAAATATAGCTAGGGTAGCTAGACCACTCTGCATGAACCAAGCATGCATCTGGCTGTACACGTACGACAGATTATTCGATACTATAGGTTTTTACTTACATACAACATATATAGGGATAACAAAAAGCAGCAACGCTTTGGACTTATTCTATAACAACGAGAATGTACTCAAAATGATGTATAGCAGCTAGATTTGTGAAAAGAAGATCGACCATAGAAGCAACCGGTTGACAGAAGGCCTCCAATGGAACCTTCTTTGCCATGGTTAGGCCAGAGCCCTCAGCCATGTCCACAAGCTCCGTCCCCACTCGTTCCCAGTTGAAGCACTGGATCATAGTTCCCAACGCAATGCCTGCCAACTGCATCCCCAAGTTCTCTGCTGGGCACCGTCGCCTCCCCAAGCCAAATGACAGGTCCATCACCTTACCTGCTTGGTTTCTGTCATCCTCAAACCTACACATTTAAAGAAAACTCAACTAATTGTATTCTGTAGCAATAATTACACATTATAACCCTACTAAAATAAGTGCACTTCCAGAAATTGAGAAAGCTACACAAAGGATACTAAAGTTACCTGTGGGGTGTTTAGTTGGTGAAATATTTTGGCTTCGGGAACTGTGCACCACTTTTTCGTTTGTATTTGGTAATTGTTGTCCCTATCATGGACCAACTAGCTAGGCTCAAAAGATTCGTCTCGTAATTTTCAACTAAACTATGCAATTTGTTTTTTTATTTACCTACATTTAATGCTTTATATATGCGTTAAGAGATTCGATGTGACGGGAACTGTAGCACTTTTTGGGGCAACTAAACACAGTTCTAGTCATCCATAGCTAAATTGTGTAATTATTTTTGGAACAAATTTGAATGATAGAAGTGCATTTATCATGGGACGGAAGTGACTGAGACTTAGATATTGAGTACTATCATGCGTCAGTATATATACGTAGCGTACGTATACCTTTCCGGGAGGAAGGTTTCTGGGTCATCCCATGTCCCAGGATCCCTATGGATGGCAAATGTATTCACAAGAAGCATCGTTCCTTTGGGAATATGGAACCCGTTGACCTTGCAGTGGGTAGAGGATTCACGAGGAACTAGAAGTGGTACCACTGGGTATAGGCGAAGCGACTCCATGATGATGCATCGAAGGTATGGCAACTTTGGGATATCAGTCGCCTCCAGTAGGCGTTTAGATTCCCCAACGCATGCATCAATTTCATCGCGAGCTTTCTTCATGACGTCAGGGTAGTTTAGCAAGAGAGACATCACCCACTCAATTGTATAGCCTGTACTAAGTGTCCCAGCTTCGAGTGCACTCTTCAAAATGAGATTAATTTGAAAAAAAATGATTAGTAGTACATATGTATCCATCAAATTTAATTATAAAGTAAGCTATGATGCAGACAAAAAAATATTGGTAGAAGATATGAAATGCCCCAATAATATATAGAATTTATCTCTGGCTACATGAACAATTAAATCTTTGAGATACATGTGTGTAACACTGACACAAATATATAGACAAGAACAAGAAAGTTGTTTTTTCTGCTCATTTAGAAAGTGGTGTGGATCGGATATGTAATACTCACAACACACAAGGAGCGGATGAGCTGATCCGTGCAGGCCTCGGGATCCTTCTTCTGCAGCTCCAGCAGCACCCGGACCAACGTCCGGCGTGTCACATGACCGCCCTTCTCCATCTCCTTGTGCTCCTCGATCAACCTCTGCAAAAACTCTGTCCTGTTTGCTTGCAGTCGCTGCAACCGGCGGCCCACCGCGTCAATGTCCAGCCACCGTGCCAGTGCCGGGAGGAAGTCCCACACCGTCAACGTGAGCTCCATCGTCTCCTCCGCCATGCCCATGAAACATCGGGCCTCCTCACTTACTTCCAGCTGGGTCTCGTCCTGTTCGTCACTATTGCACAAGCACACCAACAAACGAACAGTGTCATCTTTTAGCATCACTAAATTCACTTTACATCGGTGGTGGATCTAGAAACACCTCAAACAGGGAGCTAAAAATAGTGTAAGGGATTTTTAGGCCACATCTGGTAGGGCTAAATACGCTATATATGTTAGATTGGACACAGGAACTATTAAAGAGATTTCTAATTGCATTATCCGATGATCACTGGTGGTCTGATGCATGGCAATATTAATGGCCGTCCTCATTGTTCCATATTTACCTCAGAGAGGATGCCCTCTTGAAGAGCATGTTCAGTAAGCCGTGCATTAGCATCTCCAATAGCCGCGACTTGACGTCAACAAGAGCGCGTCCCCCAGAAGCAAGTGCCACACGACAAAGGCGGCGTGCCATGGCTCGCACCTCCTGCTCGTGGACATCAGCGAAGTGCTGCACTCGTTCGACGGAGGAGAATTCCGTGCTGGTGGTGCGCCGGACTTGGCGCCAGTATGGCCCGTAGTTGGAATGGCCCATGGTCGACCACTCATAGGAGAGGATCCTTGAGGACGGCATTCGTGGACGGTTGCCGAACGAGGTGTCCAGTGCGACAAGGCACTGCTGGGCGACTGAGGCAGAGGACACAACCACAACTCGGCTGGAGCCGAATCGCAGGCCCAGGACGTCTCCATGGCGGTCAGCCAGGTGGGCGAGTGTGCGGTGGAGTGGTTTCTTGGTAAGCAGGTGGAGGTGGCCGACTAAGGGGATACCTCTGGGCTCTGGCGGAGGTGGGTTATGGCCAGTCCGCTGTCTTGACATTTGCGCTAGTGTCAGCAGTGCCGTGATGAAAATGGCGATAACGGCGACCATAATGGTGGCAATGTCCATCGCTAAACTATGCAAGGAAATTGGTCTGGTTCACAGCATGGTTCGTGTGCCTTCTGAGTGGGTATTTATAACAGTTGGTTGTCTGGGTCGTACTCCAAGTTTTAAATAGCGGGCTATGACAAATAGCGGCACATTTTTTTTAGAGCTATAAAGATATAGCGGAGCTATGACAAATAGCGGTTTAAGAAAAACTATAAAAAAACCAATAATTGATGCCAAAACAAGAAAAATATGATATTTGATGTACACAAATACAACTCGTACTAGGAGACTCGGTACAAGCTTCGTTGGAAAATTTAGATCAAACACGTTCGACGGTGAGGCGATCAGGAGGGTCACTGGACGGCGACGCTCACTAGAAACGATCGGGCGCCGCATGCGCCAGAAAAACTAGCGCCAAGCATGCACGCATGCACTAGTGACAATAGCGCGCATGGAGTAGTAGCAGTGGGCTGTTTCTTGGTTTCCGATCAAGAGGCTAATATTTCTCTTTTTATTCAGCCCGTATCCATTTCTCGTTTCTCCCGTCAAGCTTTATTGGGCCAATTTTTTTGTTCTCCTGTCAACCATCAATGGGCCAAAAAATTACTTTTCTACGAGCTAAAATTTTCTCTTTAGGGAGATCGGATTTGTTAAAATAAAAGGGCGGGGGGATGGTTTCACATCCATATGAAAGCGAAAGTACAAAAACATTGTTTTCAAAAACCATAAATATATGTCCATCAAAGACTACTTATACTATGTTAAAAAAAAATGAACATTCAAAATTTTTTCATTTCTATATTACACACATGCCCAAAACCCATAACCCTGGTTGGGGTGGGTGGGTGGGTGGGTGTGTGTTGGGGGGAGCATACTTTTGAAAAGACAATTTCCCCAAAAACATTGCTCGGTAGGGGGCATATTTTTTGAAAAGAAACTTAGCCCAAAACCCCCGCCAAGTGGGGGGCATGCTTTTCAAAAGACACTTGCCCCCAAAACTCATTGCCTAGTAGGGAGGCATGCTTTTTAAAAGACACTTGGCCCAAAACCCATTACTGCTTTGGGGCATATGCATTTAAAAAGGACACTTGCCACAAAACCCTAAATTTAATAATCGCTAGTGACTCGGCAAACGACATGAACCCTAATCTCAAAGAAACGTCATGAATCCTAATATCAAGAACGCCATAAACCCTAATCTCAAAGAAAAGTCATGATCTCTAATCTCGGCAAGGTCAATGAACCCTAATCTTAGCAAAAGCCATGAACCCTAATCTCGGCAGAACGCCATGAACCCTAATCTCAAGAAAACCCTAAACCCTAATTTCAACAAAGTCATTAACCCTAATCTCAACAAACCCATGTTTTTGATCGCGGGCTATGGAAAATAGCGTCGGACTTTTACGGGCGCTATTTGCCGCTATTGCGTCGCTATAAGCGCCGCTATAGCGGCATAATAGCGGCAACTATCTTAAGTAGCACCAAAGATCTTGCCGCCACTATAGCCCAATAGCGTGAAAATAGCGCGATATAGCGCCAATAGCGTGGAAATAGCGGCGCTTTAGCGGCGCAATATATCGTGCTATAAGCGCCAATAGCGCCAATACCGTGGAAATTGACAATAGCGTCGCGGTGTTTCAAATGGCGCTATAGCGGCGCTATATAGCGGCGCTATAGCGCTATTTGTTTCGTGGCAACAAACGCTATGAACCCTAATCTCGGCAAACATCATGAACCCTAATCTCAAAGAATGCAATGAACCCTAATATCGCAAACGCTTATAATCCTAATCTCGGCGAGACACTATGAACCCTAATCTCAAAGAAACGCCCATCAACGCTAATCCCAACAAATGCCTTGAATGCTAATCTCAACAAATGCCCACAAACCTAATCTCGACAAACTTCTCGAACCCTAATCTCAAAGAAACGCCCTAAATCCTAGTGTCCGTTAACGCCCTATACCCTAATCTCAAAGAATCGCCCTAAACCCTAGTGTTCGTTAATGCCCCGTACCCTAATCTCAAAGAATCGCCTTGAATCTTAATGTCGATAAATGACTTAAACCCTAATCTCAACAAACGACATGAATCATAATCGCAGCTTAATAGGTTATACCCTAATTTCAAAGAAACATTATAAAATTTGAACTCATAGGTTCAAAACTTTGAGATTTCCAAACTATACACCTAAATTTAAGAACTTTACAGTAGCTCATTTCAAACTTTATAATGAAATGCTATGAACTTTGTACATCCTAAAATGTAACTATAAATTTCAAACTTCGTGCTCCATATTCACTACTACAAAATTGATTTTACATGGTGTTCCAATTTTATTTTTCGTGGCGGGCATTTAAGAAACCGCCACGGAAAATAGGTGGCTCGGCACCCCCCCGGCGGGGGAAAACCGCCACGATTAATCGATTAACCGTGGCGGACATTGTAAAATAACCGCCACGGTTAATCCCTATTAACCGTGGCGGGCGTATTAAAAAAGTCCGCCACGGTAAATGGATTAACCGTGGCGGTTTTTCTAATTAGCCCGCCATGGAAAATCGGGGTCCAAAATTCATCGGCCCAAAAAAGCCCATTCCATAGTCACGCATATATATACGTGTACTTCACTCTCTAGGGTTTCACTTCACTTCTCCACCTCCCGTCGCTCCCCCCCGCCCCCGACTTAAAAAACAAAGTCCACATCCTCTCCGTCTCCCTCCCCGGCCGACCCTCCCTCCCTGTCGCCCCTTCTCCCTCTCCGTCTCCCTCCCCGCCGAGCCCCTCCCTCTCCGGCGGCATGGAGGCGTGGATGGCCCAGATCCGGCGGCGCTCCTCGAGGCTCGGCGGCGCTCCTCTCCGTCCGGGCGTCGGCGCGCGCGCGGAGGAGGCGAGCGGCGTGGAGGTGGCGTCAGTGGCCCGCGCACGGAGGGAGGCGGCGAGCGGCGCAGGTGGGGTCGACGGCGGCGGCGTGGCTTCCGGCGCGGTGGCGACTTCGACCCGGCGTGGCGGCCTCGACCGTGCGGCGGCGAGCTCCTCCCTCTTCCCCCCGAGATCCGGCGGCGTGCGGCCTCGACCGTGGACGCGGACTCACGGCGCCCTCTTCCGAGATCCGGCGCGCGGCGAAGCTCCTCCTCTTCCCGAGATCCGGCCGCGTGGAGATGGACGATCCGGTGGGCCGGAGGCCCGGTCCGGTGGGCGGCTGCCGGGCGGCGTTCCTCCTCTTCCCGAGATCCGGCGGCGGCGGGAAACCCCTGGCGCCCGCCGCCTGCACGGATCCGGGCCGCCGCCCGCTTAGGGTTTCGTGATTCGATTTTTCTATTTTTTATTTTTTATTCATTAACCGTGGCGGGCATTTTGTCCGCCATGGAAAAATCGCCCATTTTCCGTGACCCTCCGTCCGTGGCGGACAAAATGCCCGCCACGGAAAATGTTTTTGTCCGCCACGGTTAATCGTTTATGTAGTAGTGATTTAGAAACTTTATACTACAATATTTGAAACTTTATACTCCTAAACGCAAAACTTTATCATAAGAAAAACTATTCTGAAACATATCCATCATGGATCTACTTTTATAGATCTCGGGGTTGTGAATTTAATCGGTGCAAAATAAAATTAAAAATAGATGCTTGAGGAGAAAGTTATTACATTTCAAAGATTGTATATATATTGTTTCTAAAATAGAAATAGATTCCCATGTTCGTATCGTCCTCCCCCCCGCTTGCCCTCGTGCCACGCCGCCCGGAACGACCGACATATTTGGGGCTGTTCTCATTGCTCCGTTGACCAACGACAAAAAAAAACGCGGTAGCCCAACGACACGCGCGTGGCGCTGTGTGCGCCCGGCGGCACGCCCCTGGCGCGCGTCGCCAAATAACGTTTGGGGGCGATCGGGGGAGGACTACACTCTATTATCATTCCCGTTTGTTGGAAGGTGTGGATGAAAGAATGCAAGAAATTTTTGCGCAAAAGAATCGGCATCAATGCATCTCCTCCGGAACATAAGGAAGAGGCTAGCCTGGGGGCAATGGTGGGGGCAAAACATATTTCCAACTTATTATTGCGGCGTGTGATTTGAGGTCCCCTAAACCGGGTGTGTCGAGCTTTTGTACACAATCGTATATTGTCATGACCTAGGAGATAGGGCCGGAAAGGACAGGCCCACGAGGCCCGAGGGGCGCCACCGTGGCAGGGGCTGCGCGCCGCGCCGCCCTCCGCCTCGCCTTCCTTCCACGCATTCTTCTACAATTAATTCAGAAATAAAAAAGGAAATTCACTAGGATTATCTTAGGCTTTTTGGTGTGCAAGGGGATATTCCATCTATAAGGAAGACCCTTATTAAGAAAATAAATAGGATATATGCTTGTAAAAGGTATTCCAATCTATAAGGAAAACCTTTTAGAGAGATTGCTTTCGATACAAGTCCCACTAGCCGGCTATAAAAGTAAGGGTCTGTAATCTTTTAGGGTAACAAGCAATAAAAGAAAAATTTATCCCAACTCTCCTCCTCCCCCCCGCCGCCTCGTCCTCCCCCGCCGCCGACGCGGCCTCCCACCCCCCGCCCAAAGACGCCGCCCCCAAAGGGTGCGTCGGGCCACGTGTCCCACGGCAGACGATTTGGTTTGTGACAGGCTAGTATCCGAAGACCACTACGATCCACCCACCACCATGGACGCCGAGACGAAGAAGATCTTGAAGGACTTGGGGACCCGGGGCCATTTGGTTTCACCAAGAGGCTCGACACGCTCGCCGATCGGTCGCCTCTTATCCGGCAATGATCCGAAGGAGGTCAAATGTCAAGCACAACCGCAGGAGGTCGAGCTCGCCATGAAGACGCTATTGGAGGAAACCGCCCGCACCTTCATCAAGACAAGGATAGATGGCAAAAGCACCTCCTCGACGCGATCAGGTCACAACAAATGATCTAGAGAACATGCTAACAAAGCTACATTGAGCGGAAGCCTGCGCCCAGGAGGAGCGCCGGTGCGGGCGCATGCGCCGCCCCACCCCCCCCAGACACCTTCCTAGGCCTCGCACCCCGTGCGCACAAGTTGTCCTTCCCGACGCATTTATCGCAAGGAAGATCCTCGCCATGGTCGAACCGCCGCGAGCAATTCTTTAGGGGACAAGGTGCGCTAACCACGAGCAAGTTTGGTACGCTTCATATCATCTCACAGGAGGAGCACAATAGCGGTACATGAGGCTATCCCAGAGAAACCGTTGGCGGTTGGACGAAGCCGCCCGAAGACGTCAATGAACGCTTCGCCCACCGCACGGCCAATCCACTGGGGCGAGCCGGCATCGGCCGAGGAAGACAGTCTTCAAAGACGAGTACACGGAAAAGTTCCTAGCGCCGCGTGGCACGCGCCGACACCTCGACGACAGCAACGGGTGAACATCTACACAGCTGGATTGGGCGAGCCGCTCAAGACAGACGTCGAGATGCAGGACCCCAAGGACATGGAGACAACCATGTCTCTCGCCAAGGCATACGAGCGACGCCTCACCATCCTCTACAACACGGCAAGCCAGTACAGCAGCGGGGCAAGGCACCCGCGCCTCTTGTAAGGTCCTAGATGGCTAGAGGGGGGGGGGGTGAATAGCCTATAAAATTTTTCTACAAGCTCAACTAAACAAACGGATTAGTATAAAACATGACGAAAAGCGGTTTGCACTAGCTCTATTGTCTTGCAAGCCTCTAGTGACAATTCTAGATATATTCTATGATCTCTATGTCACACAAGAGCTAAGTCACTACTCTAACTAGTGAGCAATCCTAATATGATCCTTATGCTAGCAAGAACAACCTACACAAGGCAAATGCTAGCTCTCTACTCAAGGTAAACTAGGAAGATAAGTACAAGAGTAAGAGCGATATACCAACTCGTAGGGGATGTCAACCAATCACCGGGAATAAGATGAACAATCAATCACACGAAGGTGATGATCCACACGCCGAGACAATGAACAAGTCGATTTGTTCACCCGGAGTTCGCTTGTACACTGACAAGTTACTCTCCGGTTGTGCCGACCAACACAAGAATGGTGTTTGAGCTAGGCGGTGCCCTTGCTAGCCTCAACACACCACTCAACAAGTGTGGTACCCAAGACACGAGCAATGTATTCCTTGCACTTTGTCTTCCGACGAGGAGTGCGTGATCCTCTCACAATTTCACCCGGAGGTGACCAAGAAACAATCACCAAATCTTGCCAACGCCTCCACCAAATCACCAAGCCGGCTAGGAGCGGTGTCTCCAAGAGAAACAAGAAACTCACCGGCTCACAAACGATCCCCAAGTGCCTCTAGATGTAAGAACTCGATGCAAATGCACTTGGATCACTCTTCTCTCAAGAATGAAGCTCAAATCAAGAATGAGAGAGGAGGGAGGCTTGTTTGCTTGCTCTAGCTTGTTAGGAATGATTCAAATGACCAAGAGAGAGAGCAAGAGGCAGCCAAGGGGGTATAAATACCCCTCACCACGAAATGTGGCCGTTGGGGGAATCCCATGGTTTACGCGACTGGCCGGGCGACCGACCGGACTCACCGATTGAGTCCGGGCTTAGGGTCCTGGCCACAACCGACAACCCCCGACAAAGGATCGACTCCCCCCGACGGTCCGGCGTAGCGTCCGATCATGCCGGCCAAGACCGGAAGCATCCGATCGGTAGCGTCCGGCCGGCCGACGGCCGAACCCCGTTTACCCCTTCTTGGAATTCGACCGGGACTCACCGACCGGTGCGTCGGCCGGATCCAAACCGACCGGTCAAAAAGGCCCCCGCCACTGCGAAATCTTAAATTCGTCGTTTAGTCGTTCGCCTTCGCCTTTGCTCCAAACCGACTTCCGTCACTTGTTTCTTGTTGCCGACACGTCGAAGAACACCTCGACACCATGTATTAGCGTTTTGAAACATTTTTGACAAGCGCGGAGTTAGCTCTTTAGGTTAGAATGCATGCATATGAATTTTGAACCTAAAGGCACATGAGGACCGATATGTGTAATGATAAGTTTCCCCTCTTTATAGTACGGCTTATCGATCCTATAACCACCCACACCCTCTATGGTGTCTTGGGTGTGAAATCAAAAGCCCTATGGTTATACCTTTGCCTTGGGACCTTTGATCTCCAAACCACACGGAATTGGATGCTTGATCATCTTTTGGATCACCTCGATCCATCCTTCATGATCACCACGCACCAACTCCGGCACGACCAATCTCCAATCTAGTCAAACACTTAGCATCGAGAGATTAGTCCTTAGGTATCACTAATTAGCCAAAACCAAACAAGAGATCTTTAATCTCCCCTTTTTGGTAATTGGTGACAACCCGCATAAAGGTTTTGTGATTAATGTTTTTGAACATATCATGGTTGTCCAAGCATTTTGCTTACAATCATAGGATTGGACAAACATCATAGTTCGGTTTTGGTAGCATGAGCTCCCCCTACATGTATGCCACGAGTTTGGAACGAAGCATTGCATACATGTATGAATATCGAAATTGAGGGTGAGCTATGTTACCAAAATGATGCTTAGGTGAAAGAAATGGACCTTTGAAGCGTGATACCAATCGGAGTTGCGCCATTTTCACCATACAAGCATCAAGGTAACTAGATTTTCATCAAAACTCAAAAGTACCACGTGAGATCACATTATGAGCAAGGTACTTGAATTAAGAGCGAAATTTAGAAAATCTAGTTAGCTCCTATGCATGCTAGTTATTCAACCACTTGAAAATCAACTTGTGAAAAACTAGCATACACCACACAAGCATGTATATTGAATTTAAATACATGTGCAATGAGCAAGTTATATGTTAGTGCACAAACAAATGCAACAAATTGTCTATGAGCTTGCTCCCCCTACTTGTTTGAACCACTTGTAAACTCATGAGCCACATGAGAGAATTTCAAAAATATGTGAAATTTTTAATTTTCCAAAACCTTTCATGCACTAATCTCTCCCCCTTTGTCGACAATTTCCACAAAAGCTATGACCATGTTGTGTTATGGAAGAGAGAATAGTGCTCAAATTTGGTCAAATTTGGATCACTTGTCAAACATATACTTCGGTTTAAACCAAAGACAAGCTTCTTCACACCTCATGACAAGGGTTATCTTACCTATGTTGAACTATATGTGTGAAAAAAGATAGCCAAATTCAACACTTGAGATTACAAGCCCATAAACATGTCATATGTCATCACTAGATCAAACAAGCATAAAGAGCAATAGTGATGGCATACATACATTGAAATCCTTTTATTTGCCATGAATGCTTCCTAAGGCACAAGTTATATGTCTATATGTTCTAACAAGTCCTTAGTTATCATGAATGCCATGTCAAACAATTTTACCTTTGCTTTGCTTGATGGAGGGGCATGTCATGGTAGTGGGGTGCATTCAACTCATGTTGGAGAAATCAAGAATGTTCAACTCATTTCTTAGCTTGCAAAACCTCTTCTCATCTAGTGGCTTTGTAAAGATGTCGGCTAGTTGATCTTCGTGCCAATAGGTTGGATAGCAATATCACCCTTTTGTTGATGATCCCTTATGAAGTGATGCCTTATGTCAATGTGCTTGGTTCTTGTATGTTGGACCGGGTTTTGTGTCATCTTGCAAGCACTCTCATTGTCACAATACAAGGGCACATGATGGAAATCAAAACCATAATCCTTCAATGTTGATCTCATCCATAGCAATTGTGCACAACAACTACCGGCACTAATGTATTTGGCCTCGGCGGTTGAAAGTGTCACACCGGTTTGCTTCTTTGATGACCATGATACTAGAGATCTTCCAAGGAATTGACAAGTGCCACTTGTGCTTCTTCTATCAACCTTGCATCCCCATAGTCGGTCCGAGTATCCAATAAGCTCAAAGTTTGACCCCTTGGGATACCATAGCCCAACATTTTGAGTGTGCTTCAAGTACCTCAATATCCTCTTTGATGCGGTGAGGTGACTCTCTCTAGGTGAGGATTGAAACCTTACACACTTACCAACACTAAACATCACATCGGGCCTAGAAGCGGTCACATAGAGTAAGCTTTCAATCAATGACCTATAGTACCTTTGATCAACCATATTGCCACTCTCATCATTATCCAATGATCCATTGGTACCCATTGGTGTATTGATGCCCTTTGCATCTTGCATGCCAAACTTCTTGATCATGTCTCTAATGTATTTCCCTTGACTTATGAAGGTGCCATTCTTTATTTGCTTGATTTGAAGACCAAGGAAATATGTAAGCTCTCCAAGCATAGACATCTCAAATTCTTTTGCCATCATCTTGGCAAACTCTTCACAATACTCTTGATTTGTTGATCCAAAGATGATATCATCAACATATATTTGCATGACAAACAAATCATTATCAATCTTCTTGGTGAAGAGAGTAGTGTCAACTTTGCCCATCTTGAAGCCTTTCTTGAGTAAGAAGTCTCTCAACCTCTCATACCATGCTCTAGGTGCTTGCTTCAACCCATACAATGCATTGTTCAACTTGTACACATGGTTGGGATGATGGTAATCTTCAAAACCGGGTGGTTGCTCAACATACACTAGCTCATTGATGAAGCCATTGAGAAAAGCACTCTTGACATCCATTTGATAGAGCTTGATGTTGTGTGCACATGCATAGGCCAATAGAATTCTAATTGCCTCTAATCTTGCAACCGGGAGCATAAGTCTCACCAAAGTCAAGACCCTCTACTAGAGTGTAACCTTGTGCAACTAGTCTTGCTTTGTTTCTCACAACAATGCCATCTTCATCTTGCTTGTTCTTGAAAACCCATTTGGTTCCAATGACATTGTAGTCCTTTGGTCTCTCTACCAATTCCCAAACCTTATTTCTATCAAAGTTATTGAGTTCCTCTTGCATTGTAATGACCCATTCTTCATCCTTCAAGGCATCATCAACTTTTTCGGGCTCTTCTTGTGACACAAAAAAGCAAAGTGTTCACAAAATGCCGCTAGCCTTCCTCTAGTTTGTACTCCACTTGTAATGTCACCAACAATTTGATCAATTGAGTGATCTCAAGCTACGCTTGAGCTTTAGAGTATTGGGACTTGATTGCTTGAGCTTGGTTGATCACTTGTAGTTGCTTGAGATGATGTACAAGCTTGTTGTTGATCTTGAACTTGAGCATCACTAGCTTGAGTAATTTGCACTTCATCTTTATCATCATCAACTTGAGTTGGCCTTATATCACCAATGTCCATACCCCTCATGGCATTTACCAATTGAGTTCCACTAACATCATTGAGGTTCTCATCCTCATCTTGGGACCGATTGGTTTCATCAAATTCTACATCATGAACTTCCTCCAATACACCACTTGAGTTGTTCCACACTCTATATGCTTTGCTTGTGGTGGAATAACCAAGTAGGAACCCCTCATCACACCTCTTGTCAAACTTGCCAAGTCTTGCACCTTTCTTCAATATGTAGCATTTGCACCCAAATACTCTAAAGTATGCAATGGTTGGCTTTCTTCCATTCAATAGCTCATAAGGTGTCTTGTTCATCATGGGATGGCAATACAATCTATTGATATAGTGGCATGCGGTGTTGATTGCTTCGGCCCAAAATGATTGACTCACATTGTACTCACTAAGCATTGATCTTGCCATCTCAATGAGAGTCCTATTCTTCCTTTCAACTAGGCCATTGGATTGTGGTGTGTACTTAGCCGAAAGTTGATGCATGATCCCATAGTCATCACATAGCTCATCAACTTTTGTGTTCTTGAACTCACTACCATTATCACTTCTCACTTTCTTCACTATGACACCCTCTTGAGAAATGTCTTGAACAATGAATACACATCACTCTTGTCATTGAGAAAGAACATCCAAGTGAATCTTGTATAGTCATCCACAATCACAAACCCATACTTGTTGCCACCAATGCTTGTATATGCGGTTGGGCCAAACAAGTCAATATGAATCAAGTCAAATGCCTTGCAAGTACTCATGAAGCTCTTCTTTGGATGAGTATTGGCAACTTGCTTGCCGGGCTTGACATGCACTACATAGCTTGTCCTTGTCAAAGTGAACATCCTTCAAGCCTCTTACTAGATCATGAGTCACCAACTTGTTGAGTTGTTTCATGCCAACATGACCAAGTCTTCTATGCCATAGCCAACCCATGCTAGATTGAGATATCAAGCATGTACTAATTTGAGTCTCACTAGCCCCAAAATCCACAAGGTAGAGGTTATCAAATCTTATTCCCTTGAAGATCAAGCTTGAATCTTTTGTATTCACAATCTCAACACTATCTTCACCAAAGATGCACTTGTAACCAAGATCACAAATTTGTGCCACCGAAAGCAAATTGTACTTCAATATGTCCACAAGTGCCAGATTTGATAAGGTCAAATCATTGGTTATTGCAATCTTGCCTATGCCTTGTATCTTGCCACTTTTGCTATCACCAAATGTAATAGGCTTGCCATTCTCTTGAGTTGAATCAATGATGTTGAACTTTCTTGCATCACCGGTCATATGTTGAGTGCACCCACTATCAAGAATCCAATGGTTACCCCCAATCTTGTAATTCACCTACAAGGAAATCAATAAGATTTAGGTACCCATTTGCCTTTGGGTCCTTGGAGGTTAGCAACCAAAGCCTTTGGTACCCAAATTGCCTTCTTCTTTGGGCCAACAATGGGTGTACCAACAAACTTTGCCTTGACACCCTTCTCACCCTTGGTAAGCAAATAACAAGAATCAAAATGTATGGAATGCACTTTGCTTGATTTCTTGTTCATGTTGATTTTAGCACATTTTTGCTCTTGATGCCCCACTTGCTTGCATCTATTGCAATAGGACCCATTGCTCTTCACAAAGCTAGGCTTTGGAGTAGCAAAGGCCTTCTTGCCTTTCATGGGGACATAGCCTAAGCATTCCTTGTTAAGGGAAAACCTTTGGCTACCCAAGCACTTTAGCAAGCGGGCATCCCCACCATATGCCTTTCTCAAGGAGTGGGTGAGCTCATCCACCTCTCTTTTGAGAGTCTCATTCTCAACCTTTAGTGATGAATCTAAAATCACTCCATCACTACTAGTAGATCTTGAGTGGGTTGATGTGGATGTGGAAGGAATAGATGGTTCTTCAACATCAACCAAGAATGGTTCATCTATGATGTCACATGTTGAACCAACATCCTTTTTGATGATTAAGCAAGCTCTATCATTCTTCTCTAAGAGTAAGGCATGGGCTTTTTGGAGCCTTGTATGAGCTAGCTCCAAATCCCCATGGTCTTCCTTTAGACCCTCATGGGTGGCCTCTAGCTCACTAAAGTTTTGCTCAAGAGTTTTTACACTCTTTTGCAAAGCTTTGCATTCCTTGTCCTTAGTCTTAAGCATGATATGAGTTTGCTTAAGCATCTCAAGAAGATCATCCTTAGTGGGTTCACATTCATCATCTTCATCATCACTATCATCATATTTTACTTCATTATCACTTAGTTCATCATGCTCATGCAATGATACCTTAGTGGCCTTAGCCATGAAGCATGAAGGTAATGAGCCGAAGAGGGATGACTTCTTGTGTTGGCCAATTACACTCATGGCCTTGGGCTTCTCTTCCTCTTCATCGGAGGAGCCATCACTATCCCAAGAACAAACAAAAAGCACCATCATTTGTCTTCTTGAATGTCATGGTCTTGCTCTTCTTGTTTGTCTTGCCACCCTTATAAGCCTTCATCTTCTCTTTTTTCTTTCTTGATTGGACAATCGGCAAGGGATGTGATAAGGGCTATCACACTCAAAGCATTTTCTTGGCTCTTCATTACCTTTGGATGAATCATTTCTTCTTCTTGAGCCTTGCCCAAACTTCTTGCTCTTTAAGACTTTGCTAAATTTCTTCACAAACATAGCAAACTCTTGATCAATCTCTTCAAGGTTGATTTCCTCATCATCTTCTTCTTGAGCCTTGGACTTGCCCTAAGCCTTGGATGAGGTGGTGGCGGCCTTGAATGCCACAACCTTCTTGCTCTTGTCATCTTCTTTCTCTTCCTCATCTTCCATGCCATCAACCTTCTCATCGGTTAGCACCTCACCAAGCACCTCTAAAGAGAATCTTCCTCAACATGGCAAATCTCTTGGACAAGCACATCAAGAATTTGTACCCAAAATCTCTATCCAATGTCTTCACTCCTAATGCCTTGAGGTCATTGACAATCACTTGGAGCCTATGGAATGTCTCCCAGTATGCTCTCATCTTTCTTCATCTTGAAATTCTCAAATTCACTCTTGAGAACATACAATTTGGCACTTTTTACCACTTTTGTGCCCTCATAGGTCTCGCACAACTTCTCCCAAACCTCACTTGCCTTCTCAAGGTCTTTGATGCCCTCAAACACCTTGACATCCATGCCATTGTACAATGTGTTCAATGTCATGGTGTTGCATTGCTTGTTGGACTTGTCGGTGGGAGTGAGGTTGGTAGGATCAAGGATGACATAATCCTTTTCGGTCACTTCCCATACTTGGTCATTGATTGATCCCAAGTACATTCTCATGCATCTCTTCCAATAGTCAAAATTCTTGACTCCATTAAAGAAAGGAGGCTTTTCCCCAACATGGTTGAACACAACATGAGCCATAACTTCACACCAAGGTTGTTAAGCCTTCAAAAATGGTGACAACGGCTCGATACCACTTGTATGGTCCTAGATGGCTAGAGGGGGGTGAATAGCCTATAAAATTTTTCTACAAGCTCAACTAAACAAACGGATTAGTATAAAACACGACGAAAAGCGGTTTGCACTAGCTCTATTGTCTTGCAAGCCTCTAGTGACAATTCTAGATATATTCCATGATCTCTATGTCACACAAGAGCTAAGTCACTACTCTAACTAGTGAGCAATCCTAATATGATCCTTATGCTAGCAAGAACAACCTACACAAGGCAAATGCTAGCTCTCTACTCAAGGTAAACTAGGAAGATAAGTACAAGAGTAAGAGCGATATACCAACTCGTAGAGGATGTCAACCAATCACCGGGAACAAGATGAACACAATCAATCACACGAAGGTGATGATCCACATGCCGAGACAATGAACAAGTCGATTTGTTCACCCTCGAGTTCGCTTGTACACCGACAAGATACTCTCCGGTTGTGCCGACCAACACAAGGATGGTGTTTGAGCTAGGCGATGCCCTTGCTAGCCTCAACACACCACTCAACAAGTGTGGTACCCAAGACACGAGCAATGTATTCCTTGCACTTTGTCTTCCCGACGAGGAGTGCGTGATCCTCTCACAATTTCGCCGGGTGGCCAAGAAACAATCACGAAATCTTGCCAACGCCTCCACCAAATCACCAAGCCGGCTAGGAGCGGTGTCTCCAAGAGAAACAAGAAACTCACCGGCTCACAAGGATCCCCCCTGTGCCTCTAGATGTAAGAACTCGATGCAAATGCACTTGGATCACTCTTCTCTCAAGAATTAGAGAGGAGGGAGGCTTGCTTGCTTGCTCTAGCTTGTTAGGAATGATTCAAATGACCAAGAGAGAGAGCAAGAGGCAGCCAAGGGGGTATAAATACCCCTCACCACGAAATGTGGCTGTTGGGGGAATCCCATGGTTTTAACGGCTGGCCGGGCCGACGACCGGGACTCACCGGTGAGTCCGGTCGGTGGGTCCGATCACAACCGAAAACCCCGAACAATGGACTGGACCCCGACCGGGCCGGGTCCGTCGCGCGTCCGGTCATGCTTCGGGCCAAGACCGGAAGCATCCGTCGGGTCGTCGTCGGCCGGCCCGGGCGAACCCGGTTTACACCCTTTAATGGAATTGGCCCGGACTCAGCGACCGGTGCGTCCGGTCGGATCCGGCCGGCTTCGGTCAGGTGCGTCCGGTCACGCCGAGCTGCGAAATCTTAAATGGTTTAGTCGTCGTTCCTTCGCCTTTGCTCCAAACCGACTTCCGTCACTTGTTTCTTGTTGCCGACACGTCGAAGAACACCTCGACACCATGTGTTAGCATTTATCGAAACATTTTTGAGAAGCGCGAGTTAGCTCTTTAGGTTAGAATGCATGCATATGAATTTTGAACCTAAAGGCACATGAGGACCGATATATGCGATAAGTTTCCCTCTTTATAGTACGGCTTATCGATCCTATAACCACCCACACCCTCTATGGTGTCTTGGGTGTGAAATCAAAAGCCCTATGGTTATACCTTTGCCTTGGGACCTTTGATCTCTAAACCACACGGAATTGGATGCTTGATCATCTTATGGATCACCTCGATCCATCCTTCATGATCACCATGCACCAACTCCGGCACGACCAATCTCAATCTAGTCAAAAAACTTAGCATCGAGAGATTAGTCCTTAGGTGCCACTAATTAGCCAAAACCAAACAAGAGATCTTCACCTCTTGCCCTCGATGGCTGCACCACGCGCCCACCCCGTCGGCCAGCGGCGACATCGACTCGGCCGTTTAAACGGCTGACACCGAGGAGATGACGGAACGACACAAGGCCGGCCTCGCTTCAACTGCGATGAGCCGTTCACACGCGGTCACAAGTGCAAGCACCTCTTCGACATCATGGTCTTCAACGACTACACCGGCGACCAGCGGGCGTCCCACCGGCCGACGTCAAAGTGGAGAGCACCGACCTAAGGGTCCTTTTAGGGGACCCCAACTCCCCGATGCGTGGTGCTCATTCTTTATACCTCGTCGGCATCATCTCGAACCTTGGCGTCAACATCATCGTCGATTCGGGGCGACACACAACTACATCGACCCCCGTGTGGTGACCCGCAGCGGGACTACGAACTTCGGCCGGTGCGTGTGTTGATCACCGGCCGGCACGGCGCCACCTCGACATCTTGCGGGCGTCCACCTTCGGCGTACCACTACGCGCCGATGCCGGCATCTTCGACATCGGCGCCTCGTCATGCATATGGGCAACGGCGTCGGCGTCATCCTTGGCATGCCTTGGGCGGCAAGCCAGGGCAGTGGCGTGGGACATCGCCACCAACGAGCTCGGTACTACGCGGCGGCCATCCGAAACGCGTTCGCGTCGGCACCACCTCCTCAAGGTGGGGCGCCCCCCCGACTTTGCTTGCGGTCCGGAATCTTCAGCCGGCGTTCGGACCCTCCCCTTCCGGTCGGGGAAGCGTTCAAGGCATCGCGGCGCGCTTGGACCTCGACGACACGTCGACTAGAGTCTTCGTACAACTACGACGGCGACAGTGGAGGACCGGCACTGCGGCGGATCGCCCTCGGCGTCACCACGGGCGGCGCTTTGCTCCGGCGGGCGGTTGAGGGCGACCTCCTCCTCTTCGGCGACCGCTTCTACCTCCCGGGTTCTTCTCCCCTTTGCTACGGACCTGCTTTGAGGCTGCGCTTCAAGGAGGAGTTCGCGGGGCCGAACTTCCTCGCCACGGGCGCCAACACGGCGCACCGGCGTCGTCGGCACCAACCGCCATCCCCCAAGTGGGCGACATCGGCCACGATGCCATCCGCGTCGGCCCCGCTTTCGGTTCGTCTTCCTCGGCGGCATGGATCGCCTCTTCCTCACCATGGACAACGTCCACATTAGCTACGACGCTGAGAAGGGCACACACCGGCTATCTCCTTCCATGTTCGACGTCGGCTCCTTCATGTACGGTATGATGTTGAATTTGGTCTGCTACCCCTCCTACTCGCCATGACATCACCATCTGGCGCCTTCTTCCGCTCTTAGTCACCGCTCCGCCCAACGCTTCTTGTTCTGTAGAGCCCGCCTCGTGACATGGTGCATCGGCATCTTGAGGCGGGAGTTCCAAAGGAGCTCTTGCTTTCGGCGCTCGTCGGACGACGGCGGCGTCTTGTCCATCGGTACATCTACCACGGCTACATCGGGGAACCTTCACTATCTCTTGGAGTTTGCTCCACGGCCCGAACTTGGGAGAATATGATCCTCGAGGGAACCCGGTGCATGGCAAGTTGATCCTGCAAGTTGAGCTCATCATGCCGGGTGCAACCCTCCACCCGGTGTGACCGAATGGACTTTCATACACAGCGGACGACGCGCCGGTCCCGAGAAGGAGGAGGGAGATGTCATGACCCAAGAGATAGGGCCCCAGAAGGACAGGGGCCAAGAGGCCGAGGCGCCCGTAGCGCCGCCGCCAAAGCGTGCGGCGCCCGCCGCCTCCGCCTCCCTTCCGCGGATTCTTCGGCAATTAATTCAGAAATAAAGAAGGAAATTCACTAGGATTATCTTAGGCTTTTTGGTGTGCAAGGGGATATTCCATCTATAAGAAAGACCCTTATTAGGAAAATAAATAGGATATGCTTGTAAAAGGTATTCCAATCTATAAGGAAAACCTTTTAGAGAGATTGTTTGCGATACAAGTCCCACTAGCCTGGCTATAAAAAAGTAAGGGGTCCGTAATCTTTTCGGGATAACAAGCAATAAAGAAAAAAATTATCCCAACTCTCCTCCTCTTCCCCCCGCGCGCCCCCCTCCTCCCCCCGCCGCCGCTCCACCCCACTCCCCGCCCGAACCGCCCGCCGCCGCCGCCGACGCGGCGGCCGCCCTCCCACGCCGCCCGGCGCCACCCCCCGCCAAAGCTGCCTGGTGCCCCCAAGGGCGCGTCGGTCACGTGTCACGCCCGGATCGATCCGGTTTGTGACATATATGTTTATCTGATGTCTTTCTAGGCTCCCTTCTTTTTTAATACAATAGGCAGCTCTCGTGCCGGTTCTATTTGAAAAAAAAAAAACTTAAACCCACAACATGTTATATCTTCCATTGACGATACGGGCATGTTTGCTAGTATAAAAACTGGCCTATATTTTCATGAACACAATATCAAAGATGAAACGACATAATATCATATCAAAAATCTCGAAGCTAGCCTCTATTTTCATGAACACAACGTTAATAAACTTGGTAAACACATTTTTCATATAGAGATTTTCCGATTTCGGTTTATGTAAGCTAACCCATTGCTTTCACTTGCAAGATGAACCAATGAACCAAAATTGAAAAGAAATATCAAATAAACAGAATAAGCATTTTAGGAATAGTAAAATATTGTTAAACTCTTTGGTCTTTTTGTAAAGTAATTAACTTCATGCTCTTAAGTCCATAACCATATGGGAATATATCATCACAGGAGGACATGTGTGTGGTTCTCACTGCTTGTGCCTTATCTCATTATCGGTGTCCTTTTCGTTTTTTGACAAGAAACAACAATTATTATCAGAAACATGAAGTTGCGAGGATAGTTACACCTATCAATCCTACGCCATGTAGCGATTGTAGAACATTACAAGAGGAAATGTGTTCCTCTATAACACATATGAAACCCACGGGACTATTCTCGGGAGATTTCTATTTACCTCGCATGTCAAGCCAAAAAATCAATTTGTTGTGTTGAGTCCGCGATGGATTTTGTATATCCCGGAGGAACCTTCCAAATATGTGGTTGGTGGTGCTTTGGGTGTAGTATTTGATCCTACAATCTGGTGGGTTTGGCAAAGTCTTCGTGATAGAAGAAGTGAACTACATGTTCACAATCAGATAGGAAGTTGACACCGACCTCTGTAAGATTAAGGGAGGAAGAAATTGTAGAACCAAGAGCTACAACAAAGTAGCCTCGGCCATAATAATGTAAGAGCATCTTTGGAGGTTAGCTTTGACAAAGAGAGTTTGGGTTCTATTGTCTTGAAAAGTAAGAATGAAAACACCCAATCCAAAGAAACCGTAAGTGGTGAATTATTAGAATAAGGATATGTGGAGGCATCAATATACCACCTAGGGCCTTAGCGAAGAGCAGGGATCTATGATGTAGCTCAGCATTGGGGGTGGGTGGGTGGGTGGGGTGGTTTTACTTGTTTGGTGTTGTAAGAGGAGGCATGGACCTGTCACCCCTATTTGGTGTTGTATTGGTTCCAACATGTGAAGGTTGTGTATCTGTGGCATCTAGATCCTCCAAAGGGGGTCGACATCTCTTACTGCGTTAGGTGTGCGTGCACTACTTGATGTACCCGCATCGGTGTCCAAGTTACTCGCTTTTGGAATCGAGCATCATTCCTAACCTTCCAAATATACTAGAAGGTAGTCAATATCTTGCAAAACAAGTGGTCGGTTCAGCGGCAAAGATTAATAATGTGAGGAAGGATGTTTTCAATGTCATCGAGATCATGAGGGAATTATCTGTTCTTAGAGGGAAGAGAAAGAAAACCACATTGCATGGGGAAGATGACAGTGGAAGAATAGTTGAGCATCATTCTCAATCTAACCATAGGTAGTATAATGCTTTGATCAATGTAAGCGTAATACCTATAAGCTCTTTCATTGGTGGCAAGGGCTCTTCTAATAAGAGGCTCGGTGAAGGCTTTGATGAAAGGAGGTAAAGTCTTATGTTTGCAAGCATGGTCGAGAATTTGGTTGGATTATGGAAGAATGCTTCCTAATCCCTACATAGGAAGTTGAATTACCCGTTGGGAGAAAAGATGATTATAGAAACTTTTGGTGGTGTAGATTCTGTTGTGTGTTGGTTTCCATCTCAAAATGTCATGGTTGTGTTGAGGTACTTTGGGTGGATTGTTGCAATCTCGTTGACCGTTTGTGCATCAAAAAGTCTACAATAAGTGATCTATGTCCCAAGTTTGAGTGTTAGTGATCTAAAGATTAGAAACTAATGAAGATAAATGAAAGTGGTAATAGGAAAGAGATGATCATGTATGTTGTTCCAACTTGGGCACAAAGGAGTTGACCATATCGAATAGTTTCCTACATGGATTTGGTAAATGACATTGTTGGCGAGCTCTTCTGTGACTGTAGAATGGATGACAAAAATATGGATTTGGTAGTACTAGAATTAGCCTTCCAAAAAGAAGTATTATGAAAATGTTTGGCCTTAAGAGGAGATGTAAGTGGATTTTTGTTGTTGGCTATGACATAAGATGCTTTGATTAGGAGACTTTTGTTGATTGTTTCTAAGTCCCGGATCCCTAGGTCACCATTATTCTTGGATTCACAAATATTTGTCCAGGACCTATGTTGTCAATGCTTAGCGCAATCACTAAATAACAACGACGCCAAACAATGTTGGTATTAAAATTACTTTGCCACGATAAACTAGTCATGATTCAATCACCTATACTTGTAGTTGTGAGATTATGTTGTCATCCCTAACTATGAAACTAGAAATGTATATATGGCATAAACATTATTATATAAGACTAGGCAACAATAATATAAATTAATATAAGATAAACTAATCAAGGTTCTGCAAGAGGACGAGATAATTATACCAATCATGTAGCATTTTACCTAGAGTATTACTAGGTTATTGATTTATATTTATACTACTGGGAAGGTCTAGTTATAACTTGAATGAATAGTATTGATAACTCCTCTATATTATGAAATAATAATGAATAAGCTTCTACACAATAACATGAGAAGTCACAAATAAGATAAAAGATAAATATAAAGATATATAATGGTGAGCACATTGATCAAGAACCATAATGATAAGATAGTCAACTGAGTATTCTATAGTTAACAAAAAGCATGGAATAGTATAAGGAAAACTTATGTGTAATTATAACTACAAGTTATGTTTTACTCTAATTAGAGCAAACATCTAGCTATCATAGTTAGCATCATTACTTATAGATCATACTTATGGAACATCAACTAAGAAGGTTCTAAGTTCTATTGTTCAATATATGTGGAGGGAGGATTACGAGAGGATTCAATAGGGCTATCTATCACTCATACGATCTATCACACGACTTCGGCATATAGAGGGCATTTGTATATATAACATAGCTAAGCACCATGATTACATAAGTTATAACACCTATCTCACATGTTATAAGATAAGTGTTATACAAACCTAAGTATGACATCCATAACAAATAACTAACTCTACTAGACATATTAAAGTAAATAATAAACATTGCAATCATAATAAAGATAAAGCACAATGTCATAAGCAAACTTGAGTATAAGAGAACAAAGGATATAAATATACCTAGAGAATACTCTGACAGAATTTGAAGTCCAAGCCTTCTTATACTTTATCTCCTTCTAATCTACTACGACGTAGATGTAATCTTAAAAGGCGGTTGAAGAAAGCTTCCAAAAAGATGGACATGTGGTGTACCGGGGAGTGGTGACCGACCTGGCCTTGTCAGTGCAAACCCCACCTTATGTGTGGCATCTTCTAGGGTCTTCTAGATCCTTCTTTTCTGTTCTAGTCACCATGATTCAAAATATTCTTTTGTATTTCTATCTTTTGGTATTTTCTAGTTTATTCCTACAAAGATAAAAAAAATTCACACAACTCGTGGAAATTGTAAGTATAAACTCTATCCTTTACTATTCTTATCCTTTTTAGATCATTTCTTATGTTGATTTATCCTTAAAAAGTTGATGCCATCCACTATCAACATCCTATAACAAATAGGTAGGGGGCTCCCCTGCCGATTCAGTCAAAAAAATTGTCAACATCCTGTAAGCAATGGGTGAAGTAGATTCATCATCCGATACTCCTGCCACTAAAACTCCTGATAATTGCTTCAATTTTAGCAATGATGAAGCATTTAGAGAATAATAAGTAGACATGTGGTGGATAGGTATAGAAGACAACACAAATTTAATATAGGTAAGGCGACCTGCCTTGTTGAGTTTGTTAGTTCTAATAGTGGTAAGCTTGGCTAAGAATTTTCTCGTAGATGAAGTCACGCAAGCCTTATTTCTATCAGCATGACTAAAAATGAGAGGACGGCAACATAAATGCATTTGTGGATTTGAATATCGTGAATAGGGCATACCTTGTTTGATTGGAGCCCTTGTGGTGTGATCAATATTTTTACTGAACAAGATGGAATACTTCCGTAGATTAGGCATCTAACCTGAAAGGGAGCAAACTTCCTACAAATTAGTGTTAATGTTGATACCCTCATGAGTAGTAGCATGTCCACAAAGGATGAGATCATCTACCAAAGTAAATGAGAGAATTTTGGGATAGCACGGGCCAAGAGAAGATGCCTACAATGCCGATTCTTGCATATGGCACTTTGCAAACATATAGAAATTCCATTGATGGCTATAACAAAATGTAAGGAGAGAAGGGAGAAACCCCGACGAAGGCCTCTTTGAGGAGAGAAATAAGGAGTTGGCTCACCACTGACAAGGATGGAATAAGTAGTCGTGGAAATGTTGGCATAAATAAGATTACTAAAATGAGAATCAAGGCCTAAATGATGTAGGGCAGCAACAATAAAGTCCCATTCCATGCGATCAAATGCCTTTGCTAGGTCAATTTTGAGAGTGAACAACTTCCTAAGCAATGACAATATTAGAAGAAATGCGCCTATTTTTAATAAAAGCGGCCTCATTATGGTGAACAAATCTAGAAGATGAAGTTTGAGTCTATCAGCTAGGAATTCAACAATAATTCAGTAGATAACATTAGTAAAACTAATAGGCTAGAAATCCTTAGGAGTGATAGGCTAGACCTTTTTAGCGACAAGAGTAATAAAAGTTTGATTAATCTGAGGCTGCATATAGGCGGGAGGAGGAAAAATTGGTTACCAGTATGACCATCCCGAGAAATCCATGCCCGTGCTAATTTGTAGAATGTTGCATTGAGGCCATCAGGTCCAGGAGAAGCATTGTTCCACATGTTTTTGATAATGGAGTGGAGTTCTTGGATCTGAGGAGTGGAGTTGGTGAAGAGTTTGGACCCCTGAAGATTGGTGAGCTAGCATTGATCAGCATCATACTGGTGCTTCTTAGAGTCATCATTTTGATTGGTAGGAGTAACAGTCACCGAGAGGGTTTCTGAATTCTAAAAATGGAGATGTGCATGGTTAGCCAGATGAGCATCATCATTGTGAAGAGCAGGAGTATGGGTAGAGTAAGGGGTGTTTGGGACTGCTCTCCACCGTGGAGCAGCTCCACAAAAACTTAGAGTTTGTGGAGCACCTCTTTAGGTGCTCTCAGAACTCCACCCTTTTTTCTCGAACCTAGTGCGTGGAGTTAAACCGTTTGGTTGAAAAATATGGAGCAGAGCTAGAAAAACATGGAGCAAAGTAGTGCCAACACCTCCTAAATAAGCTGGAAATAAGCAGAAAGAGTAGCAGCTAGTTGCTTAGAAGCAGCGATAGAGCCAGCACCTGTGCAAGGAGGGACATGAGCCCTACCTTCGGCCGCTGAGTGCATGAAGCTCCCCTGAGTCCCCTACGGTTGCTAAGGGCTATATTTGGTTAAAAGTTTGTAGATCAAATACAATGCAAGTTGATTCCATACTATTCTGTTAGGATTAGTCAACTTATTTAGAAGTGCTAAGATGGATGGTCAAGCATTGATCAACATGTTTTCACTATCACAAGTCATCTATAAGTTTCAAAATTTGGACTTTCATAATTTGGCATTTCATGATCTATTGTGAGGAGTCATATAGTGAGATTATGTTGTTGTAGTCTCACTTTAGTTTAGCCCCAATAAAATATTCCTAGCTTCATCCCCTGCTCAAGACTAGTGGAATCGGTGCCATCAAGATTTTGAAGATATGCAATCTTGTTCTTCTTGGTTCTCTAAATGATGGCCTTGTAGAAGTATGTTGTGTTGATCCCCTTGTAAAGCCTAATTTTTTTTCTAAGGAGATGGAATTCTTCATCCTTGGTGAGGGGTTGATGATGTTGGTCAGCGAAATTCTGTCTTTGCATGTTGAAGTCCTATTGGTTTGGTGGCTTGAGCTGTTCTTCTAGGAGTTAGTCTTCCACCATGGCTAGCTAATTTGATAATTTTGGTTTTTCTCTTCTCCATTTCTTGAGGTCAGCAGTAAGTTCCCTATTTTTTTTTTTGAAAGTTACGTGTATTGAGCATTGCTAGCTTACCTTTGCAACTTCTTCACATCCCTAAATCATAAGCCACCAATTCTCAAAGTAGAAAATAATGCTAGTTCATCGACTAGATGAATTTAGAAATGTGAGGATAGGAGCATGGTCACCATGAAGCATTGGAAGGTGATAAACCACATTATTAGATATGTCGTGCACCACTCTGCATTAGCCAAGGAGCGATCAAAACGCTCAAAAGTTGGCATGGTATTGAGTCACTTGTTCATCCAAGTGTAAGTGTATTTGTTCCTAGCTCTTTGCGTTCTTCACTTTGTAGCCATTTTCTATCAACTATCGAGAGCAAGGCTAGCCAAAGAGTAACTTCAAATGTCTAGTGAATCATCTAGTGTATTTTCTCTTAGATCTAGTGGAGGAGGTACTCAGGTTTAAGTCCTGTGAGCGCAACATGGGACAAAATTAAGGAGGCGCTCTGGTCATCCTGGTGTGCGCTGTGTTTGCTGGCATGATGAGTGAGTCCAACGGTCGTAGTCATAGCAACCCAAGGGACAAGTGTGAATGAGCTTGGTAGTCATTGCCTACAAGGAGCAGGCACTAAGCTGTAGTGTGACAGGCATGCTAGAGGAGCTCATCGGGGGCGCTGGAGGGTAGTGCGGCGACATTGAAAGGTCCTAAATGGCTAGAGGGGGGATGAATAGCCTAATAAAATTTGTACAAATTCACTAGACAAACTTGTTAGAATAACAAAAGGCGACAAAAGTGTTTGCTCTAGCTCTACTTGTCGGCAAGCCTCCTATCAATAATTCTAGTTGCTAAAGTCTCGAATTCACACAAATGGCTAAGTCACTACTTTACCAAATAGGCTAAGGAGCGTCTACATCTACATCAACATCTTTGCTTTGGGGGCAAAGTACTTGGCTTGTTGAAGAATGTTGACTCTTCCAACTATTTTGAGGGTAGAGCGGTCTTTGCTCGCATTCATCCCTAGTCAAATCAAGGGCGGGTAGACGTGCCACCATCGCTTAGTAGCCTACACCCAAATGTAGTGCGGTCGATAATCTACTTTAGGTAGCCCCGAGATCATCATCGTCGATGTAGTCTACTTTGACGGTGGATAACGTCAACATTTTATAGTTAAATAAGCATATAAATGGATGATATCACTAGAGTCTAGGGTTTGATTCTAATGGATTCCATGAGTTTTGGTTCTCTAACTTGTTTTGTAGGTTAGGTAAGTTTTCATTGAATCAAAGCATCTCGAATGATGATTTGGAGTGTCTCTAAGAGCTCATTGAGATGATCGAAAAAGGACATATCATTTGCCACATTTGGAATCCAAAATCAAAAGATATGAATCATGACTATTAGTATAAATTCCAAAGACCTAAAGAACACTAGAAGATGGCTCGCCAAAGGTGGGACCCACCTGCCATAGGGGCAGGCAACTAGGCCCCACCATCCAGGCCGCCCCGGCCCTCCATTTTCACAAAATGCCACCAAATACCTATAGGATCGTGACAATCGATCTAGTCGTTGATTTAAGTCGATTTAAGGTCGGTTTGATCCAACGGTTAAGATTCATCCCTTAGGGACATAAATAAAGAGGAAGACCACCCCCTAAAACCCTAATTCATTTATTCATCTCATCCCATTGATTAGAGAGGGGTCCCAATATGAGGACCTCTCTCCCTTCAATGTTGAGATCTAGGACTAGAATTTCCAATGTAATAGATTAGATCTAGTTGAGAGTTAGGGAGAGCGGACTGTGCTCCAGAAAAGTCTTCAGAGTTTGGTATGTCTTTTTATCTTTACTATATACAAGACTTATTCTTTAATATATTTATCTTCTCTATTTACTTTTATGCCTTTCATATATATGTTTAGCATAGTGTTTATGCCATTGCATGAGATCTTTGCTCGTATTGAGTGCTCTAGTTATTCCGGGTAGCTAGAGTAGTAATTGATAGTTTACATATGGTGTTTAGACTATAGGTTACCTGAGGTTGCGCTCAACCCTCGGTTAGTTGTGGTAGCCCCAAGGGTGACAAAACTGCCGCATCTTTTTGTAATCCACCACAACGTTAGAGTTAATGTTTGTAGAGCTTTTGGCGACCTTCCCCAACTAACCCTTCCTAGTCTTTCTTGAGAGTTGGAAGGATACTGCTGCTCCA
The DNA here is from genome assembly GCA_015847255.1 of Hyparrhenia diplandra. Classification (NCBI taxonomy): domain Eukaryota; kingdom Viridiplantae; phylum Streptophyta; class Magnoliopsida; order Poales; family Poaceae; genus Hyparrhenia; species Hyparrhenia diplandra. The sequence goes on along the minus strand of JADLZK010009519.1, from coordinate 173,267 downwards.
AATTGATCCATGCTTCAGTTACCTTAGAACCAAAGTAATTGTAACACCCGTGTTTTTGCATCATTTTAAAATTCACTAAAAATTTGAACTTTTTCTAACTATAACTAAAACTTGATTTATTTTTCGCTAAACCGAAACCCTTTTTAAAAAACTCGCATTACAAACTCTCACCATATAGAAAAATAGGAAAACATGTTTGTTGCTTGATGAGCTTTATGGTGACCAGATTTATGCAAGGTAAGTCCTAGATTTTATTTATGGAAGTATAGCATTGCATGAGAAATGATTTACTTATTTTTCTCTCGAATTAAATACCGAAAACAAGTGTGTACCAAAAATATATATAAATATTTTTATAAGCACAATAAATAAATATTCTCGATAATAATAGTCCTGGGAATATAAAGGTGCTTGCGAAAATATTTATAATATATGTTACACATGAAATAATAGAAAAAAGGAAATGAGAGAAAGAATAGAGAAAGGGAAAGAAAGTGAGAAGAAGAAAGGAATTCGGGGAAGGAGCTCGTGGGCTCGTTTTCCCTCCGACCCGCCAGCCCCTCTCCCTTTCTTCCCTTCCCTCTCTCTCCCACAGCAAGAGTTCCCTATCTTCTCTCAGACGAGCGAGCCGGCCCACCTCGATCGCGGCACCAACCAGTACTTAACGCTGAGGCCGGTTCCTCTCCATCACCGACGACCGGGACCGCCCGCCTCTTCTTCCTCCCGGCCGCGACGCAGCCGACATCACGGCCCCGCGGGCACGCCCACCTGTACTGGCAAAGACGCGGTGGAGGAGACGCCGGCGAACAAGGCCCTCCGCCAAGTATCCCGTAAGCGCGGCACGCGACAACCGCCCCCCCACGGACACAAAGAACCGGGCGTCAACGCCTGAACGGCCGAAGTCGGCACAAGTCCATTCCGCCCGCGATGTAGGCGGCGACGGGAGCCACAACCCACTCACCTCCTGGCCAGGCGCGGATAGCGCCATGCGCACGCGTCCTCGCCAACTAGCATACGGTTGGCGACGGCCCCATGGGCGAGCCTTGTCGCCGGGCGACGACCATCGCCGATCGGAGACGAGCGGCGGGGACGGCGGACACTCACCGGGAGTTAATCGCCGCGGCGCCGCGCCAAAGACGGGCGCGCGCAAACTGAGCTAGCTAGAGGTCCACGCGCAGACCGCCGCCGTGCCGGAAAAGATCCGGGCGTGGAGAGGGTATTCCGCGGCGGCCCCAAGGTGGTGAGCCTAAATAGGCCCCTCCCTGAGCTCAATCGGCCACACCATCTCCACCACGAACGTTCGCCCAATCCTGCAGGAACGTCCGATGTGCCCTCCATCTTTCCCCTCCTCTCTTCTCCGGCGAAATTGTTTGCCCCCAAATCGGCCGCCGCCACCACCGTGGTTAGATCTTGGCGTTCCGGCGACCGCGTCACGAGGGGAGGTTTAACCGTGAGTCCCGCATAAGTGCCTGAGGCCCACTACATCTTTTCCCCTACTTCTCCTGCCTGTTCCCTCTCGGTATCGCACGGCCGCCGGAGCGTCACCACTTGCCGCCCGTCACGCCGCCACCGTGGAAGAAGCCCCCACCCCGTCGTCACCGTCTACCTCGCTGCGGTTCGGCACCGAGAGAGTCCACCGGACCCTCTGCGGCGAGGTTTGGGGCAAGGGACGGTCACTCCGGCCTCCTCGGTGAGAGCGCCGCCGCGGACGCCGCGGAAGGAGGGAAGCGACCCGATGCCGCCCCGTTGTCGCGGACGCCGCCAAGGTGGCGTCCAATGGGACGGGCCACCTCGTCGTTCCCCTCCTCCGCCACGGACAACGGAAGACCCTCAGATTACACGTGGTGCTGATGTGGCGACCACCGTGGGCGTCTACGTGGACCCACGTGGCACCCACGTATGTGTACCCATTCCTGTGTACACAAAGTAAATTGCTAAGTACCCCGGATGTTGTACACGCGGTGTATTATAAATATACCTTCCCGTGTCGAAAAAAATTCCCGAAAAATTTGTAAATTCATTATTTGATTTATAGAATTTTATCATGTAATTAGTTCCAATTTTATTACATGATAAAATTATATTATAATATTACCCTAATGATTTAATTAGGGATTAATATTATAAAATCCATATCTCATGCAAACTAACTCCGTTTAGCGTGAAACGACTTCCATAATTCATCAAAAATCTAGCTCTATGCATCTAACCCATTGCCACCATAATGTTCTATGTTTGTTCTATATGTTCTAGTTCAAGCTAGGGTTTATCGCCGCCGCAAGTAGATTCGACGACCCCGATTAGAAGCTTCCCGCTCGAGCGAGCTAGGATCGCTCGACGCCGTGCCGATTCGTAAGAACATCCCAGCAAGTCCTTACCCCCTTAATCATGACCTTAATATGATGTTATAATGATGATGATAATAATAAATCGGATTAGTAAATAGTGGTGTGAGCCCTCGATAACGTAGCTATGGAGCTAAGCCGGATGACGTAATCATCCACGTTATCTACGCTCATACGTTGTGATCAAGAGAAACATGAGAATGCCTAATGAACCCTAACCAACAAAAAGAGGTGAGTAGTGGTAGTCCGGTAAAGCCTAAATACCACGTCGGGGAATCGCCGCGAGGGGTTCCTGCGGAGAGATACTCGCCTCCCCTAAGGACCGGTTCATAGACCTTCTACCTAGTATAATATTACGTACTGCCACACACCGCCGTTTATGGGGCGCTTGATTCACACCCCCGTTGGGTTGAGGTATAATTGGGATCCAAGGTGGCCGGGTAGGCAAACGACCTATTGGGAGCGGATGTGGGGAGAGTGGCCCCATGTCCGGTTGGCGTGGATGCCGAAAGTGGTCTTCCACGGAAGTGTTTGGGCGCGGGCGGCGCAGCGGCTAGAGGCACATATTGATGATTTGAGATTGAGAGTGGTGTTGGCGGTATAGGTTGGGTAATTAGGTATTACCCGTAAAGCCGTGGGTGATTTGGTATCACCATATTGTCGAGGTGATGCGTCATCTTAGGGTGGCGTGTTATCCTTCCAACCCCCTGAGAAGTCGTGGTGAAGATTATACCAATATACCTAGGGTAGCACCCAAGCGGCACGGATCTCGTTAGGCTGTCTAAGCCAAGTCGCGGTGGTAAGGGCGTGTCTATCGTGTGGGGGAAAAGTGTACAACCTCTGCAGAGTTAATTGAATCTATTCGAATAGCCACGCCCTTGGAATGGGCAAGTGCTAGGGCGAACATCTATGATTAGATATACATTTTGATGATGACTAACCTGTGGTGTCATGACAAATGGTGATGACATGAGATAAACCGGGAACTAGCGAGAGCAGATTTTAGAGACTCGCTAGGGCCCAAACCCTTAATAATTACAACCCCCGGTTTGGGACTTGCCGAGCACGTTTGTACTCACCCTTCTATTTTTACGGATATCGGCATATCCGAAGGTAAGGTCGCCGTCGGCGTAGGAGACCCACGACGTAGAAGTTTACAAGACGTTGCTTAGAGAAAGACGTAGAAGTCCGTGAATTCCATCCGCTCAAGTTGCCTGTGGAACATGGAGTTGTGCCCGCACGGTCTAGCACTCTAGCGGGGCGTCACGCATAAACCAACGCTTCACGCTTGGCTACTCACGATCAATATAATCCGTAGTGGTGTCTTCAACACCGCTGTAAGTACATCTATCCTATGTCAACATATGCTCGAATAGTTCATCTATAACTCGATTCCCATTATTTGTGACTTCGGAAGCGTATTGGTAGCGTGATCCCGCGCCAATACGCGAGATTAAAAGTCCCATTAAAAAGTGGGGCGTGACAAGAATAGAGAAGTATTTAGGAACCTTGATCTCTCTCATTGTCTTCTTGATTAGCTAAACTACTCATTTATCTTACAATTCTTTTTAGTCATGTTATTATTCATAGTTTTATTTGCATTTATCATTTATTATTTACCCTCTCACTTTTAGTCTAGTTGGTTTGATAAGTTAGTAGACACATGATTGTGAGTTAATAGAATTCTTTACCCAAAGCTTCCCTGTGAATACGATACTCTAAAATACACCTAGGGAAAAGCTACAATGGTGTTTTATGCGCTTGCAGATTTCTCAATATTCTTTTAGCACTTAACAAACATCAACATGTATCGGGGTTCAAGGGCCCCTGTAGCTCACCCTACGCCTTCGTCCATGCGGCAGAGCTTACGACCCTATTGATGGTCCTTATACTCTAGATATAACCATCAACTATTGCATGAAATGATATAAAAAGGAACATGTTGATGGTAGATAAAGTCTAAAATTAATTATTAAATATGCCATCAATCAAGGGTCAATGCTACTAAAAAGATTATTATAACTAATAATTCCACGATTTTGTTGCATACTTAGTTTTACAACATGAACTCAAAAAATAGTAGAAAACAGAAGAAATTGAGGAACGTAAGAAAAGGATCAAAACAGAGGCACTAGTATAAATTCTAGGGGCATTAGTATAAATTCCGAGGGGACCTAAAGGACAAAATAAGACACCACGCCGAAGATGGGGCCCACATGTCAAGATATGGGGTCGCCTGTCCTGATAGGTGGGGACGGTTGTCTCTCTGGTCAAGCCACATGTCCAGCTTCTGGAAGCTTGTCACAACTGACCTTGAGATCCAATCTAGGCCGTCCCAATGAAGTCGGTTTGACTGATGGCTTAGATTCATCCCCAAGGATATAAAAAGAAGAGGCGAGCTCCCCACTAAAACCCTAATTCATTATTCAAGATATCCATTGTAATTTAGAGAGTTGATTAGCAACTAGGGTTTCCAAAGATTAGATATTAGAGAGCTCTAGTTCTTCAAGATATATAGTTTAGACAATCTATTAGAGATTCGAGGAAGAGTTCGAGTGTTGCTCAAGACTTCAGATTTGTTATTCTTGGAGATTCGGTAATACATTTTATTTGTTTCTCATTATTAATTTGCTTTATTTTATTTTATTTTATTACTCTTTGTTTATGTTCTTAGTATATTCTAGTTTGATATTTGATATAGCTCTAGTTAACAATGATTATATTCTTAAGATCATGGGAAACTTAGCTTTAATATTAAGGTAATGAGTTATTTGTGGATGCCATCTAATATGCTAGGTCGTGGGAGTAGTTCTTGGGGGTGATAGCCTGATTGAGTCTTCTATAGTCCTCACCCATATAGAAAATCTTGTAGAACGCGTGTTCACGTTAGAAGTTAATTTATTTCATCATAAATTCTCTAGTAAATGTTCCTTATGCCATATAATTATGATTTTACTTTGTTATAGATGAGAATATTTAATTTGCTATGCTTAGATTTAATGATTAGTAATTATTTAGATGTCTTTTTACTCATAGAGTAGTTATGCTTGTCTTTACTACATTAGTTGAGTCTCTATATTTTCTATCTCTCAAATACCATTATCATAGTTATCATTACCTTTATTATTATTATCATAGTTACTATTGTGAAATTGGGTTAAGCTAGATCTTAGTTATATTCACCTCTTGTTTCTTTGGGTTCAATATTAAAATTGTCTTAGTGAAGTGTTACAATCGTGATTCTATTTGTGCGCTTGCGGATATCTTATCTTTATTGTGTGCACTTAATAAATACCAACATGCCCATTTGTGCGGGGTCGGTTTCACGCTCCTATGTAGGTCATCACTATATGCCTGCGATGCCGCTTTGTCGCCTGTTGTTGTCGGAGACTTGTTACGTCCATCCGGGCGTACCATTAGTACGGGTTCCGCCGTTCACGGGTTGATCAGTGCACCAATTTCGTTTCTTATATGAGAAGGCAAATTCACTCGACTCGTTGAGTCCTTGGCCATACGTCGGCGAGGCGAACTCTAGCACACCTTGCGATCCCGATGTCGGCGGAGGTGGGACAACTACTCATCGGATTTGGTCTTTTTTTTTTTTGACCGAAGTCGGGAAGGAAACCCCCACCCTTATATTTTTGGTTTTTTTTTAATAATGCCCCAGCCTGAAATTCGCTCCCACTGGGATTCGAACTCGGGACCTGAGGGGTGCCTCTAGAGTGTCGGGTGGGGTGGGGTAACCAACCGAACACAACATCCTTTGGCCATCGATTTGGTGCGAAACCATGTGATGGGCCACCCCTTCCTAAAGCCAACCACGCGGTTAATAAAATGAAAACATTTTGTAAAAGATTTATTGTAGTAGTGGCCCATGGTGATGATCCGGGGTTTATACCCACAACAATAGGAGCGGAGGAAAATATCAGGAAACACAAAAGAAATTTTTGGATAAAATCCAAAATCTTTTTTTTTCAGTTTTCTTGTTGTCACATTCTGAATTTGACACTTGTGATATGTCAAAGTCGCCTTGTCATCAAGCAACATTGTTTTTGGAATTATCGAATGCATCCATACAGCATTTGATATTTGTACAAAAGTTGGCAAATTCTTAAAGATGACATAAGTGCATGGACTGACTCGTGAATCATTCTCCTCGTCTACCTGTTGGGAGAGTCGTGTTGAATGTGTTTAGATGCTAGAAATAATGGAGGTTGTATTATAGGTGGTTGACAGTGATTGACACATTGGCATGTAGTGAAGTTAGATCATTGGCAGATGATGAATTTGGTGACTTCCATTTTTTAGTGGCAATAATCATTTGGTCTGAAATATTATCAGTTGTTAATTTGGTCAACAGCAAGATACATAATCAAGAGATAAATATTTGCTTTTTTTTTTTCAAAAGCACAGAGAAACTGTTTTTTTTTCAAAACATTGGAATCTGCAAAAGAACTTGCAAAGGAGATGGATATTCATCCAGAGTTCCAAACCAATCATAATATCAAAAGAAAAAAAAGGACAACTGATGAGGGAACAGATGATAGATCTAATATTTCAGAATCTGCAGTGAAATCATTTAGGATCAGTGTTTTATTCGTATTGTTGATCAAGATATAGCTTCACATACCAGGAGATTTGAACAATATAAGGGCTATTATAAGAGGTTAATGGCTGCTTGTGTTAATCTCGAGGATGCACTTATTAAGCGTAGGAGAAACATAAGGGCACTCACAATGCAGACTCTACCATAGAGTCTATGTCTATTAATTAGCTTCACATTTATTGTACTTTCTTTGATGTATACTGATGTGACAATATATTTATGAAAGAGAGGAGCAGAAAAACTAAGACTCCGAGTCTTATGACTCCAAGTCCACGATACCCAAGGTAATAAATAGTTTTAGACTCTACGATAGAGTCCGCGTTGTGAGTGCCCTAAGACTATTGAGAATTGATGGGCAAGATTTATTTGGGGAGTTAAGTAGTTAACTTTTGTTCAGAATTTACTTAAGGATTCTATGGGTCCTCTTTATAATATATTTGAAGTTTCTATGGCCCCTGTATCCCAATGCATACAGAATTTTATTAACTATTCCTGCATCTGTTCTAAAGGAGTTTGTCTAAACTCAAGTTATTGAAACCCTACTTGTATTCTACTAAGACACAAGAAAGACTCAATATGGGTTGGTGACAATTGCACTTGAAAATGATGTCTTGGAGAAAATTAATTGTGAAGATATAGCCAGAGATATTATTTCGGAAAATACTAAATAGATGATGCAGTAGAACTTGAGGTTACTAATATTTCATTAGCCATATAATCTTTTATAAAATTTAGGGCATTTCTAAGCCCCAATTCTGGAGATGGCTCCCGGATAGCCCCCACCCCCAACACACACACACACACAAACAAAACATTCAACTGGCATTATCCCATTCTATGGCCCTTTTTTTTTTTTTTTTTTTTTATTATGGCCCCGATATTAAACACATGCTAAACCTTAAGGGGAGGACCAAGATACACCCACATTATGTAGTTGCTACATGCCCCTGCTAAGATTTTCAGCTCAAATGTGCACTTCATCACAAAATATGAGATTGTAAAGACCCCGGATGCTATTAGAATCATGCATTATTGGTATTTGGGTCCCATTGGCACACATGAGTGATGAGTCTGTAGACACATTTTTTACACGTTGTGACGTTGCATCACCAACAGCGCATTGGTTGCGAGAACTAGATGAGATACGTGTGGGTCAGATTTTCTGCTCAAATGTGCACCTCGGCGAAACAATGTGATTCCAAATGTCCATATCATGCATTTGGATTTTCCGATCCATACGCAAGTGATGAGTTCATTGATGAAGTCGTCATGCATGGCATCATTCATTCAGATTGGTTGGACACGGTTGAACGATTGATGTTTTTTGGAAGTATATGCTGCAACAGGAAAGGCTTATGCTGATCTGTAGGAATTTCCACGGCGTGAAACACCTGAGTGTTATAGATTGATGAGTGAAATGCATGATGCGTCAAACGGGTAGTAATAATCCATAATTCAAAGTGTGAACGCTGGACTGCCATCGTTGGCTTGATAATTGATTGAATGATTTCTTTGGCCCCTAGCACCCCTCGTGTCGCATTGGGTGAGGCTGTTGGACCTCTCATGGCTACTAGTTTCTTTGCGCGCGCCCATGCGCGCGGAGCATTGGCCGATCCTGTTTTTGATGACTGCAAGAAAAACGCAACAAAAGACATGTGACATCATGACGCCGGGGGATCGACTGTGTATCGCTGTTGTGGAATAACAGTGGAAAAGCGCCAGCGTTCAAGCAACAAATCAGCCATGGAATCTAACGTCTGAATGTCCCGCATGTCAGCGAAACATGTGTAGGCTGGTTATTTTCCTGACCAGAGGCCGCTATTGCACAGGATCGCTGGGCACCAGATGGAACATACGAATGATTTTGTTGGGAAATGTCTGTTGGTAAATAGCAATCGTGTGAAAGGAGGTATCTAAGCACAGTTAGATTTTTAAGCACTAATTAAATTTACCCATGGAGTGATGTCAGGTTGATACAAAACATTATACCAGGAGTTATCTGTTCTCACTATCCAGCCTACAGCTAGGCCAACAACATGGCACAACAACCGTGAGATGTTCAAACACTACATATATATTACATGAGATAGGGTGTTCAATGCTGATCAGCATGCAAGCAGTCGGCATACTGATTCTAAAACAAAAGCACTGGAGCATTATCAGGATATCATCCAAGGAGTGGTCATCGGAGGCACCATCTGTTGTTAAGTAGGGCCGGAAGGTTATCCACCGATGGTACCTGGTCATCAGCAACAACATTCACTATTAGGCAGTAAGATTTCCTTGATGAAGTTGAATAGAAGAATAATTTTGATGTTATAAGCAAAGTATAAGTCAAGTGGCCTCAGGTAAAACGTGGTGGTGTTTATCGAGTTCCTTCATTGGTTACAAACACAGAGATAACTAAAACGATTGGCCTCACGCTTTAGCATCTTCTCCTAAAGAGGCTCTAAGGTACTGATAAATGTCAAAAGATATCGAGAAGCCTACATGAAAAATGGAATTTCTATCAACCTCTATGCTACCCCAACCCCTCTACACGGAACTCGCGCTCTCTTCTCATCTACGCCGGCGATAGGTGACAGGTGCTGCTCGGTTAGTAACAAAAATCAGTCAAAGAATAATTTAAAACAAACATACCAATGTTTACAGCTGCCTAAAGAGAGAGGCTTCTGATAATGGATGAAAGAGAAGAAGTTGAGATGAAGACCATTAATTTTCCTGATGGACTGGCTTGCAACACCGCCATTAGATTAATCTAAAATCCAAAAAGTTCCTTAGAAACCACATGGACATATTGTCTTTCTGCGTTAGCGCAACAACCTGCATCCAAATTTAGACCAACCAGATTGGCTCCAAATTTTGCCACACATTTTTTTATGAAACTTGCAAATCAGAAGATTGTAGTAGAGAAGCAATTGAATTCTATATCGTTGATCCTAACCTGTTCATCCTAGGGTCTGTAGATGAACTGAGCAGAAATGCTATAAGCACACGGTGGAAGGCCAGACCTTCTCTCGGGTCAAAGCGCAATGTGGTGGTCCTCCATCCGATGCCCCCAATGAAACCGCCACACCATCACCGGTGGCCCTAGGGAGGCAAGAGTAGAAACCAAAGTTAAGATTTTCCATCATCACCTCTAAAGATTTTGATAAAATATTAAATGCAGTTCCCAAAATATTAGCTCAAAATTGTATGGCAACCAAAAAGTATGGCCTTAGCAGTTACATCCAAGTCAAGCTTTGAGGAACAGTGGCATCACTCAATTTAGCAAACAAAAACAACTCAATTTGGTAAACAAAAACTACATATCCTTCTTTTCCTCTGGTTTGGCAATAGGTTAATTGTCATTACAAATAGGCTCTAGGAGAAACTAATTGTGGAGCGACAACCCTGTGCATCCTGTATGTGTGGCAAGATCAATGGTAAGGTTCAGAAAACAAAGCATTCAAAGCTAGAAATTCTAGTACCTGGCAACATCAATTGGCCAATTATTCATTGATGAAACCATTTATAGTACCATTCAACAACATGAAGCCTGAAAGTGAGGCTACTTGTTTCTTTATGACTTGTAAATCTTAATCATATCAAAGTTATCTAAGTTTTCTTACGTAAAAAAACAGAAATGTCCCCTGGATCAACAACAGATATATAGTTAAATTGTTGAGAGCATAAAAGGACTTCAATATTATGAGGAGCATATAAACTCTATCCCTTTCCTCCACTCGAGTTTGAGAATGGAAAATAGATTCTTTTCAACTTCAGCATACAAACAACAAACAGGTAAAGAAGACACCAATGCTGTGCAACATCCTGCATTTATGACTTGTAAATCTTAATCATATCAAAGTTATCTAAGTTTTCTTCTGTAAAGAAACAGAAATGTCCCTGGATCAGCAACAGATATATAGTTAAATTGTTGAGAGCATAAAAGGACTTCAATATTATGAGGAGCATATAAACTCTATCCCTTTCCTCCAATCGAGTTTGAGAATGGAAAATAGATTCTTTTCAACTTCAGCACACAAACAACAAACAGGTAAAGAAGACACCAATGCTGTGCAACATCCTGCATAATAGATACATAGGATATACAGACAGGAAGCATTTTGACTGACACACAGAATGGAGAACCAGTAGCACAATCTAAACCACAGCGTCACCCAAAACTGCGATGTGCAGGCCCTTTCCTCTCTTCTTGATGCCCTTTGTTTCAAAAGAAATTTATGGAAAAGAAAATAGTGTCGAGTAAGCCCTTTTTTCTTTATTAAAACCAAATAAGGCCTCCCCCAATCAGTCCTATGGACCAAACCGGAGAGATTTATGAGTGATACGTAACGAAGAAAGAGCAATGGAAGAATATCGGTCAAGTACAAACTGTATTCTTACCTGAGAACAAAAAGAGGCTGCTTTTTTCACACCTCAAGCAGCCTACGCAACGAATCGATCTGCTGAAGGTCGGAACCTGCAGGAACCTGGCGTTTTGAGGTCGGTACGGGTGGTGGCGTCCTCGAAGAAGCTTCAAAAATGGGGGAAAACGAACTGACCTTTGGGAATCCCGTCGGCCCCGGGTCAGCTCTCGAATCGAGCGGCGCCCGCTCCACCGGATCTGTGCCGCCGCCGGCCGCGCCGTGCCGCCGCGCTGCGCCGCCCTCAAGCCGCCAGCCCGCCGCGGCGCGCCGCTGCAAGGCGCAGCGCACGGCGCAGAGCCGGCCGCGCGCCCGCGGCCCCCCCCGCCCAGCGGGCTAGGGCCCGCCAGCGCCGCAAAGCTGGGGCCGGCCGGCCGCGCCAGCGCCGCCATGCGAGAGGGAGAGAGGGAGGGAGAGGGAGGCGGCGGCTATGGCCGGGAGAGGCGGGGCGGGATTAGGGCTAGGGTTCCAGTGATGATATATATATGAGGCGGAGGAGGCGGCTCCACCGTTGGATTGAGAATCGAACGGCCCAAAATAATCCGGGTGGCGTGGATAGCCTGTGGTCGGCGTTTTCTCCACACCAAATATTACTCTTTAAATTCCGCCTTTTCGTGATTTGAAGGTCCGATTAGGAGGGAGACGAATTAAATTGGTGGTCTAAGGCCCTATGTGGGACCAAGGTTGCTAGAATCGTGCCACATATAAGCAAGAAGCGTCTCTCCCCTCACTTCTCGCGTTTTGCCGCTACCAGTTCATTTGCCTGCTTATCGTGTGGACTGCGGCTGTCCAATTCACCTCGAAGCCTTTGGCGGGTTTTTTCAGCGTTTTCCACGGATAATCACTACAACGCGGTCCCAAACACGTCCTAAATGTCATTGTTGGCATTGAGAATTGGTGGATGTACATTGACTGACTTCTTTGGCCCTTAGCGCTCGTGCCACATTATAGCATGTAGACTCGCTCGTAATGTCCGCCAACGACGAGGGGTCGTCTAAATTAAATGTATATTGCTATTCCATCTGTCTAAAAAAACTTGAAACTATGGGAATCATGTCGGTCAATTTGACTAAATTTTGACCTAATTTATATTAATTATATTAATATTTATGTCTCAAACAAAATTTATTACAAAAATATATTCCGTCATGAATTTGTTGATACTAATTTTGCATTATAAATATTACTAAAATTTTATATAAATTTACTCAAAGTTGGAGTGGGTTGACTACTTGGGAAGCGAGAATTGCATGTGTTTTGGGGACGAGAGGGAGTACACGTTAGCGATCTCATACTCGGTCTCATACGATTACCACGTAAGATTTGTGATGACCGGAGAAGAGAGATAAAGAGGAGAATATGAGTTATTATTGTCATGCAACTCACAATCTTATCATATTTTTACTCTAAACTTAAACTAAGGAATTGCGAGTTACTATAAGACAACTTAAAAAGACAACCATTGTACATATAGTCTATCGAGTCGTCTTAAATTATGTGGCACTCTATGAGTCTATGAGACAACGCCAATATACTTGATCGTCTAATAAAACATTTTAAACAAAAAGACTCAAGAATCTATCACTTAAAAATCATAGTTCTAACATGATGAGCATCTAAGATTTTTCCAATATTCTCTATTTTGTCCCTTTTCTCCATTTATTATGCATTTTTTGGGGCCAATTATTTGCTTACGCATCATTATTAGAATTCTTAGTTATTGTGATTTGATTAATGCTACACGGGGCTACTTTTCTACTCACACTTGTTGAACATCATGTTATTCTGGTTCGAGTTGCCCTTTTCCGCTCGGGCTAGGCCCAGTCCAATGGTGGGCTGGGCCCACTTATGAAGGCTTGTCATTTTCTGCAAGCCCGTAATAAGAACGAATTGGGCTCCTCTGCTCGTCACTCTCTCAGAGGACACGGACACACAACACACAGTCTGTTTCTCAACAACAAAAAAAAAAAAAAAAAAAAAAAAAAACACAGCCTGTATGTCAGGAATCAGGAGGTGAAAAATTACGTTGCAGGTCGCCGATTTCAAGCGCCCCACTGTTGGATTGACGTGCTTGCCACAAGCGCCCGCCAGGCTGCCACGATCCACGAAAAGTACTCAGTCTCAAACAAGTCTTCGTCTCAATTTTAAATTCTGCTTAAAAAACAATACTCACATTACATATCTAAATAAGTTCTTTTTTTTAAGGAGAGCTCTGATTTTATTCAATCAAGTAAGGATTACAATCTCCACGAGGAGGCTCTAAAAACTAATAATGTATCAAAGTGTTTGGTTGTCTGGAGTTCTCACAGAGTCTATAGTCCCGCGAATGCATCCAACCCCCTCAGCTTGGCTCGTGACTCGTGAGAATCCATTTTCAGACAGCCTGTAACTCACAGGAGCAGCGAGAGTGTGGGCATGGTGGCCAAAGCATGCGAGGGCGATGCTGGCATGAAAACTCGGAAAATGTTAACTATCCGCGCTCTTCATCCTCTAAAAAAAATATTATGTCGTGATCATCTGATTCTTTACTCTATACTACTTTCTCTCGCACTCCTCCATCCTCTATATCTCTACTCTATATCGGTATTTTTTATTAACCACTTCTAACTTTTAGGTGTCATTTTTATATGATTAGTATCTTTCGCATATCTCGATTCAAACTAGTCCGTGTTGTTTGGCAAAATAAGTTCTCCAGCCAATTATTTCAGAAGTGAGGTACACCAGTGCATTTGCTTTTTACCAATTCATCATTTATGTGCACCTGTGTTGGGACATGGATGGATGAGTCATGGAGACTTACCAACCACCAGAGCGTGCGCCGAACATCTAATAACCTTTATGTTCCATTGTGCAGCTACCAAAGGTGAAACCTTCACTGGGCCCACTAAAGGGAGCGAAGGCTTCTCCCAAAGCGGCGAAGGTGCCGCTAAACAACTCTTGAATTGCCCTGTGCAGAGCATAGTGGCGAAGGCTCCCAAGTTGGCGAAGGTTCTCGATGGAACAAAGATCATGGCAAAGGCTCCCAAGTTATTGGAGGCTCCCGGTGTAGCTGGAAGTCTAGGACAATGATCATGGCGGAGGCTCTCGATGCATGTAGTGGAGGCTCAAAACAACTGTCAAGGTGGCGCTCATTAGGTCGATATGGCCCTCCGCTAGTTAATGAGCCTCCAATTTGCCTTAGCTAATGCCCATAAAGTGTGGTGGTGACCGCGACTGAAGTACGAGGATGCCTCGAGGATTAGTTCAAACAAAGAAATCCAGGGTATATGCTAGGGTTTCCTAGGGGCATCGATGTAGATAAGTCACCTCTTGTACAGTTACCAGTTACCTATAGGGGGATACCCAACCCCTATGTAAAAAGTTAGCTGAGATCGTTTATGAAACCCTATTTTGGTGAGCCTGTCCCGAACACTGTTCGTACGTGAAGCCCTCAGCCACAACTTAGGGCCTTCGCTCCTCATTTAATCCTGCCAGCAATTGATTCCCAACAACCTATTGCTTATTGTCTACCGACAAAATTTGATTTCTTGTGTACTTTGAATTGTAATACAATAAACTAGTAATATAGTTTAAAAAGATTTTTGTTAACGTGAAAGGACAAGGGAGACTATGGACAAGATGTATAAGTTGGATATATACGCATAGGTTTAGTTATAGATAAAGTTATATGCACAGCTTTATAACTTATTTTTTTATTAAAAATATAAAACTTTCCAAAAAAAAAAAAAAAAGTTATGTGAAATTCTTTTTTTATTAAAAAGAAAAGTTGTGGGGCTGTCGGAAATTGACCGCCAGGTAGCTTCCTGGTGGTCGTCCGTGATTTAGGGACGCCGCATCCGTGGCACCACCATGGATGGAGACACTGCTCTAGTACACAAGGGGAAAAGGGAAAAATAAGTACATCGATTTCATTCATCGTGAGCTTTCTTTCATGACGTGAGGGTACTTGTAGTAAGAGAGACATCACCCACTCAATGGTATATCATGTACCCAGTGTTGCAGCTTCGAGTGCACTCTTTAAAATGAGATGTGAAGGGAAAATTATCACAAATAGTGTGTGTCAAAGCTATGATGAGGACTGAATAAATTTGGTTCAAGCTTTTTTTTTTTTTTTTTTTTTTTTGAGTTGCCTCTTATGCAGATACAGTGTAGTATCTGTTCATACACACGCACACCTACACACCACACACACACACACACACACCACACGCGTGTGCAACCGCACCCTCTACAACTATACAATACGGAGATATGAAGATCGCGTCGTTCTTTTGAAATCAAGAGAATCAACCCGACTCCGTGGCGGCGAGATCGTCGCATTTCCCAATTGAATGTTCCACGCGAAGAGGCAAACACTCGGAAAACAATCCGAGTAAAGACAGGGAACACTGTTCCCATGAGAACCTACTGTTCCCGGTGAGAACGCGAGCAATCAGGGGATCGAACTCGCGACCAGCCGTTCGCACACCAGCGATACGACCAGCTGAGCTAGCTAGAGATGAAATACCCAATGATGCAAGATATCTCAGGGCGTGCTTGTTTATCTGGGTCGCGAGCCAGGCCCAAGCCCCCAGCCACCCTGTGCAAGGCCAGGCCTTGTTTGGTTTTCTTTCCCAACTGGACCAGGCTGGTGCGGGATGGTGTTTGTTTTCCTGCGCTGCATTGGAGGGCCCACAAGTCAGCCACACCCACCAACTACCTATGCGATGCGACTATGCCCGCATCGATCAGAGCCCAAGCAAGATGGCCTTCTCCATCTCCTTGTGATGTGCTCCTCCACCAACTTCTGTAAAAACTCAGTCCTGTCTGCTTGCAGTCGCTGTAACCGGCGGCCCACCGCGTCAACGACCAGCCACCGTGCCATTGCCGGCACGAAGCCCCACACCCTGAACATGCATGAACTCCATCGTCTCCTCCGCCGTGCCCACGGTCCCGTCCGATCATGTTCGTCACTAAGAAACAGTGTCATCTTTTAGCATCAAATTACTTCAGGATCGGGTGGAATGGCGTGGTTATCAGAGATCATGTTCGGGCAGTCCTGCTTGTTGCATGGAAGGCGATCCATTCGGCAAGGGATGCGGAAGAAGTCGAGGCCATGGCGGTGCGGGAAGGGTGTTGCCTAGCTGCGGAGGATCCAGCGACACCAATGGTTCTAGAGGCAGACAATACCACAGTTTGCAGCACGATGAAGTGCCAAATATACCGAGGACCGTACATTTTATAGTTGCAGGAGGCCTGATTTTTGAGTGGAATATAGTCCACACGAGAACAGAAGGGAGGGAAACTGTGCTGCCCACGAGCTCGGACAACTGTCCCTAAGATCCAATAGTGCGTCTGTTTGGCGTAACGTTTGTATCGAGCAAATTATTGCTCAGGACTCTGTTTCCATGCCCGAGCAATAAAAAGCCTCTCTCTTACTCGCAAAAAAATGCTTATGAGTTGAGAAATTGATTCGAGGCATCCATCTTGATAGAATTGGAATGAGCCGGTCATTACTGCGCAGTATCCGATGATCACATAGGGCAATACTTTCTTTATCTCAAAACAAATCAAATCCTAGCTACTCAGCACACTTCACCTACTAGGATTTTCTGGAATCTGTGATAAATTGAAAAGTTAGGGACTCCCCCCACGTTTAACTACGATTCTAATTTTTTTTTGACCTAGAGTTAAAAAACTAAGAATATAGACCCCTTAAAATAAGTATTAAAGTATCAATTGCTATATACTACATAAGGAAAATCATTATTTACATGAAAAAAATTTAAAACTAAAGTTCATGTCAAATAGTTTCCAGTTCCAACCTATACTGTACGAACCAAATGTCAAATTTAAAATATTACAAATTACTATGCTGCATAACTTATAAATCATTACAACTTATGTTTTGTAATCTTTTAGTTTATGGCTTAGGCACACTAATGCCTCATCAAACATACACAATCACAAATACACACACACATCATCTTTATAAATACACACAAGTGCACCCTACTTCTATAACGGCCCAAAAAAAACTAAGCCGGCCCAAAAAACTAAGCCGGTAGAGACTATATTATTGATGGACACCTGACATAATTAGTTTTAAAATATGTGTATAAGACTAACTCTTAATAATCAAGATCTGGGTACTTTCTCTTGTATTAAAATATCGAATAAAATGCTTAGAGCTAGCTCATAAATCATTGTTGGAGCTGCCTTGAAAAATCTGATCTACTACACCTATATATATATAGACAAAACACACTAGCGATTCTCTCAACATGCAAACTATTCACCTCATCATTCCACTAACAGTTGCATTTATGGTCAACTAGCATTTGCAATTATAATCTACATACAAGCAAGACACATCATCCACTTGCATTATGCCACACAATCTATTAACATTAACTTATAATTGTTTATCCCTTTATATAAACAATCTTATTCCAAACCATCAATAATTTTTGTGGCAACACATGGGGTATTGTTTTCTTGATCCTTGAGACCTTAAGTTTTTTTTGTTGGAAATTCTCATTAAATAACTCACATGTTTATATCTTTTTTTCCATCATCAAATGATCAACTCACATGTTTATATCTTTCTTTCCATCATCAAATGATCAACTCATATGTTTATATTTTTTCTTTCCATCATCAAATGATCACTAAAAACTAACCTTAAATTCCGCGACAACGCGTCTAGATTTTTTTAAAGTTACATATATTACTAGAAAACAAACACTGAAGGTATGTTGGATCATTAGCGAGGTTAGTATTTTCTCAAATCTATTCTTACAAATGAACCGATAATTTTTTATGTTTTACATTAAGTTACAAAACTATCCTCCACAAGTTAGTGACCTATGTTTTCTTTGAAGTTGAAGATCCAAGATTAAGATGATGTCTTTTCTTTAGTTCATTATTAAAAATACTTTTAAATTCCTTTTAGCTAGAATAAATTTATTTTTGCATACCCGAAAGAACACGTGGGAATTCACATATATATATATATATATATGATGGATGAACCTACGATATGTTATTGCTCAATAGAAATAGATAGTAAAAGTAGCTACTGTCTGGTACGGTGATGAGATGCCGTGTCCCCATCCTACTGCTCATAGAAACTGATTAAACACCTAATATTTCATTAATCATGCATAATTGTCCTCCTCATCACTATTCCATACTATAGCCAACATGTGATGTGAGTGGTTGCAATGGAAAAGAAAACTATCAAATGTTTATAGGAAACGACAATTAGCTTGGTACATATTTATTTATGTTTTACCTTTCTATAAATTTAAAAGCAATTACCTATTAGCCTACATCGAATTAAAATACAACTTTCATTTATATTTATTTTCTCCCACTATAAAATACAAAAATATTTATATACAAATAAAACATAATTCTACTTTTCATATACTAACTATATATATATATGTTGAGGAACTATAAGAAAATCTATAGTAAGGACTTAGTTGTCATTTGTCAACGTGTTAATGACTAGTTTGTCCGCTAGTAGTGATTACATGAGGGCAACGGATCGGTGTAAACCAAACTCTTCGTGCAAACCTTGTAAACTTCTAAGGCGGCGTCCATGGCCCGCGCCTCCGCCGTGGGCGTCGGCGAAGTGCGACACACGTTCCACGGCGGAGATCTCCGTGGGTCGTGGTGCGGCCGGACATGGCGCCCAATCGCCCCGTAGTTAGCGTGGCCCATGGTCGACCACGGAAAGCGAGAGGATCCTCGGGGACAAGCAATGGTGAACCGTGAACGGTTTTGAGCGAGGTGTCGGTCGGCGCCATGGCACTTCCGGTCGTGCGGTGAGGCGGAGGACACAACCACAACTTCTCTACGGAGCGAATCGTAGCCGGACACATCACCATGGCGGTGAGCGAGTCGGGCGAGGGTGCGGTGAAGTGGCTTGTCGAGGTGGAGGTGGCCGAAGAGGCGAATGGCTCTCGGCTCCCGCCCGGCCGAGGTGGGTTATGCCGGGGACGCCGTGCTAACATTTGCACTAGTGCCGAGTGCGGTGGCACAAGTGTCAGCGAGTCTTAGGGATGAAAAGGGCGACGAGGACCACGATGGTGCTCAAGGCAACGTCCATCGTCAAAAAACTCTGCAAAGAAACTGCTCTAGTTCGTCTCACACCATGGTTGGTGCCTTCTATGGGTATTTATAACGGTTGGCATCGGCCTTATCCTTGTCCTTCACCCCAGGATGCCACCACGTTAATTGTTCCGTCATATGTAAATCTATATCTATATTTATTTATATATATCTATATCTGGTAGCTTATTCTACACCCCTCAGGTGTAGGACTACACCCAACCTAGGACTACACCCAACCCAACCTAACAGCCCAGCCATTCTAACCGGATCCCAAACCAACTCTCCACCTCCACGACCCGTTAGTGCATCCACCCACCCGTCCCCGCCAGGCTTCTTTTCCACCGACGCGAGCGCGAGCGTCGAGCGGCGCGGAGCGACGCGAGACGCGAGCGCGAGGGGTCCGCGGAGCACGGGGTGGGCGGCGCGCGGCACGGCGCAGCGGCTCGCGAGCAATGGCGCGCGCGGAGGCGAGGCCGGGCACGCACAGCGGCGAGGTGCGCGGCGCGCGAGCGAATTACTGAACATGGGGGCGCCGCGAGCAGAGGCGTGCACACGAGAGCAGCGGCGCGCGGGTGCAGCGCAGCAGAGGAGCGACGCTCGCGCGCCCAGGGGAGCAGGCGCAAAGGAGATTGCGCACGAGCATCCGGCGGCAGGGAGCGGCGGCGCTGCAGGTGAGCAGGCCCGGACTAGGCGATATCTCCTGTCGTGATTTGCTGAAATTTATGTGAATTCTGACATCGATTGTTCAGTAATGCGTGGTTTTGCCTTGTGAAGAGCTGCTGCTGGACGGTGCGTCGGACGGGGACGATGCGTCGGGGCCGGGAGCTGGAGCGGGGTGTGGGACTCGGAGGAATTGATGGATCTGCACCCCACGACGACGTCGGCGACGCGCGCCGCCTCCGCGAGCGTCGCCATCGCGACGGCGGCCAGGAGAAACACGACGAGGAACACGCAGGCGCGGGCCATTATTGCGATGCTGCAGCCTTGGCGGTGCGGTGGCTGCTTCTTTATTGCCTGGTTTGCTTATTGCTTGCGTTGCTTGCTGTGTCCTGTGTGGTGTGATTGCGATAACGGCCTCCTCCGTCCACCTTTGTCCTTGTTCTCCGTCCACCTTTGCCCTTGTTCAGTAATGATGCTGCTATTTTGAGTTGCGGAAATTGATTATCCCGCTGAAAATGTTGAGGCACTAATCAAATTTTTTTAATGGGTTCAAGGATTAATGTCCATCTCTGCTTGGTTAGCAATAATTTTGATGCAAATCATGCCTTCTTCTACGAATGTGTAATGGTGCAGCCTGATAATGATTGGAGAGGATGCGGCAAAGAGGATGCAAATCATGCCTCCTTCCACGATGACTCTAGAAATTACTGACTCTGTAAATCACAGTACTCTAGAAAATACTAATCGTGGCACTTATACTGACTTTAGTATTATTGTATTATAGAAATTACTGGATATGGGTATTATTACTGGGTTGCAGTGGTGATGCAAAGAGGAGAATGGAGATGCAAAGAGGAGAATGGAGTATTTTTGCATAGAACAGATGACAACTTGCATGAGTATTTTGCACTTGAATGACTTCTCAGGAAAAAAAATTACGAAATTGGTACTGCTGTTAACTTGACGAATCACTGAAACAATGCACGAAAGACTTCGTAAACTGGGATGCAAAGAATGACTAGTTATGGAACGAGTACAACAGTTTGGGAGAAGCAGGAGAGGACGCATGATTGCTACCTCTGATGGAGTGAATGATTGATAATACTGAGCCTACACTACTGACATGACAGTTTTGTCAAACCACGTGGACTATGGATTACATAGCTCCAATTTACTAACAACTAGTTGTGTCAAATTATTGAGGCCAAATCACTTGGACTATGCAATCATGTAACTTTAGATTACTCACTGATCAAATTACTGAGCCCTAATTACTTGATGCACTTCCTAAATGAGGCACAGCCAAAAGAATGTGATATTGTTTTGCTGAGTAATGAAACTGTCAATTAGTGAACAATATTGTCAAACATGCCACCTAGTATACATTACTATACTCAAACTCGCTGAAATGAAATTATTATAAATTATCGACCATAGATTACTTGAGCTATCTACACTAATCTCAGCAAGATGGGCTGAACCTTAAACTCGACAAACTACACTAATTTCAGCATACGACATGAACCCTAATCTCGGAGACACTATATACACTAATCTCGGCATACGCCATGAACTCTAATCTCGTGAGGCGCCCAACCCTAATCTCTACAAGCGACATGAACCCTAATCTCGGACACGTTATATACACTAATCTCATCTGGGCGGCATGAACACTAATCTCGAAACGCCCCAACCCTAATCTCAGTATAGCCAATGAACCCTAATCTCGTGAGGCGCCCTTAACCCTAATCTTAGAAATTATCGACCATAAATTCTTGAGCTATATACACTAATCTCGGCGAAAGCCATGGACCCTAATTTCAGCGGACACCTGAACCCTAATCTCGATGCTTCGACATGAACCCTAATCTCAATAGACACTATATACACTAATCTCGGATACGCCATGAACTCTAATCTCGCCAGACGTCCCAAACCCTAATCTCTACCAACGACAAGAACCCTAATCTCAATACACGTTATATAAACTAATCTCGGCGAGGCGACATGAACACTAATCTCGAAAACGCCCCGAACACTAATCTCGACCAACGCTATATACCCTAATCTTAGAAATAACTGACAATAAATTACTGAGCTATATACACTAATCTCAGCAAAAGCCATGGACACTAATCTCAGCAAAATGTGTGAACCCTAATCTCAGCAAAATGTGTCAACCTTAATCTTAGCAAAATGTGTCAACCCTAATCTCAGCAAAATGTGTGAACTCTAATCTCAACAAAATGTGTCAACCCTAATCTCAGCAAAATGTGTGAACCCTAATCACAGCAAAATGTGTCAACCCTAATCTCAGCAAAATATGTGAACCCTAATCTCAGCAAATGTGTCAACCCTAATCTCAGCAAAATGTGTGAACCCTAATCACAGCAAAATGTGTGAACCCTAATCTCAGCAAAATGTGTGAACCCTAATCACAAAGAAAAATGTGTCAACCCTAATCTCGGCAAAATGTGTGAACCCTAATCTCAAGCAAATGTGTCAACCCTAATCTCAAAGAAAATGTGTGAACCCTAATCTCAGCAAAAATGTGTGAACCATAATCTCAAAGAAAATGTGTGAACCCTAATCTCGGCAAAAATGTGTCAACCCTAATCTCAGCAAAATGTGTCAACCCTAATCTCAGCAAAATGTGTGAACCCTAATCACAGCAAAATGTGTCAACCCTAATCTCAGCAAAATGTGTCAACCCTAATCTCAGCAAAATGTGTCAACCCTAATCTCAGCAAAATATGTGAACCCTAATCTCAGCAAAATGTGTCAACCCTAATCTCAGCAAAATGTGTGAACCTAATCTCAGCAAAATGTGTCAACCCTAATCTCAAAAAAACACCATGAACCTATACCCTAATCTCAAATTACTGAATTACCAAAAAAGAAACATTACTGATGATGGTATATGTTTAGTCCATTACTATGTATCTCAATTTGTGAAAATAAACATGGCATATTATTTCATTACTCAAAGTCTGAAACTAATGAGGGATCACCGAGAAGAAAGAAAAATTACATGTTTCATTACTGAAATCATTTTAAGATTTTAAACATAGAGTGAAAGCTAGGATATCTGGATTCCTGAGTCAAGTATAAACATAGAGTGCACAAAAGAAAAGGAATAGTAACTTGTGTTCGTATCTTAACATTCAGGCCATTTTAGCCTAAGCATTACAAATATTTGATTGGAAAAAAACATGAATCCTATTCTTTTTCTTTTATAGGTGGGTAAAAAAATTACTGCCACCTACTCGTATTACCAGATGATTGTACTTTAGGGGCGTCCAAGTTGCTTTCATGAGCACGCCTTTGCTCCCAAATCTGAGCATCTCAAAATTACTGGCTACTCATTTGGGTAGTGCTTGGGAAGTACTAGTTACAGAGAGATACTATCATGATTTCCTAGTGATGCTATCATGCTTTTTCTCCTATATGTACTTGGCACCATTGATAATTTATTCATATGCTCTGTCAGTAAGATTTGCGTAGCCTTTGCACCGACCTCAAATTTATTCAGTAAATTTCAAACTGTGGATTGTGAGAAGATACTATTACTGAGTTCAGTAATTGTGGATTGTGAGAAGCATAGGTTATTTTCACCAGTCTGCATGTGAAGAAAAATGCTAGCAAAATGTACTGGATTATTGTGAAAATGTATTGTATTCCTCTCGACGACCACAGCAGCAACGCAAGGGCAGCGACAGGCAAAAAAGCATTGCCAGGTTGCGATTTGCACCTCTACTTCTCCACTACTGCCAGAAATTACTGAAGAAGAGGATCATACTATGCCAGGAGATCGAACATGGCAAGAGCGCGCGCAAGCTAGCAAGGGAGAAACCGACGAAAAACTATCCCCACCAAATCCGTGAAGGCACCAAAAAAAATAGGAATCTTGACCACAAATCAAGAGGAGGCCTGAAGAAATTTGAGTGGCAGCCGCAACCCCTATTTTAGTAATTGATATAGCATAGTTTCTATCAATTCGGTTCAACATAATAACTGAATTTTAGCATGTGCAAATCTTTCGGTATAGGTTCATAATTGCTGAGTGTGAGCGGAGTAGGAGATTACTGCAGTAAATAAAACTACTAAACGTTCACAGATTATTGCAGTAACTCTAGAACAGCCGAAAGGTATGCATCTCAAACAAATTATCCTTTTGTCTTTTGGACAAACAAGCAGTTTGGGATTACTGAATGATGGAGAAGATATTAAACCCCAAATAATGTTATCATATTTTGTCTGATCACTTGGAAAAGCAATATAGATTACTAAGCTTCAAATTACTGACGTGCTAGTAGTGGTAAAAATTACAAAGCCAAAAAACACTCTAAAATTATCTAGGACACAAAAATTATATTATTGATCTATTTTTGCTAAATAATTAGAGAGTTAGTAAAGGTAGAATTACTAAAGCAAAGGAGACTAGAGGTTCTTGAAATACTTGAATTACTGCCCCAAAACCCCTTGCCTAGTTGGGGGTATACTTTTGAAAAAACATTTGCTCCAAAACCTATTATGGGGCATAATTTTCAAAAGACACTTGACCCAAAACCCATTGCCTAGTAGGGGGCATGCTTTTCAAAACACACTTGCCCCAAAACCCATTGCACGGTAGGGGGCATGTATTTAAAAGGACACTTGCCCCAAAACTCTCAACCCTAATCTTAGCAAACGCTCTACACAATAATCTCGAAAAAACGCCATGAACCCTAAACCCTAATCCGATCAAACACCACGAACCCTAATCTCAACAGGCGCCCTGAACCCTAATCTCGGCGAGAATGTGTGAACCCTAATCTCGAGAAATGTGTGAACCCCTAATCTCAACAATGTGTGAACCCTAACCTCGGCGGAATGTGTGAACCCTAATCTCGCGGGAATGTGTGAACCCTAATCTCAAAATGTGTGAACACTAATCTCGGCAAAATGTGTGAACCCTAATCTCAACAGAATGTGTGAACCCTAATCTCAGCAGAATTGTGTTAAGTGTGCACACAACTTCACCGCTCGGCCTCGAGGGCCTACCGGCCCTCTTGTCCTCGCTACCTTTGCTCAGAGGCCAGCCTGCGGCGCTAAATTTATATAAGGAAGATGTGTATGTGCAACAAAAAACAATAGGAACCCTAATCTCGAACAATGTGTGAACCCTAATCTCGGGACAATGTGTGAACCCTAATCTCGCGAGAATGTGTGAACCCTAATCTCGGGACAATGTGTGAACCCTAATCTCAAATCGAGAATGTGTGAACCCTAATCTCGGCGAAATGTGTGAACCCTAATCTCAAAGACAATGTGTGAAACCTAATCTCCTCGCACAATGTGTGAACCCTAATCTCAAAGAAAATGTGTGAACCCTAATCTCAAAATGAATGTGTGAACCTAATCTCGGCGAGAATGTGTGAACCCTAATCTCAAAGAAAATGTGTGAACCCTAATCTCGGCAAAATTGTGTTAAGTGTGCACAAAACTACACCGCTCGGCCTCGAGGGCCTACCTAGCCCTCTCGACCTCGCTACCTTTGCTCGAGGACAACTGCGGGTGCTAAATTTATATAAGGAAGATGTGTATGTGCAACAAAAACAATAGGAACCCTAATCTCAGGCGAGAATGTGTGAACCCTAATCTCAGCACAATGTGTGAACCCTAATCTCTGCACAATGTGTGAACCCTAATATCAGCAGAATGTGTGAACCCTAATCTCAGACACACACGGCCCAAATCCTAATCTCGACAAGCGACATGAACCCTAATCTCAATATACGCTATATACACTAATCTCGAAAATTACGACCATAAATTCTCGAGCATGTATTAATGAGCAAATGTCATGAACCCTAAACTCGCAAACGCCATAGACCCTAAACTCGAAGAAACGCCACAAACCCTAAATCGGCAACCACCATGAACCCTAAACTCGGTAAACAACATGAACCATAAACTCGGCAAACACCATGAACCCTAGACTCGGCATTAATTTATGTGGTTACTGACAACATAAATTAGGATTACTGACATAAAAGTCTTTAATTACTAACAGAAAACCTAAAATCAGCAAATGTCAATAACCCTAAACTCGGAAAACACAATGAATCCTAAACTTCGGCAAATGTCATGAACCCTAAACTTCGGCAAACGCTACAAACCCTAAACTTCGATAACGCCACTAACCCTAAACTCAGCAACTGCCATGAACACTAAACTCGGTAAACTCCATGAACCCTAAACTCTGTAAGCAAAATAAACCCTAAACTCAACATTCAATTGTGTGGTTACTAAAAACAAAAATTTGGATTACTAAAAGCAAAGTCTTTGATTCACGGCATCAAACTCTAAACTTCGGCGACACTGGCCAACAAGCCCGCCCCGCCCTAAACCCTAATCTCAACAAACGCTCTATATCTAATCTTAGAAATTACCGACCATAAAATAATCGAGAATGTATTAATGACCATAATCAATTGCATTCTTGAACTTGATCAACTACTAACAAATGCTCTATTACTGAGCCCCAAGGATCAAAAAGATCAATTATTGAACACTCAGGGTGAACTTTAAACTACCACTTAACACATGAAGAGATGGAATTACTAAAGAAAAACAATGAAATCCTAGAAAAAGGAAAATACTAACACAAGAATTATGCACTAGTCAGATGGAAGTGAAAAGCAATAAATTACTGAAGCCATTGAGAGCTATGGAAATGAAGTACCACCGTTTCACCTTGGCGGTAGAACAAATTAGCTCTTTTCGAATAATAAGAGAAATACTATGAAGAACTCACAAGATACTAACAAGATCATGCAGATTGCATAAAAATGTTATGATTACAAGATTACTGGATCACTGAGTTACTGAATTCCTAATATTGATACAAGATTGCTAAATTACTGAATATCTCAACTTGTGTCAATATGTACATGTTTGTTTCAATTAACAAACACATAGCAACTGGCCATTAGCACCATCAAGTACTGGCATCATCTTGTGCATTAGGCAAGGAATTAGCCTCCACATGCTGAATCTAATCTGTACATGGCTCTATAATCTCAGCAGTTTTAGGGCCTCTTGACACTTCTCTTGTGCTAGGATCAAGGATCTGCATTCCAAAAAAAAGGCAAGTGTGAGGTAAGCATGACCAAACACAAGTCTGTCCTGTAGCATTCAGCTAAGGTTATCCAGATAGAAAAAGAAAGTGCATGCACATGTATATTATAATTACCAAAGGTAAATAATTACTGAACAAATTTGACTGAATAAAGTTAAATGAATGGACTACTTTGGAAAAGGCATTGAACACACTAAGCTTAAGGAGTTACTGAATTGCATGTTTAAGGAGTTACTTAACGAAGGAGGATAAACAATAAAATGGATTGAACTAATTCATTAACCAATTACTAAAACAAAAAGCTCATGGGGCAACAAAAATTGTGCTACTAAACTAAAAAAGCCACGACTGCTTATCCATGACTGAAGCCAAAATCCTCACATATCTGTTAGGCTAACTTAGTAAAATGTGTCGTATTCAGTAGTCACACTCTCTATAGCTCCATGAACTACCTAGGAATCTCCGTGGAAAACAAAATACATGAAATAGAATCAATTGAATACCACGCCGTCAGTTTCAAAGGATGTGCTTTAAAAGATGGCTTCTATAGACTGAAAATATGCCCGGTTGAAAATATGGTGATGCCTGCATTCAAAAGAGAAAATTAGTCAGTCATTAAAGAGAATGGTAGATGTCCAGAATGCATGCTTCCTCACAGAGGCAAGACATAATGATGCTAAAAGAACAGCTGTAAAATCTTCATAGATTGCACGTTATGGGCCCACAATGCAAAAGTATATAATCAAATAATCCTTGCGAACATAAAGATCTTGAAGAAATATATTTTTGGAACACACGTTAATCACTTGAATAAGCAACATTAAAATATGCCCAACTAATATGAAGACTCCCATGTTTACTGCATACTGTTGACAGCATTGAACATCCCTGTCATGTCGATGGCAGTTAAGCATAGAAATCTTCTATGGATGGGGTCATAGGGGGTTGAATTTTTTCAATAGCCAGGACCTTTTCCTGAGAAAATGAAAGTTGGAGATGGGCAATAGAATCAAGCACATACCCCATTATTACTCACTGGTGGCAGAACTATTAGAAAAAGATGTACAACAGCTGATAGCAACCAAATATAAGCTAGAGGTCATCATAACTATTAAAAGCCCCTGAATGTCCACCATATGACTCATAACAAGAGGTCATCATAAACCGACTGCATTTAACCAATTACTGAAACAAAAAAAGCTCATGGGGGCAACAAAAATTTGTGCTACTAAACTAGGTGTGATATTAACAGACAACTGCAGGTGTGATATTTACAAACATTACAAAAGTACTGAAATCAAATTTGAAACCCTAAAACCGAATCATCACAAATAAACCCTACCACAAAAACAGGGGGTCTGTGCGTCTGCATGCTCAGCAGTGGGCAGGTGAGAGTATCGCAAGGAAGAGGGGTGGAGCGCCCAGGCACGGGCACAGCCTGAGGAAAATCTCACTGCTGCCCAAGTACGCCCACCCAATAAATCAAATCTGATAGATTACTGAACATAATTACTGAGGCATTACTAAACAAGGATAACACATCTAGGTAATTGAGGACTAAACTAACCAGAAATAGCCAGGCAGTGCTAATCACAAAACAAGTTGCTGAAAAAATCATTAATACTAAAGTAATGAACTACTATCACTAATACTGAAGAAAAAGTCAGGGAATTACTAAAGGAATATCACAATTGAATTACTGAACTTCAAGGAGGAAATGCTGATTGAGGTTTTCGAATTACTGAACTACAGATCTACTAATTCAACTACTGGCCAACTAATCAAATAAAAAATGTGACATGCTTGCTGCTCACTTCGTGGCGCGAATGATAAACATCCAACCAACAAAGAGCGAATTGCCATTACTGAAAACCCTAAAATCGAACACAAGTAAACCCGTAGCACAAAGCAGAGGAGGGTGTGTGTGCATGCTCACCAGTGCGAAGGGAAGCTGATGCGAGGGAGAGGAGTGGAGCGCCCAGGCACGTGACACCGTAGGAGATCCTCAACGACACCCAGACGATGCCTCACCCCGGGTAGCGTGGTAGGGGGGAGGGGGAGATCCGGTAGAGGACGCCGCCGGAGATCCTTGAAGACTGCAGGGCACCCAGATGAAACAGCACTGAGACTGCAGGGCTCGCAGGGACGGCACGATGCAGTGCGCGAGTCCGCTTCAGAGCCCCGCGTGGGCGTCGCTAGAGACCATCACGCCGCCGTAACGAATCCCACCGCCTCCCCTGCCGAAACCCGCCGCCGCCCGCGAAATCCCATCGCGAATCCCCGCCGAAGTAGCCGTCACGAATACCGCGGAGAAAGGGGCTCGCGAGGGATGGGTACAGAAGGGCGACACGATGCACTGCCTCGTCGCTGATCCCGCCGCCCATAAAGCTCGCGAATCACCACCGCCGCCACCGCTCTCGCAAAATTGCGGCGGCCGCCTCCGTAGAGCGCTCGCTGGAAAGGGAAGAGGTGACGGGTTTGATTTGGGAGCGCTCAATCGAGTAGCGGGTCGGGCGACATGGTGGGGAGCGGACCCGGTGGACTGAAGGGAACGGGATGGCTGGGCCGGTTAGTTGGGTTAGACTATCCGCACTCACGTATTCTCTATTTACTCCCTCTATATATCCTGAGTAATCAAGATTCCCTCTTTCTGATCACCATCTTCCGCACTCATCTCTCCTTTATATCTCCTCTATACCAACAACCATCAAGTAGGATCCACTTAAAATTTTATCTAAATATATTCATCGAGATCTAGTTTTGAAGGATTTATTGAAACGAATTTAATGATGCAATCGGATTTTAATTTTGTTTTTAGTTTGTAAGTTATAGCTTTTTTAATACTTAAACTAGTGGACCCACCTACTTTATGTCAGATCTGCATGCGCTCTCTCTCGGCTCCTGCGTTAAGCCCGCATGCTCCGTCGCTCTCGTGGTGGGGCCAAGGGCCTGTAGCGGGACTTCTCGACGCGCGCCATGCATACCGTTTGGTCAGCCGAACTGGTGTTTACAGAAGCCCCTTCCAGTACCTTTACCGGACTTTTCGGCTCCTCGATGCAGCGTCCAAGATGCGTGGTAGCGCACCCATTACCGCAATAGTCTTAGGGTTCTTGGGTTAGTTGGTTTGGGTCATAGGGTGTACAATCCTATTCTACACCTAAGGTGTAGGATAGCATATAGGTATATTCATATACCTATACTTATATTTATGTGTATATATCTATACCTATACTTATATCTATATCTATATCAATATACCTAATAATAAAAAGAGACAAAATTCGGGGGATACTAGCGCGGACGTACGGCGTGGAGTGTGTCCGGGATCTTGCTTTACTAACCCCACCCATCTCGGTCAAAAAAAAAACCTCCACCGTCACGAGCGACCCGTCCCGCATTACGGAGGAGGAAGTAGAGAATTGGAACAACATTCCCGCGCAAGGACCGGCGCCTGGACCCTACGCGCACCGAATCAACCCACCCTCGCTGGCCCTTAGCAACCCTCCACCCGCTAGGCCTCGGCGAGCAGCCCGCGCCCCATTCGCGCTCGGCTAAACCCTCGAGGAACAACATAGAAAGCCAAAATTAAAAAAAAAAGGTGAAACCATATGGAAATAATTACTTTGCAACATTAAGCTGAAGCACGATTAACATATTATCACAACAACAAAAGGAGACAAACAAATACAACATTAGGATGAAGCAATTGAAACACCATAAACATGCTATTGCAACGACACCAAACAAATTGCTGCAACAATAAGTTGAAGCAGTTGAAAACACCATAAACATGTTACAGGATAGACTGTTGCAACAACATGGAACAACAACTGCAACATGAGACTGAAGAACCTGAAACATACTGCAACATCTCAAAAAAGCAGTACTACTACAACATTGGGTTGAAGAACTTGAAACACTAAGAAACATCAACTGAAACCTTCTACAGCATCCAGAAAAAACCATTGCAACATGTTGACATATGAACCCCAAGAGCTCAATGAAACTCATAAAGGAGGTGTTGACACAAACTAGGGTTGCACCAACACACCGGGAGGCCTTGGGCGCCCACAAGGTTGCGATCAACCTGAAATGATCGGCAAGACTCGCGGCTTGACCACCCAAACCGATCTAGAGAACAGTAGAGGCGACGTAGAGCTCGATCTCGGCCGAAACGGACTTCGGAATGCCCTCCGGAAGCATCCGTCGGGAGGAACGCACGCAAAGGTTCTTCTAGGATCAGCAAAGCCACCTAGAAAGCCAGCGAAAATTTGTAGAGAGCTTCATCGAACAACAAATTAGGGTTTGGAAGACGTAAAAGTAGAGATAGGGTTTGTGTTTTAACGATTGGATGTAGATGGGGATCAAATCGGTCATGAACCTCTCATTATATAGAGGGGTGGTCTTATCCCCTTAGGAACCGCCTTTTAGATCGTTCCAAGCACCAAAACTTTCCAAAACCCGATTGGGAAAGAGATCGGGTTTGAACACGAACTGAAATTGCCTGCCGCGGCACTTGGCGACGCTGATTCTATGCGCCGACGCGCCCGAGCGCCAAGCCGGACGCAGTTCAGTGGCCTACAGCGCCGCTCGGCCGGATGGCGCGCTTACGCTGTCCGGCGGCGGCGCGAGCCGACGTCCAAAGAAGGCCCCGATGCCCGAACCTCTCGTGGGCGCGCCGTCGAATGGAGCGGCACGCCCGTGACGCCGGCGTCAGACACGTATGTAAGTGCCTTGGAGCGTCGCCGCCTCTCTCAGCGCAACGCGCTGGTCGAGTCTCGAGTCGGCGCCGTCGCAGGTGGCGGTCGCCTCTTTGTTGGGACTTGGTGATCTTGGTCTTTTTTGGCCCATAAAATTGACTATCTCTGAAATTTTATCGTGCCCCTTAGTCAAAGCCAATTTTGGGTGTCAAAAGGAGGAGTACGGCCGGGAGGAGCGGGAGGAGAAGGCGAAGGAGAGCTCGATTTTAGAGGAGGAGGCTGAGATCAAAACGACCTCACCTTCCTTGCTTGGAAGCCGCCACCATGATAGAGATCATGGAACACGAGGGAAATTAAGAGACTATAGGGAGGGATGGATTAAGCGTGGCTAGCCAAAACCGCCGCTTTCTCCCCCACTCTGGTGCATGGAGGTCGCGCAGGGGCATGGAGGGAGGGAGGGAGGGAGGGAGGGAGGGAAGGGCAGCTCGTCGGCCATCATGGCGTGGAAGGCATGGAGGGGAGGCGTAGCGCGGCGCAAGGACAGCAAAAGAGTGGAGGAGCATGAGGTGGAAGTAGGAAAGCAGGAGGAGCGAGTGGGGCAGTCAAGGGAAAAGGATAAGGAGGAGCAGGCGTGCTGCACTGGTTCGGCGCGGGTGGCATCCCGCACGCGTTGAGCAGGTTCAACGCATGTCAGGTCCCTCGTGGCATATTATTACGGGACAAAATTTCTCTACATCTATTCTTTTGGTCCATCTCCCTCTAGCTAACCAGAAAATGGAAACTTTCTTTTGTTCGGATTTATGACTCATCATCGTACGAGTTAGAATAGATCACATCTTGCGATGATCAATACAGAGTTCGATTCTAAGGCGTATTCGATCTATCATGTAACATGTTACATGGACTCATGACCGGTGTTCTGTTCAGTCTTTTTTTTCATGTACAGTATGTGTTCTATCACTACCAAAAAAAAAATCTAGCGTATATATAGGAACAAAAGAAATCCCCACAGAAATAACCGAGACGACATTTATATGATCAATACTGGACATAACTCCTTTGGATGGAAACTAATCAAATCTTTGAGTTATATACGGGGATGCTAACTGTGGCGCCCTCTACTCGCTCCCGGTTGTCTCGACGTCAAGTCGATTGTGCTGCCGTGGTTGGACAATGCGGTGCATGCAGGCCAGCAACGGCGAGCTCTTGCACCCCAACGGTGTTGCTGCTGCATCGAACCCCTTTCCTCGACATGTAATCTGAGTCCAATTTGCAGTCGAGAAAGTAATCCCTACACAACTAATTGACATCTTGTCTGATTAGAACATCGCCATGAGTTTCTTATATTTTCTTCCCTAAAATATGGTGTTTGCCAACTCACAAATTAGTATGGGAAAGAATCTATATTTTCATCCCAAAAGCTTTTTCTCCATACTTTTTTCTACAATTTAGTCTCATGTTTAGCATTCAGAACCTTGAATTTGTTTTTATACGTGTTTAAACCCTTTCACCAAATCTTGCTCGCTTGCATTTTTCTCGTCTAGAACCCTGATTTTTTTTTTTTTTTTTTTACACATTTAAGCCCATCCGCCTCCAAATGCGCTCCTAGGAAGCCCGTATATTTGCATGCAGATGACCGTGATCTGGGAATTGGCAAAAGATGGGAAAACGATATGGCAAATTGTTAGAGATAAGTTTGTCTTTTTTCTAAGAAAAAAGATGGAAAGGGATATGCCAAACTCTTGAGATGCTCTTGCTCCGCAGTACTACCAGCTTCTAATATGTATTAGTATTAGTAATTATTACAACGAGTCAAATATGCCAAACTCTTTGGAGACGCTCTTACTCTCGTAGTATTACTAGCTTCTAATATGTAAATATGTATTGGTAATTGATACGACAAGTCATTGATGACGTGGCAATTTCCTAAATTAAAAGATGAGAAATAGCAAATCTATTGGATGATTGTTGTTGTTTTTAAGAATGACACAATACAACGCAGACGCTCACAACACGCACGCACACTCACCCCCCTATGAACACACGTCGCAAAACCCTACCTCTATGAGCACCTCCGAAGGATGAGCACCCGGCAAATCGGAGATTCTCAAAGTCACCATTGGCGCCTCGTCGTCGACGCGTCAACGTCGCTACCACTTAACGCATAACGCCGGAAATCCCGGGAAAATCCCGAGAAAAAGGTCTGCGAGCACCGAGATTTGAACCCCTGGTGGGTAGCCTATATTTTACAAAATAGCTAAAGTGTCAAATTTGGCTATTTATTTTTTGCCATGTTGGAGACTTGGAGTTGCTCAAGACTGAAAAAAATGAGTCATATGCTAAAGACTGAAAATCCATATTGGGCCGCCTAATTTGCTGCATGTTGCCGGGCCTCGGGTCCCCACAGGGCCATTTGGCGTCGGGCCATTTACCAGCAAGTCCCAAAGGGGGGGAGTTGGGATCTTCTCATCCGCCATGCCCATGTGCTAAACGAGTCACCCGAACGTGACCCCACCCTTCGGATCTCTGTGCACATCGGGCCTCCTCAGTCACTTCCACGAGTTACTCGTGTGGAAATACCAGCAGCCCTGTCCCAATCCCAACATGATCGACGCCTCCAAGGACCCGTAGTTCATCATGGTCTGGATTCCTTGTATGCCAATTTCTAGCAAGGTGTAGTTTATTCAATCAAATAGCTAGAGTTCCCAAGTAACTAGTAAACGGGAGTCTATATATGGAGACGTTTTGCACCCATAAGGCTTACAACAACAACTACTAGAGCAAAAAAACACAAGCCCTGCGCCATGGCGCCCAGCAAAGAGCAACGCACAGGCACTGATCAGCAGGCCATGCTGTCTGCTCAGCTCCAGCTCTGGCACCACACCGTCGGCTATGTCAAGTCCATGGCACTCAAGGCCGCCCTAGACCTCAGCATACCGGACTCCATCCACCTCCATGGCGGCTCAGCCACCCTCCCACAGATAGTCAGCAAGGTCACAGAGCTCCACCCATCCAAGACACCATGCCTGCGCCGCCTCATGCGTGTGCTCACTCATACCGGCGTCTTCAGCGCCGACGACGGTGGCGATGATGAGCCTGTGTACGGGCTCACGCCGGCGTCTCGTCTTCTGATAGGCGGCTCGGAAATGAACCAGACCCCGATGCTGACCTTGATGCTCAGTACTGTCTTTGTGTCCTCCTTCCTCGATATCGGCGAGTGGTTCCGGCACCAGATGCCGGGTCCGTCCCCGTTCGCGATGGCGAATGGACGGGACATATGGGATCTGTGCAACCACGACGCGAGATTCGGCAAGCTCTTCGACGACGGGATGGTCGCGGACAGCGGTTTCGTCATGGACGTCGTGGTCAAGGAGTGCAGCGACGTCTTCCAAGGGATTAGCTCCCTCGTCGACGTCGCCGGCGGGCACGGTGGCTCTGCCCAGACCATCGCAAAGGCGTTCCCGCATGTCCAGTGCAGCGTGCTGGATCTCCCACACGTTATCGCCGGTGCTCCCACTAACACCAATGTCAAGTACATCGCCGGCGACATGTTTGAGAGCATTCCGTCGGCAAACGCTGTCTTCCTCAAGGTACGTATATACACCCCCGTAATCCGTATAGTATCTTGATGATATTGTGATTCATCACTTCCATTTTTTTGGTTCCAGTGGATTATGCATGACTGGGGTGATGCCGAGTGTGTCAAAATATTGAAGAACTGCAAGAAGGCTATAGCATCTCAAGAAGGAGGGAAGGTAATACTATTGGATATGGTGGTTGGAACAGGGTCGCCACCCGACGAGAAGAATGTGGAGACGCAAATATTGTTTGATCTCATTGTGATGTGCTTATATGCCAAAGGTGCCGAGCGAGATGAGCTAGAGTGGAAGAAGATTATTTTTCGAAGCCGGGTTTTAGCCATTACAAGATCATACCTGTTCTAGGTACTCGATCGATAATCGAGGTCTACCCATAGAAATCTATATATGTAACTAAAGTATTGTATGCGTGATGAATAATCTGCGTGTAACTAGGTATCAAGTGTTTTGCCATGTGCTCGTTTCGTTGTTAAATGTATCATACATGTATAATGCGGCCGAATGGGAGACGGGGTTCCCTGGTTGCCAGCATGCGTGACTTGTAAGTTAAACGAAGTCCTCCCTCAATGTGTAACCAGAAGAATACTCCACGCGTTGTTACGGGATTTCTGATAAATAAATTTGTTATATATAGCATCACTATATATGTGCATGGTACTCTTGGTACTGTGTTTGTGTGCATGTATGAACTTGGCTTAGACGTTATTATACGCGTTGCTGCGGTTATGCGAGAGAAAATATGAAATGATTAGCTGCTAGTTTTATTATAGAAGTGGAATAGAGAAGTTAGATGGACATGAGTTTGATGTTGGATGCAATCATCATGGAAGTGGCTTGGTACATTAAAGGAATCAAACGAAGGACAATACGAAGCATCTTGATGGCTTGAGGTGGCTTGGCAACAAATACAATTTAGTGTTTGAGTTACTCATGGTGCACTTAGTGACTTGGTGGGGCCTGGTGTGGCTTCACAAAATATGAGATGAATACGCGTTGCCGAGGGAACGTCAGATGTCATAGAAATTCTTTTTTTTTTTTAGGAATATGTCATAGAAATTCTTTACATAGAACAGGAAGAATTATAGCTGATATAGAAAATAAGACTCGAATGAAGGTGCCAAACTTAGGAAAACATGAATTTTATAGGAATAGTTGTTGAATGATCAAACAAAAAAGTATATACCCTAATTTGTTCACCGCATTGCTATATCTTGAGGCAATGTGTACCGTGTACGTGGGTGAAGCGAGGTGCATGAATGAATTAAAGGCATGTCCGCCACGTTCTCTGCTCCAAAGCTACCGGGCAGCATCCAGTATCTATCACAATTCACAACTGGGATTTTCACCCGTAGGAAGCATCCATGAAAAAGACTGATAAGTATATATTCAATTCTTTTTTAGGCAAAGAAGAGGATCCTTGCAAACCTATTGCCAATGCCATGTAACCTAGGAATCCTACCAATTACTTTCAAAGCAACGTAGTATTGGCAAGTTCTATACCTCTCTGTCTGAGATCAATAGCATCAGATCAGTGATTGTTTAATGAGAGAGAACTGGTAGAAAGGCTTAGGGGCGTGGTAGTCGTCCAAAATGGACATGGGCGCGGTGACCATTGCTGGTAGCCTGAGGCATTCTTGGCTCCGAGACACATATGCAGCAGCAGCAGATGGAGCACATACATGGACGATGGGGACTATTGCTGGCATTGCAGCAGTAAGCAGTTGATGATGACAATAATATGGATACTTTATGCAAATGTTGATGACATCCTACCTTGAGATGATAGCCTCCTGTGTTCCCATTTATATGCGGGCGGGGTGTGTCTAGTGAGTGTGCCAGTTTCAATTTTGTGAAGGTGTCTTCATTGGTGCATCAGTTTCAGATTTATCAATGAAACGATTGGGCTATTGTTGTGTCTCTTTGTGAGGTTTGTAATGGCTGTGAGGCTGACCAAGAGTCACGAACTGTGAACATCGATGGACACTTGAGCTGCAACTTTAGCTTTGAAGGTAGTGGGTTGTGAGCCCTTAGATGACGTGGCTTCAAGAGATCGTAAAAGAAATATGTTAGTGGGGTTTATTCTTATCGGAGTAGTAGATTGCATCTGATCTGGTAAAACGGTAAGCTAATTTTAGAAAAAACAAATAAAATTTTAGATCATTCATTCACTATAGAAAGAAAGAATATGATGAAACAAATGATATTTGTAGATGACTTCTATGTTGATATATTAAGGATTAAAAATATTGCACATAATAGAGATGGTATGGATGTTTTTTTTTTGTAATTAAAAAATGATTATATGCAAAAATTAGCTTTACTAGAGTATATAGATTAATCGAAGACATCTTCAAAACATCAAATATTTACAAGAGAGACACATCTTGTACTATATACCACCGGAAGTATTTTGGCAAATGGTCAAAAAGCACCATTAGATAATCTCAAAAAAAGGACAAAGGCGGCGTGCCCACCCGTGTTATAATTAACAAACAAACAAACAAAAATAGCTAGCCCGTCGAGGGGCCGCACAAACAGATGTAAACGTCTAATATTTCCAACATCGGTTGTTGCAGTGATTGGATCAGGTACAGATTGTCCCATGATTTCAAGTCCACACAGCCAATCCTCTATCTAGCCACCCACTCCAATACGCGACACGCGACAGGAGTGCTAGGAGGCCCCAGTGGATTCAATCGATCGATGCGTACGTTATCATGAAAAATGGAGTCCACTTAATGTTGTCGCCACTGCTAATAATAAAAGACCTGTGTACCAATGGTTGAAATTAAGATCGAGTGAGTAAGAATTAAGGAAAGTGACAGTGCTCGTGCTGCACATGTATATATATAATATATGCGTGTGTATCACATGGATATAGACGCAACGAATCAGGCCAAGAAACGTATATCTAATACGAGACGAAGTGTAGCTAGTTTATAAAAGCCAAGCTGCTTGGAGGGGAATATTATGAAGCCGTGTAATACTAAAATGAGAGCAAGGAGCTCTCCTGATGCGCCAACAAATACTCTCACGGGTGTTTGCAAGATAGTGACTTCGTTCCATATACTAACTCTCTTGATGCGGCAACAAATCACTACTACACAACTGATTTTACACAGCGTTTTGAAATTTTCTTGGCGGTTATATTGAAAGCCGCCACGATTAATACCTCAATTAACCATGGCGGTTTTTTATAATTTACGTGGCGGTTCTTGATGCGGCAACAAATCACTACTACACAAACCGATTTTACCGCGGCGTTTTGAAATTTTTCTTGGCGGTTATATTGAAAGCCGCCACAGTTAATACCTTAATTAACCATGGCGGTTTTTATAATTTACGTGGCGGTTTAACCGCCACGAAAATCGATAACTGTGGCGGTGATTAATGTGGCCCAACCAGCCAGCCCAAGCGATCGAAAAAAAACCCAATACCAATATGAAATCGGGCTCGTATATATATAGAGAGTCTTAGGGTTTCCCGGCCTCGGCTGATCAAATCGGCTTCGGGGGGCGCTCGGGCCGCGAGGTGGTGGCGCGTGGATCCTCTGGCGGTGGCGGATCTCGGCGGTGGCGACCTCCTCCCGGCGGCGCGGCTCCCCTCAGCGGTGGCGGATCTCCGGCGGTGGCGACCTCCTCCGTAGCGCTTCTCCGTGGCGGCGGCTCCTCACAGCGGTGGCGAATCCGGCGGCGCGGCTTCTCCCCGGCGGCGCGGCTCCTCCCGCCATCGCGGGTCCTCCCGGCGGTGGCGGATCTAGCGGTGGTGCGGCTCCTCCCGGCGGTGGCTGAATCACGGCCCCGGCCCGGCCGGATCACGCCCGGCGGCCAGCCGAATCCAGCGGCGGCGCGGCTCCCCAAAACCCGAGCCCGGATCTAGGCCCGTTTGGGCCTGTGGATTTTCTCTCTTTTTTACTTTTTTTACTTTTTTAGATTAAGCTGCGGCGGTTTTGTTAAAAAACGCCACGGTTAATATTTACCATGGCGGTTTACGGGCATCAAAATAACGCTACGGTTAATCCGTCGATTTTCCGTGACCCTAGTCTGCCTTGGCCGGTTGCAAAAACGCCCGCGGAAAATTTTAAAAAAACGCCCGCGGAAGTTCAGCTTAGTAGTAGTGAAATACTCTAAATAAATATCTTTAAAAAAGTGCCTTTAGTCCAAGTTCAACAGAAATCATAAGATTCAGAATAGTTTTGGATGACACCTATTATATATGAGATAAAAAGAACAATTTCCTAAGTTTTTTTTTTTTTTTGCGATTCACAAATTCCTAAAAAAAAAAGCAATGCCTACAATTGCTTGGGAAATCTACCATACATAATGCTGTTATGATGGTATTTAGATTTCAGTTTTGAATTACTAACACAGGTTAGAATCTTAAATGACGTGAGCATTAGTTATTGTTTAATATTTTTTAGATAATAATTTTTCATTAATTTTGTCTATCCACAAAGGATATACATAACCAAAAAGGATACAAGAGCACTACAATGAAGAGAAGAATACACAACCAAAAAAAAAAGAAAAAAAAAAAAAAAGGTTCATAAAAGGACAAAAAACTATGACCTCGACACATCTGTTTTCCGACATCCTCTCTTGAAACGGCAAGATTCGATGGTTCGACGTCATTGCCTCCCCATAGTGCATCATCGCTACAAACATCCACTAGTGACATCTTCATCTGCTTCAATTGAGGTGGCACCAAGTGTCGCCGGTTTGCCCACCCATCCGTAGTTGTCCAATCAAAACTAGCCAACCATAAATGAGCCGAAAGGATCCACTTTTGCTTAGCCGGATTCTAAGGCTTTTGCCGCCCATAGGGCAGCCACCATCATTGGGATCATGGTCGTCGTATGTGCGGGAGTCCTTTGTCGCTGCCACCAAGAACATCCTCTTGTTGTGTTCGTAGGATCTCTTCTAGTTAAGATAGAGTTTCGATGTTATTTTCTAGAAGCTTGTTGTGGGAAGGAAAGTGTGATATTTAAGGATATTCGGAGAGGCTTCTAGAGGCAAACACCTCTTCTCTAACTTGTACTCCCTCTATGCTGGCAAAAAATGTAGTTTTTGGGGTAGGGAGGATTTGTAGAAATGAAGTTGTTTTGTCTATTGACACCATTGTAGATTTTTTTTTTCTTGAACCTAGCGCATTGCTTCTTGTGTGGCATCACTACTCGCCTCACAGTAATCCCCAGGAAAAAAAAAAAGGCCTCATGCTGGAGCTAGGATTTGAATCGTGCCCTCCTGCCTCAGTTTAGGGCAACTCCAGCGTGCCCGGTGAATCGAGCGTGCAAGTGTCAGGCGGTTCGACGACGGTTCGATGGCTGCAGTGTGAGTATTGACTGTGGGACCCGTCACTCATCATGTGCGGATGTACTCCCTCCGTCCCAATCGAGTTTGTCACCCCGAATTCCGTGCCATCTTTTTTCGATTTTTGCATAAATATAATTTATTTTGTTGTGACTTATTTTATCAATAAAGATACTTGAATATTGATTAATTTATTTTATGATTTGCATAAATATTTTGAATAAGACGAGATAGTCAAACATGAAATTCAAAAGTCAAAAACGACAAACTCCATGGGACAAAGGGAGTACACAATAAACTAATTGCTCTTTTGCACACCCGTGAAGCAAGTTGCTCTTCCGCTCCAGACTTCTTCATATTTTTTTTAGTTAGGCTATCTCAACAAGAGGGCATTGAGCCAAAATGCATCCTTGCCACCAGAAAACGCCCTCCAACGGCCTATGCAAATAGCGACTCAAATCTGCATCCTCGGAAGAAAGCCCAAATTTGCCAATTCTCTCTCCTCGACCCATCTGGCGCCCGTCGATCTCGGTGGGGCGTGGGGGGCTTCCATGCCACGAGTCTCCAGTAGCGACGCGCAGCGTAGCACAGCCCGGCTCACCGCCCGGCAACTGCGGCAAAGGCGCCCCACGCCTCCTCCCGCCCGGCGACACATAGCGGCGTCCCAACCCCGGCGGCACCGCTCGCCGTCGGCATCGCGTGGGGGCTGCTGCGGAACAGCAGGCCAACACAGCCCAGCGCCCGATGGGGCCGCGCCCGATTAGGTGGCGGCGGCAGCGGAAACACCGGCGGTGAGGAAGCAGCCTGCCGCTTTTGGTTCGATCGGCGTCACCACACGAAAGGCCATGGAGAGGCCCCCGCGACATGCACTTGGCCGGCCCGGGCGGCGGGGCGGGTTCGCGCGATGGATGCTCGGGTGATGGAGAAGCGGGAAGCGGTGGAGGAATTTGGTCAAAGTGAGCCCAGAGCTAGAGGGCTTCGAGGAGCTCGGCGGGGAGCTCCATGGATCTTTGTTTGAGGGACAGCGGCGGCCTTGAGGGGAGCTCCTCATTTGCCTTGGTCGTTGATTGAAGGAAAGTTTAAGGTCGGCACGGCAATTACGTACGCCCAATATAGAGATAGGTCTCAGCTGTCTTTGTTGGGGCAGCCTTAGCCGGCGAATCTCGGTTCAACGCGTGCAACGGCATTCGGCTTTGGATTGACTGCTATGGTTCGATTGCCACATGTGTGTTATACATGGGGTGTGTTAGGCCAAAATTTTGGCCCAAAATTCTGGGATTGGGTGTCATGCGAACCGAAAAAGATTGTACCACGTTTTGTTTGTTTGTGGTAAATATTATCCTATCATGAGGTAACTAGGCTCAAAAGAATCGCCTCACAATGTACATTTAAATTGTGCAATTAGTATTTTTTACCTACATTTCATACTCCATGCATGTGTGTTTTGGTGTATTTAAATTTAATGCTTCGATGTGATGGGGTTTGATGGGAATGCGAGGAAATTTTAGAAAAAAAAGTTTGGCCTCTAAACACACCCATGAAAATTGATAGTGTAGCGAACTGAAAAGCACTATAGCACTTTTTATTTGTTTGTGGTAAATGTTATCCTACCATGGGGTAATTAGGCTCAACAGAATCGACATCTAAACTGTGCAATTAGTTATTTTGTTTACCTATATTTTCATTACTCGGGACATATGTCTTTTTAGTGCATTTAATGCTTCTATGAAGAAAATTTTAAAAATTTTGGAGAAAAGTTGGGGAACCAAAACACACCACACTGTTCTTTGGTTTGGTTTTTCTAAGATTTGGTTAAACTTACCCAACATGTGTCTCGGAACCAAAACGCTTCGAGGCCCCGTTTGGAGCAGAGGTTTTCATA
This sequence comes from Hyparrhenia diplandra, assembly GCA_015847255.1. Taxonomy (NCBI): domain Eukaryota; kingdom Viridiplantae; phylum Streptophyta; class Magnoliopsida; order Poales; family Poaceae; genus Hyparrhenia; species Hyparrhenia diplandra. The sequence continues at coordinate 130,531 of JADLZK010009519.1, read as the reverse complement.
GGAATCGTATAGGAAAGTGTTTCCTTTGTTTTGCCGACGTCATGACACGTTTGGATCAAAGGAACGGTTCCTTCCGTCCGGTGGAATGGGCTGCTATCCTCCACAAAACACGAGGAATGAGAACATCCACTCCGACTCAAATTTTTTCGCTTAAGCCCGAGGCAGGTGCATGCGAAAAGGAGGTTACCGGTGCATGCAATGGAGGTTAGAGCACTCACAATGAAGACTCTATCATAGAGTCTAAGACCATTTATTACATCGGGTATTGTGGACTTGGAGTCTAAATAAGACTTGGAGTCTTGATTTTTTCTCATAAATATCTTGCCACATCATCAAAATGTAATAAATATAAAGATAATAAATGAGCTTAGACTCTATGACGAGTGCGCATTGTGAGTGCCCTTAGAAGGTGCATGCAGATAGAGGTTAGTAGGTGCATGCCGTAAACTTGATGAAGATGAGATTGTTTTCAGAGGAGAGAGAATGTGGGAGAGAACACTTTATATGAATGGATTTGGTACATAGACCGTGCGTTTATATCCGTGGTTGCGGGCGAGATACTAAGGTCGGTCTCAATGGAGAGTTTCACCTCCGGTTTTCAAGATGTGAAACTTTGGCATGAAATAGGCGTCTCCCTCAATGCACAGTTTCATTGCACAATTTCATAGACCCATGGGTCCCACGTCTCTCTCATTGCATGGTTTAATTGCATAGTTCAATGGTGAAACGTTATTTCTCTCTTTAATGGGGTTTCACACCGTTTCCAACGCATGTGAAAGCGATTGCCCAAAGGTTTCACCATGGTGAAACTTTTTCCTTCTCTCTCCTATGAGTTTCATGCAAAAAGTGAAGTTTTCTTTGATGTGGCCTTCATTTAATGCGCGTGAAACACTCATGAAACCCTATTGAGATTAGCCTAATAAACTATATCAAATTTACTAATAAACTATCATTAGTCTTAATAGTTTATATGGTTCCAAGATTTTGTATTCCTTCATTCCAAACGCTATTTCATATCTCTTTCCTACATTTTGCATTTCTCTGTTTTTCTCACTTCTATCGAATCATATTCACTGTTTCTTGTCGTTCTGTGTTTTTCTTTTCCTTTGTTCCAAACATGTCGCCCAATAAAATAAGTTGTACCAAGACTCTCAGGTGTGTTTAGTTGTCATCCACCAACCCAAAAAGTGTTATAGTTTCTGTATCGAATCTCTTAACGCATGCATGGAGCACTAAATATAGATAAATGAAAAAAAAAACTAATTGCACGTTTGGTTGAAAAGCGAGACTAATCTTTTAAAACCCCGGTTAGTCTATAGTGGGATAGTTCACAAATACAAACGAAAAATGTCACATCAGCTAAAACTCAAAATATTTCACCAAATAAACACCTAAATGCGCTTCACGGGTAGGGAAAACAAAAAAAAATGATCACCGGTGAGTGGCGAGTGCCATCAAGTGATGCTCACACTCACTCAGTACTACTCCTAGTACTCACACTGTACATGCTGGTGGTCCGTCTGAGTCACCGTGAAAGATGTGACCAATACAATTCACATGTGGCTGTCGTCATGTGCCGTCCTCTGTGGTGAGTGTCTCAACCGTTCATCGGTTCATCCACTGGTTTTCACTGCTCCATTTATGATTTTCCCCTACAACAGTCACTGCTGGAACTGAAATCAGCAAATAACGCTATCCAAACATAATTCCAGTCCTGAACTCAAATCTCCAACGGGATCGCAACCGACAAGCCCAAATCATTACCAGCAGATATTCAAATCGGACTCGGTTGGAAGTTGGGACCGGATCAGAGAGCAACAATCCGACTGGAGGTGGAAGACAAAATTTGAATCGAATTCGGATCGTCGTATCGGATGGCAGTCGTCTATACAACTCTTGGTGGTCAAGCAACGCCAAATCTAAGCTAGAACGCTAGCTTAGGCTGTCGCGAGCTACGACGACGACATGACGGCGGCGGAGAAGCTCGTGCTGCTCGCGCGAGACGACAAGACGGTATCCCTGGCCGTAATCCCGGCGGCGGCCGCGTCAGAGGCAGCGGCCACTTTCCGGCTCATCGTCGAGCAGAGGTACCGCTACGGCGGCGGCGGCGCGGGGAGGCGACGCCACCGACGACGACGAGGTAGACACGATGGAGGACGTGGCGTGCCGAGTCCCCGTCGGCGAGCTGCAGTGCGCGGCGGTCGACCGCGCGTTCGAGGACCTGGTGGCCAGGCTCGACCACCCGACGCTGAGACCGGAGGTTGCACCGGCGGCACGTGATGCGGCCGCGCGCGTCAAGGCGAGGTACGCGGAGGAAGAGTGGGCTCAGCTCGGCGGAGTCTTGTTCCGCCTCCGTGTCGTGTTCGTCGACTCATTCGAGCCCGAGGAGGAGGAGGAGACGGGTAGCGACCTGGAGCTCGACGAGGAGGCCTGGGAGCGCGGCTGCTGGTCCGACGGCGGCGACTGCCGGCGTGACCAGCAGGACCTGGCCGCCCTCATCGACGACGACGAAGGCGGCGCGCAGTTCGAGGCGCGGCCGTACGACGGCGCCCTCGCGCGGGAGGGCGGGCCGAGCGACGGGACGCTGCTACTGTCGGGGTTCGAAGCGCGCTCCGACGGCCCCGAGCTCGCCGACCAACACGAGCTGACGCCGCGGGACGTACAGCGCCTCGTACGGCTCGCGTTCGACGGTGGGGACGTGGAGGGCGACGACACGTACCAGCGAGCGCTGGACGGCGGCGCGCCGGTGTCTCGTGTCACGCGCGCCGTGATGCTCGACCAGGGGCTGCGGTCGGCGACGGCAAGGCGGCAGCAGCAACAGCAGCAGGAGGTAACGTCGCCGAGAGGGACGATGCCGCCTCGGATGCGCACCGGATGGTAACGCACGCACGGCGAGTCGGCGACACCAGCAGCAGCTGCTCCGTTTGTGTATGGGTTTCTTTTCAGCTTGTCAGCGATGGGTTTCGCATCGTTCAGTGTTGTTCCTGTTTCCTTTCTCATCAGTTTTCATGTTCGGATCGGGATTTTCCCGTACAAACAATGTCAAGTTCAATGATGCATCTCTCATCAGTTTTCATACTGTGATTGATCGGGGGTTTTTTCGTACAAACAATGTCAAGTTCAATGATGCATCTCCAAAGTATGCAGTGCACTTTGTCTGCCCAGCAACAAAATATTTAGCTCCATCGAAAATACATGTTCGTCTAGATTTGTTCAAATCAAAAGTTGTCTTTAGTTATGTATGTATAATTATATATTATTATACATTAAAAGCATAAGATTAATGATATCTGATTTATATGAAAAACAAGAGGCCCTTTTAAACTCACTCTCCAAATCATCATTGGAATTACTCTCTCCAGCGGGTGCTAGAGTAAGCTCTATTCTTTATCTTTAGATATAAAGAAATTCAGAATAGAGAATGATTATATTTGAAGATCTGGTTGAAGACATTATTGGGGGTTTTCTTTCACCAAAATCTATATGTATATCCACAATCCATTGGAAAGGATATTATAAGACTTTACATGCTTACCCAACCGCCTTTAATTGGTCACTACAGAAAAAAAAAAGGTAGCCAGTCACGGGTGATGGGTGAAGCAAAACAATATTGTATCTGTTACATTTGCCATGTAGAAAACTAGTCATATTTCATATGCTATGCATAACAAGATGAAAATTTCCAGTCCAACAGGGTAAGATGTACAAATTATGCGAGGCAAGAACATCTCCAGTATTTCTGGCGAAAATTTTTGGAACCAGGAAACTAGCAGTTTAAATACTGTAATCTAATACAAAAACAACTACAATTCACACCATCTTCCGTGAAAAAAAACGCCGAGTCCAAACACCTAGCAGCTCATCGACTGATCAATCTTTTGTAGAACCACCGATCTATTAACTTTATTGTCACTTGGTAAGAGCCTCCATAGCTTCAAAGAAGAGAGGAACCATTTCCCTATTTGGAGTTTTGACTGCACATTTCACACCAGGAACACCAACTGCAGCTGTTACCTCTATAAGGAAGGGGATTCCTCGGGGCATCTTCGCGACATATACAGAACATCCATATTTGCATTTTTCCGCTTGGCTATAAAGAACACATTTGATGCAGCAAGGCGCTCAACAGTAGCATCTATGCTGCTGATGATAGAGCCCGGGAATTCTTTTGTAAATTCATTGTCATCAGGTAAAGATTTCCAGGCCTGCACAGTCAGATAAAATCAATTCAAACTTCTTATGAAAGAACCAAACATGGCTGACTGGAATCAACTGTACTGACTGGAATCAACTAGTACTGTGAGCAACTAAAACATGGTTGCAGGCATTCACTGCCCAAACAAAACAAAATAAAAAAGAAACAGGAAAACCACACAAACATGATTGCACTTTTTACCTCAAGAAAACCAGCTCGCTCCATTTTTCCATCCTCACCAAAGAAAACATGCAGTGGAATTTTGTCATTAAAGTACCACACCGGCTGCTGATTATTTTTCACAGCAACCTGTAATAGCGAGTTTGGTGCACCAGGGCTGATATTCTGAACGGGATCATTTGTAGAAGTGTCCTTGTTGATTGGCCTGGTTGCAGTGGAGTAACCTTAATCACAGAAAAACATCAAGCTCAGTCCATGAAACTCAAACAAAAAAAAAGTTGTTGCTGAAACTTATAATTGAATATAATCACTGTGGAACCTGAAGTGCTTCGCCAGCAGCAAGACCAAATGTGTTCTTGTTAAACTGAATCATAAATCCATCTAGGACACCCTGGGTGCCATTCTCGAAAGATATATCATAGTATATCTGGCCGTCACGCCGTGTTAGCTGTGCACTAATCTGCAGCCCTTGGCCTGTAGTTGAAGGCAGTACGACAGGAAGTGGTGGGCTGCAAAAGCGAAGAATGAGGTATCGATATGGTCAATTACTTGTACATGGTACACAAAACTGGCAAGTACCAGAGTAGAAATCGGATAAAAAACATTAAAACTTTACTTACCGGAAGGTGCTGCAGGTTCATCAACAGGGACAATGGCATTATCCATACCCATCAGATCACCTAAAAGGTCTGGCATCGCAGCAGCAGGTGGGGATGCAGCCGCCCGGCTGTTTCACGGGTACATTGGAAGAAGTACCAGCACTAGAGGAAGGTGATGCCCCATCAACTCCCTGGGATGGGATTCGAATAACCTGTCTCAGCTGTATCACCAAACTCCTCATCATCGGCCTAGGAGCAGCCTTAACACGGCTGACAAACGATTCTGGGGGCTTATGATAAACTGATGAAAGGGTAGAAATGTTTGCTAGCAGCTCATCAAGAAGTGATGAGTCAAGCTGGTTGGAGTCATCACTGATCACAGGTTTCTCTGCCAAAACAACATCTTTTGCAGCCTGCGGGAAAGCCAAACATAGCTTAGTTGTCGGGTAGATATTTAATAAATCATCAGTCAAAAAGTTCAGACATGGAATACCTCAGGATCGGTAGACAGAAGTCGCCAGTATATGTAAGCTCTGTCCCTCAAATCAGGATTATCTGTTTCAACTGTTGCATTATTGAGAACAGCCTACAGGCAATAGCTATGCAAATTAGCTGTGAACTGGTGTTGAACAAGATTATTGATCACGATGTGTTGAGGATGAACCAACATTAAGAAGCAAGGAATTATAGGATGAAGCAACTACTTGCAGCAACAATCATCATTATTAACAGTGCTCTCAAGACTGAGAGTCCATGATACCAAATAAGTAAATATTCAGACACCTTGAAGACTTCAACCGAGTGGAAGTCATGTACTCAATGGTCTCTAAAGTCTAAACAACATTGCAAAGATAAGTAAACGAGCAAGTATCTGAAAAGGCAACCTGTATCATCTGTTGTGGCCCCTCAGTTGGCTTCTTAAGAAAACAATTTAACAGTAGCAGTTAGCAGCTGCAGCTGAACTAATGCTGGTTCTTCAGGGAATGTTTCCAGGAAGCTCTCAAGAAGTTCATCAGCATTGTCAATTCTTTCAGCATATTCTCCAATTATCCAAATCATTGATGCCTAGAGAAGTTAAGACACGTAAATGAACAAAAATAAAATAAGTATCCTAACACAATCCATAAATTACTAAGATGTGTGCATTGACTAAGACCTTAGCCTCTGGTTCATCTAAAGTGTCCAGACTTTTCGCAAAAGTGTAGCGATGATAGACTCATACCTGTAAATTCAGTAAGAACAAAAAGTTATTATATACACACACCATTTCTTGTGCACAACAGAAAGGGTGTTCTTATAGTTCCAAAATATACAACAAATTGATGCAGAAGCAACTCACGTGTTAGGGTAGCGTCTGAAGATGTCTTTGATAACAATTATAGCTTCCTGAACAACATAATTAACTTTTATCTTAATCAGCTCAAGCAAAACACTGATGCACCTTTCGCAGCTCTCTCCAATTTAATTGCACATCTCCCAATCGCACGAACAGCTTTCCGCACAAAGTCAACATCAACCTCTGTGGCATACTCCTTGAATTCCAAGAGCACCTACAAGAAGCTCTGTCAACGCTTGAACCGAGAGAAGTTACCCAGTACCAACAGAACTCTTAAGTCTCTCATAAGATTAACATGCTCAACAGATTTAGCAATTGAATTTCAAAGTCTAGGTATTGAAACACTGTCCCTGGAATACTTTTTCTTGTCGATTTCTGTACTTCTCTATTGTATATTGAGGACACAAAGAAAAATAATAAACTAAAATTGTAGCTGCAAATGATCTTTGACTTCAACTTCAATCAAACATGAGCATTGAGCAAGAATCAAGAGTAGCATACAACAACAAAAATGATTTTGTACCTGATCTATATTTCGATCTGAGGCAAGCTTTATCATAATCTCCAGTTTTTCCATCTTGACATATATAGGGTCATTGTACTTGCAAAAAGAAAACCTATAGACAAAATGCATTATTGAGTTAGAGAACCCCAATGACATGATTGAAGAATAATGAGAGCTAAAATAGATGTCACCTTAATCTCATGAGCGAGTATTGTAGGCCTCTTTTGAACTATCAGGTTAATGTTCCTCAAGGCTACATACTGAATTTCAGGCTCTGCTGACAAAAGAGTGACAAGAGGGGGAGCCATTTTCTTACAGAGATTCCTGACTACATCCGTGCTCGTAATGAGCTCCATTTGTAGAAGGATTATCTAAAATCACACAGAAAAAAAAAACATTAACAAAAGCTCCCATCTGGTACAGAACAGAATAACAAATAGACTAATATTTTTTAAAAAAATAGCAAACAAAAGTACTTCAAAAAAATAAAAAAAAATGGCGCTATGTTAGTAGATACAATCTCTGTTCCAAATTATGTTTTGGCTTTTCCAGATAAATTGCTTTTAATATATATCTAGACATAGTGTATTAAGTGCAAATAATGTATCTAGAAAAGCCAGAATGTCTTACAATTTCGAATGGAGTAAATGACATCAACTAGTCTAATCACAGTTCTTATAAAAAAAAATAGTCTAATGACAGTCTACCAGTAGTCCTATTCACTTGACAGGTCAAGAAATAAAGAACAAATCCATGGGAAGGGTTCATTGGTTCCAACAATTCATCATGATATAAATTGACGTTGAACCAAGAAACAAGCGTAGAAGTCCATGCTACAATGCAGTGGTGACGGATGAGGACTGACAAAGTACATCTATAAAGACATTGCCAGTTTGTAGTCATAGTAAGTTACAGTTACTGAACAAGCACATAAACAAAACTGCACATGGCCTAAACCTTATGATATTCCGGTAGACGCAAATCAGGTAATAATGTACCTTGACAGCAGAAAGAACAACTGCACAGTTTGCATGTTGGAGACGGGGCGTAACTCGTTCCACTATGTTTTCAGCTTCCCTGGCATCTGCTGCTTTGTATCTCGACAAAGAATCCAAAATGAAGACTTGGCCCCACCTGCATAATTACCAAAATGTTAAAGGGTTTGATTTAGGTAAATAACCAAGATATTCAAAACTAAATATATGCAAGGAGTGTGGCGTACTCTGTGCATTCATTTAGAGCTGTCAGAAGCTTTGACAGTGTATGGCTGGTGATTTCAAAGATTGGCGAACACTACTATCTTGAATCTCTGCCAGAGCAGCAACAGCATTTGCAACAACCATAGGATTATTGTCGGATATTAAATCCTTAAGGGCCTCCAAAAATCCTCTGTCCTCTACTAGTTCAGCGTTTATGTCATAAAGTTTAGCAACGCAAATAGCTGCAGTCTTCCGTACATAGGGATCATCATCCTGAAGGAACAATTTACATACATTGTCATTTATTTAGATCATTAGATGGAAGAGGGATCAGCTTGATTCAATACAATGTTCCAGAGGAACGAAGAAAGACCTTGAGACATCTCTGAAGTGGATCACAGAGATACTCTGTGATTTTGTCCACACGGATACAACCCATTGTCCTAACAGCCAAAGCACGAATCAATGGGTTTGGGTCTTGCGAATCCTGCAAAAGTTTCATGTCTCTGATTATATGATATCTATAGGTCCTATATTTTCCATACAGCAATGTTCTTTTCCAGCACAAATCTTAATTGCAAGTATGGCTAGACTTTCTTACCTTAACAAATGTGTTTACAGCAAGAATAGCAAGATCAGGTTGACTTTTAGCATAGTTGATGAGATACAAATATACTAGTTTCTTGAGCTCCAAGTTCTCAGTCTGCATGCAGTTCACAACATCAGTGAACAATGATGAGACATCTTTTCCTACAGTCATAGCAGCAATCACTTTCTTCACAGCATCTTTTCTCTTGTCCTGCAAGACACATTTCAGAAAAAAAGAAGCTCAGACATCAGGAAACTGCAAATGCACAAATGTAAGTAGTAGTTCTAAATTGTTTCCTTTCGCAGCAGCAACTACAGTTTTAACATCACCACATTTACGCAGTACTTCATTTGACCAAAAGTGTAGATGGTCCAACTGCCACATTGCATAAAAACATTTCTCCCCATAAATTTCAACGATGCAGCCTAAGTGTAGATAAATTGGGAAGATGAATTTTATGATTTATCATAAACCAACTAATCTTATGACACAGTGACAGTGTGCTCTGTGTGCCTCTCTCTTGCATGTGTTCTCATGTTTCTTTTAGACATACACATCATTTATAGTATATTTGGAACACTTCGATGTGTAGCCAAAAACAACAAGTAAATAACAGGGAGACAGGGAGACAACTTTTTGGCATCACCACGGAGTATAAAAGGGAGCTTAAATTCACTAAACACCAAAGCAAAAAGGTGCAATAAAACTAGAACACCTCACTGTGCCAATATGTCACACGACCACAACTAAGCAAAATAGCATATAGAGATCAATAACTAAAAAACACTGAGAAACAAGGTTCAGTTCTACGGCATTCACAGTTTACAACTACAACATGAGAATATAACTGAAGCAATAGAACATATTATATATGTGTTTGCTGATCATGTATATGTGGGTATAAAAAAATAATCTAGCTGAACATGGCGAGGTAATAAACTGCACTAAATTCCATAAGCATTTCGCAACTTGTACATTCATTGAAAGGAATTGATCAATGGTCAATGGCTTTTAACCGCCTCCTAATTCATATTGGTATAGGATGAAACGATCAGATGATTCAAAGTTGTCCCTAGTAGTTCTCAGAGTCCAAGTTTCAGAAGCACCAGAGTTCAATCCATTCATATGCTCCAATTCAAACCCGTTTCAGTCCAAAAAGGTGTAACGCAGCTTAAACACCCCGATCCAGCACTGAATTCTGCAGACTCCAGCTCATTCGTAACAACATAGGACAGAAATGTGCACTTCCGGCGCAAAATCCATCCCACAACACGAACAAACCCCACGAGAAAAGCAACCGAGACCCTCAGATCTAGGAGTAGACGCGCCTGGAGCCCCAACAACGTCGCGCCCGGATCTGGATCCACGCGCGGGAACCAACCAATCGACAGGCGCGGCAGGGCACATGAGAAGAACAAGGTAAAGCGAGTGAAGGGCGGAGGAGACCTTGTACTGGGAGTTGAGCTCCTCCTTGAGCTCGGGGATCTCCCCCTTCTTGGTGGTGGAGAAGTACTTGGAGTCGTGCCCGCTCATCTCGTCCGCCCCGGCGAGCCGAGCCTACCGAATCCCTGTGCACCAGTCGACGCCCGCCGCCTGCTCCGGACGCGCCGGTGGTCACGGGTGTTGGAGGCTTGTGATCTCGCGCGCGGTGGCGGTGGTTGGGGCGAGCGAGGAGAGGCTGGAAAGGAGTTCGGGGATTTTGTCGATTTGAGAGATCGAGAGAGGGGTCGGTCGACGACGACGAAGGACGGTGGAGATCTGATCGCCAAGCTGCCGTGCCGCTAAATCATTTTCGTCTTCTTTTCTCCCCTGACGTTTTAACATTCGTTGTTAGTTAGTATGGAAGTACCTTGACTTTCAAAAAGAATTTTCCATAGAATCGCTGCCCTCTATTTCACCATTTTTTTCCTATCTGTCAGTCGCCTGATCTGTGGCTGCTGGCTTCAGGCGACACGCGTCGCTCTGTCGTCGCGCGGAGGGGGCGGCCAGGGGAAGCGTCGCGAGCGGGTGCGAGGCGTGTTAACGGGTTCGCGAGCGGTTGTGTGGAGTACCCTTTAAGAGGCGCCTTTTGAGTTTATATGGGTCCCCACCGCGGTCCGCCAGTCTTCACTTTCTCTCGCTTTCACTTTCTCTCCGTTCTCCGCGTCCCCCATTTCTGTTGGTTGTGGCGACTCGCGGCGACTTTGGCGGCGACTTCGGGCGGCCGTGCTTGAGGACGGCGGCGGCCACGAGGGGCGGCGACGGTCGCCGGGTTTGGGCGACGCAGGTCGGCGGCATCGGGCGGGGCGAGGACTATCACATCGGCGACTTGTAAGTAGCTCTATTCCGTTCGCCCTATCCGTTCTCTTTCTCTTGTTCTCTGTGATTGAGGTGTCGAGGGTGGCGATGGTGTTGGGGAGGAGCGCGGGGCGGCGGCGATTGATGGTCGGCGGATTCGATTTGTTTCGCTTTTAGTTGGGATCTAATTTGTTTTACGTTTAGGATTCCTACTTGGTGTAGGATTAGGGTTTGGTAGCCAAATTAAATGGTTTTCGTTCTCGGTTGTTCAATCGATTAGGGTTTCCTTGTTGAATCGGGCTTATGGTGCAATCGTTGTTCTAGGGTTTTCCTGTTCGGGTTGGTCTTGTTAGTTCGTAGGCCTATGGTTTTCGGGCAAGGATGTACTCTTGTAGTCTCCGATGTTGGAAAATTTGTTCTTTTTTGGAGATGTTGTGCGATGGATCCGGTTGGGGACTTATGAGGCAATCTCTGTTGGTTAACCGGTTGAGTATATCTAGTTATTTATGAGGCAATGCATGTTATCCGGTTGGGGGTATGATAGTGAAAGTAGTAGCTTGTCTTTGTCTCAATTTCTAGTTGTAGCAATCTATTCATCTACGTATTGTGAAACCGTGATTGTCAATTTGATAGATCTCTATTGATTATGGTTAGGTTGGGTTATTCAAGTAATAAATGTGAGTAGAGTCATAGTTAGATTCTCTTCGAAAGTCTATTTTGGACTTGTTGGCTCTGTTAATGTGGATCTTCTTGTTATCTACATTATTGAACTCAAAAGCGTATGCTTATTTCGTTTTAACCTACAATGCGCACTATTACGCTTAATTTAGATGTTGTCAAAGTTAGATGTTGTCAAAGTTGTATCTTACTAGTGGATTCGATCTTTTTGTCCAAAAAAAAAAGCATAAAAGCTTACCTTATATGTTGACTATAAAACCTACGATGCGTTTACTATTACGCTTAATCTAGATGTTGTCAAAGTTGTATCAATAGTGGATTCAGGTCTTGTTTCTAGGGATCCGTGCTTTATTCTCCAAGTTGGTCCCTCAATTGCCTTTGGTTGTGTCTGTGTTCTCGTTTGAAATATCTATGTTAGTTGTTGGGGGCAACTTGGAGGGATTTGGTTCTCGCTTTATGAGTGAATGTCTAGTTCCAAAGAAAAATATTGATCTACATTGTATCCTATTAATTGATTCTTACCGTGGTTTGTCATTTCTTGATTGTTTTGATTAGACAATGATGTTGTTTTTTGTTGCGATTCTTGATTCTCGATTTGAAGGTGCGAGGAAGTGAAGGGATATCTTGTTGGTTCATTTGTTGAGGTAAGTTGTGACAAAGAAAGGAGTGTCCTGTATCTTTATGATTTTTTAAAAATTGTTGGATGAGTTATGACATCAACTGTAATATATAGTAACAAAAGTTGTATGCTATTAATTGGGTTCTGAATTTTAATTTTTTCCTTTCAGGAGGCGATATTCTCGTTGAAGCTATTGTTGAAGGCAAAGGAACTACTTTGGTTCAGGTTAGTTCTCAATCCAAAGGTTTTTGGTTAAGTTTTATGTGCTTGCTTGTTTTGTAATGCTTGTTCATTGTTTGCTTATATAAATGGTATAATATATTTGAACTTGTATTCCCGTACCATCTGTGTCGATGGGAATACTTATTGGTCGATACTAGTTTTAGTTGAACTTTGAACTATCGCTTTAACCTTAACTAGTGAGTCTCTGTTTCATATTAGTAAGCTTCAAATGCTATATATGATGTTTGTTAAAGTTTTATTAAAGTTAAGATTAATTTTGATATCAGTTTAACCTTAATTTTGTGTTTATTAAATTGCAATGAGTTATTACTGGAATTCTTGTTATGTTTTTGTGCAATTATCTTGTTATTTGTTTTAATAGTCTAGTCCTCTTGCTCCTTATGCATCTGTTATTATTTGATGCTTTATATTAGTTTGATTAATATTGATGCATGCATGCATCTAATATTTCATGCTTTATATATAGTATATCATGCTATGTTTTTTTTTTTTTTGATTTCATAGGCAGTAAGGATTGTGAGTATAGTGATAGTGAGTTGAATTGTGCATTTTATTTTGTAGAGTGGATTCAATTGAAGTATGTAGTGAGAGTGGAAATTTAGGTCTTAGTTTTTTTCTTTTAAAATTTTTAGATCACATTGATAATTTGGAGAGGTTAGATGGATCCAATCCGGTATACACGTGTTAGGAAGGGCCCTTATGGTGATGCCCGGCCGTATCGTTCGAGGAGGCGAGGTTCGTCGGAGATGAGCCTACTCCGAGTCTTCAAGTGTCACTCATCCTGCAGTTCGAGATGGAGCAGTTGGTGATGCTTGTACCGAAGTTTCGGCCAGTTAGTAGGAAGAGAAAAAGTGCCGAGAAAAAGGTCCCGACGCCAATCCCGAGGGCTGCCTATACCTATGGTGACCTCAATAAAGATTGTGCAATTTGTTGGGAGAAACTTTCTTTTCCTTTAGGCGAGGACCCCGAGGTTCCTGAAGAAGTTCTTTGTGAGCAAGTTTGGGCATTGCACTTGTGGTCATATTTACCATAGGGCTTGTATTTCTGATTGGTTTAGGGTTCGCACGAATTGTCCAGGTTTGTCGGGGAGTATCCATTGCCCGAGGATGTTCCAACTCGGGAATGAGTATGTCTTGTGAGAGTTGGAAGTTATATTAGTAGTAGTTGGTGTGTGAGTTGTAAGAGATGATGCTATATTTGGTACTTGTTGAATTGGTATGAAAGTTTAGCATTAAGTTTCCCATTTCCTTTTATTTGGAATCTTTTAATGATTATATTGCATATCTGTGTTTCGCAATTATTTTTATCTTATGTTCAAAATTGTAATTTATCTCGTGATTGTGCCCGGTGTTGGAGAGCTCTTTTTAAAGTGTTTCTTTTTTGGTAATTGGTGGTCCGATTTAAATTTAATTCATTGGGTAGAGATGGAAGGAGATTCCGGAAATAGAGGGAGGAAGCGTACTCGTTCTGAATTTTGTTCTGGAGTAGAGTTAGAAATTGGACGTTTGCCTCACAATACATGGAGGACGCGTCCTCGTTCGGAGTCAGAACCTCCGCCAAGGCTGCGTGCTTTCTTCAGTGATGAAGAAGAGTCTGGGGGCGCATTCAAACCGTTTAATCCAAAGGAAGGAATCATGGAGCCGGAAGTAGTGTGTTCGATCTGTCGCTGTTATCTGTGGGAGTTTTTTTTGGATTATGGGTATACATTGACTCAGGTTTGGGCTGAATGTTCACATATGCCTTGTGGTCATATGTTCCATGATGAGTGTATTTATGATTGGTTTGGTATTAGTGGTAGGTTTACGTGCCCTACGTGCCGTTATAGGCATGGCACATGGTTAAAGGATCCGACGGAGATTCTCGAATGGATGAGTCGCATAGGCATGGACATTTGTTTTTTGTTTTATCTACTTTGATGTAATCGACAATATGATTATGGTTAAGGTTTTATTAAAGTTTATCATTGATCTGCGTTTATTTTTCTTGCAATATATGTTGCTCTTGTGGTTGCATTTTGTTATGTTTTGTATTTTCTTTTGTTGATTGGACACAAAATGGAAGGTGTTACTTGTCATGGGAGTCCGACAAAAAGGAGGCATTATGTGTCATTTCCTTTTTTTTTTATTTTTTAAAATCAGCAAGGCGATGGTGAGTTCCTCTGAATCTCTTTTTTGAACTGAAAACACAGCTTCGTAATGGTCGTGGCATTTCCGGTTCCCGATAGGAATATGTTGATTCATCGGTTTTCGATGAAAGCAAAGTATTTACTTTCATCGGTTTTCTTATATGTTTATTTAAAAGGAAGATTGTTTGGGTGGATATATGTTGTTTACTTTGTCCTGTTAGAATGTATTTTGCTTATGTGTGTAAAGGAATGGCTGATATGTGCCCATGATTTTGTTGTTATTGCTGATTTTTGTAGGCATGGATAGTGATGGATTTGTTTCGGATCAGTCCTTAAATGGTGATAGTGATGATGACTTGTCCGAGCATATGTCGTCCGAAGATGATGAAATTAATGAACCTATGAATGATGGCCAGTGCTAATATCATTATTTCTTTCTCATTTGTTTGTGTGCCCTAGTCTTTTTGTACTTATCCGATATATCTTGTTTCTTGTTGTTAGATTCCGGATCCCGATCCCGGTCGATAAGTGCTATGCTCAAAACTTTCAATCATGTTCGGGAAGCCATTTCGGGAGTATGTTGTAGAACCTTTTCTTGTCTCGACCAACTTTCTATACGTAATTTACGCATCCGAATTGTATCTGAAATTTTTATTATTGCATGGTGACATTCTTTGTTTCAGTTCTCTAAGCTTGTTCAAAACATGGGTGACTCAAGGAGTTCTCGTGCCCTGACTGCTTAAAAAACGGTATATCTAGTACCTAGCACTTGTAATGGCTTGATTTGTGATCATGTTGTAGTGAATTTAGTATCGTAACACTTTGTATCCATTTATTTGTCCTTTGTATTGTAGAGTAGCCGAGGAGTTGGTAGAGGTAGAGGTAATGGCAAATCAAGTGTCGCTTCCGGGTACTTGATGGGGACGGACTTCAAAGAGACCAGGGAGTAGGTTCAATAGTCGATTCTTTGGAGAGAAGATCATTGCCAAGTTGGATGAGCGTAAGAGGAAGATCATCTCTGATCGTGGCTTTGGAATCCTGCTGGAGTATGATGGCTGCTCTGCTCCTAAAGGATTTGTGCGGTTCAGAGCGCATCAAGTTGATGTAAACGTGGAGACATTGTTGTTGGAGGAAGGTGATCCCATTCGATCCGGGTGGTCAGTCCATCTATTCTTGGGGATTCCCATTGGAGGTCAGGACATCAAGGAGAATTACAGTGATTCCACGAAGAAAGACTTCCTTGAAAAAGTGAAACTTCCCTCTCTCTGTTCGATCAAGTACTTTAGGAAGATGCTGTTAGGAGAGACACTGGATGATGATGACATATTCAGATACTTCATGGTGGTTGCCTTGTCGACTTTCCTATGTTCCAACTCAAGCACTTACCCTAGCCCAAAGTATCTTGGACCACTGGTTGATTTGAGTATGGTGAAAGAGTGGGATTGGTCCAAATTTGTGTATGACTGGATGTTTGCTTCCATAAGCAACTATAAGAATAAAGGTCGTGGTGTGATTGGTGGGTGCAGATACTTTCTAGCTGTAAGTGGTATTCTCGTGTTTTGGTTTGTTCGGCCGTAACCTGTGTTTCCTATTCTTTCATCCTACATGTCTTAGTGATCCCATTTATTTCTGTATATGTAGGGTTACTACCTTGACTTCTTACAGTATGGACGGCGTAATCAGCTTCCAACAGACATGCCCAGGATCAACTGCTGGAAGGGCTCAATGATTAAGAGGTATTCTTCGTATGATTGCGTGTCTGGCAACACTTATGGAAAGAGACCGGTGAGTTGCAGTTTTTATTATTTCTCTCTTTATGAATTGTCTGTGCTTTGTTTATGGTGATGTAAATAGTTAAAGGCCTATATATATGTTTGACAAGAAACATACCTGTTTTTTTGTAGGTCAAATCTTTTGAAGAGTCATTGTATGCAGCAAAATATGAAGTGGAAGAGGCTTGTGAGGACTTTAAAATTACTATGGACAAACATTGTTACTTCATCAGGCCAAAGGTATGTGTCTTGTCTTGTTTGTTTCTGAGCATGTTTGTATATTGATTTATTCTTATTTTTTTTATTCTACTACATTACAGGACAGAGATTGTATGAATCAGATTTTCAGAGAGCACCAGACTAGACTTGGATATAAATATCCTGATACACTTGTTGCCAAGATGTTTACCTATATGAATGCAGTTTATGTAGGACAAGGAGGTTCTGATGCAACTGTTCACTCTGAGATACGTGCTGGCTCAGGAGCTTCTACAAGCCATGGTAATGTTGATGTTGAAGATGGTAATGTGGTTCCTGATGAATCGGAAGATCCTTTGCCTAGTCCAGGACTTGTTGATGTTCCAAATCCTGTTAGTGATCCGCCAACCGTTGCTGCTGGTAGTACTAGTCGTGTGGAAGAGGTCAATAATGGTAGTTGTGCTGCTGGTGTTGTTGCTGGTACTACTACTACTGCTGTCAAAGAAGTTAATAGTGCTACTGCTGCTGCTGTTGGTGATGCTGGTACTAGTACTGCTGCTGTTGAAGAGGTCAACAATGCTAGTGTTGCTGCTGTTGGTGTTGCTTCTAATAGTACTACTGGTTTGAAAGATGTGAACATTGCTAATGCTGCTGGTGTTGGTGATTTAACTGGTGCTGTTCCCACTATAACAAAAGAAGATGTGGCTGTTACTCGTGAAGGAAGAGATTCGCCCCGCCTCGCAGTTTTATGATTCCGATTATTGGGTAGATTCTGGTGCTGGTAAAGAGAAATCTGTTGCTTCTGAGCGCATTGAGATCTTATCTGATACTAACTCTAGTCAGAATGGTAAATTACGTTTCCTTGTTTATTTGGGTTTTGCATTTTACTGCTTGTTAGCTCTGCGGTTAGTTATGTACTTGGTTGTGTTTAATCATATTTGAAATTTGGAATATATGTGCACCATCCGAATTGTAGTAGCTTACTACACTTGAAGGTTCTCAAAATAATTCCACTGCCATGGTCTGCTTAGTAAAGAGGAAGACAACTTGTTATTCTGATTAAAGTAATGCTATGTGGTATAGACTGCATGAGCAAGCTTATTTATGTTTTTTTCCGTTGCAGGAGAAGGTGGCAACATGACAAATGCTGGTGTGTCTTTGAATAAGGGTGATGGTATTGTTTCTGTTGGTGTTGATGAAAGACCTGAACAATTGGGTGTACTTGCATCTGGTGCCGTGGCTCAAAAAGGTTGGTTTTTTTACCTTTTTTGCATTGAGTTCACCAGTAAATTGCACTTTTGAGTTACTGCAATTATGGTGTTTTAGTTTTGCAATTATGGCTATAAAATTGTATCTGCTATCTCTGTGTTCCTTGTTACTTTATCTTGTTTGGATTGCATGGTGTAACTTGTTATTTATATTGGTGCTGTGGTGTATGTAGCCAATCAGTTATGTTTTCTGTTTCCATCTATTAATGACATTTTTTTTCCATTTACATCGTAGTTGTATTTATTAGTCTTGTATTAATGTTTTGGCATGCGTTTGTTGTGCGCATCTGCTCAAGTGGATGGCAAGAGGAAAAGAACCGCGGTCATCGCAGACAAGCTCGATACGCCTTCCGTCCCGTTAAAAAAGGCGAGGAGAAGCAAAGGTTCACAAGGTTTGGGCCCGCACATAGCAAAGTGTCGATGAGTCCGCTGTAAGATGAGCTTAAGGTTGAGTACACGGCTTAGTGGTTTGAAGCCCATTTCTGGAGTTGGTGCTTCGGTGGATAACCCTGTTGATGTTGATGAAGCTCCTGTTGAAACTTCTAATAATGCAAGAAAAGGCAATCGTAAAGACAATGCATGTAGCCCTCGCCCATCAATTGAATTATGTCTTCGATGCGCCACCGGGTATATTAAAGTTCTTTGCTTTGTGAATCCCATTGTTCTAGTCCGTATTGTTGTTATCTCTATTTTGTTTGTTTTGTTTACCTTTTTGTTGTTGCTATATACTTATTCAGATGCAAGTGGTGCCACAAGGAATGGTAAGAGGAAAAATGAACGCACCTCTATGTCGACGTGGAACATACAAAGGACCCGTAAATCTACGTTGTGTCCACTTGAAAATGCTAATGCCGGATTGAAGAGTGGTCGATCCCCTCAAGTGCACCCAGAATCAAGCATCGACGCTATTTGGATGAACATGCAGGTCCCGTTGATCCTTGCATTGGTCGGTGTTTATAATTTGCCTTGTTGTAAACTATTTGTTTTTTTTACAAGTTCGGTGTTTCTTTGTATCTCTTTTTTATACAAAGGAATTTGTTGGATCTGTATGATGAAGAAAATTCATATGAGAACTATGCAAATTGCATGTTTCAAATACTGCAACTACTACATGTTATTAATGCAAATTGTATGTATATAATCATGGAAACTAGCTCATGCATTCGAACCCGGCCGCAAGTTTACTACTTATAATCATGTTAGGTAACCGTCGGTTCAGTTGTTAGTTCTTGTACCAATCTATTGTAGCCCCATGTTTTCAAAAGTTTCACAAACCGGCATACTTCATCATAGAAATTGATTAAGTACTCGGTATAATTGCATGTCCCGTTGTTCCTCGCATTGGTCGGTGTTTATAATTTATTTTGCACTCTTGTAATGAGAAAATTTTGCTTCTTGTTAACTGAACTATGGTGTTTGAATTGTGCAATATGGCTTTAATTTTGGACATCTTGGTTATTAGACTTGTAAACCCTATTTGATATAATCTTTGAACAGGGAAAGCACCTCAAGTTGACAATCATTCTATGAAGCGACCTTACGTTCGGTTTAATAGTCCTAGTATGCCTTCGATGAGGTTGCTTGAGGATGAGGACGATTATGGAAATTTTGTTCAAGATCCTAAACTGAGGCGTCCTTTTGCTACGACTTCGTCTATTCCTTGTCCTGTTGAGAGAGCAAAATCATTTCCTCTTGGTGGAGTGAGATCCGCTAAGGCTAATGTTGTTCCTACCGATGTGCATGAAGAATTGAATTCTGTGGTACTCTTCTTTTTCCATTTGATCCTAGTCTTGCTATGCGAAATGTCCTATTGTTTTGCCTGACTTAGTTTGATTTTGTAACAGATTACTCGCCTGGCTGCCGCAAATTGATGCTCCCATCAATGAACCTCGTCCCCTATAGCCGATGTCGGTCCCGACAGAGCTCCGCATTGCCCATTGTATACCGGCTTCATTAGTCTTAGATGCATTTATACTTTTGAATGCAATGTAATGCCTATTTGGATGTTTGGTGCTATTGGAACTCGTTTTCAGTTATTGTATTTGTTTTTCAAGATTTTAAGGAACAGTGTTTTCGGATTGATTGTAAAAGCTTGTGTGGAAATTTGTTGTCCTTGGATCGCCTTGTTTGCGTGGAACTAATAAGTGGTGTAGTTCGAGCGTATTAGGAAACACACCTATTGATATGAAGCCATTGTTTTTTGTCTTTGATGTATATTTCTAACTTGGGTTCTTGTTTAATTGTTTGCAGAGAGCTAGTGGGTTTTCTACTCCCTTGAGAGATGGTTCATTTGCAAGGTCCGGTGGCAAAGAACTCATTGAGCAGGTGAAGATGCGTTTGAGCCTTCAAGTTATAAACTTGTCGTTAATCGTCCAAAAGCGGATTGCACGCCCTAGCCATTTCAAGATGAGTCCTTATTGTCCAACGCCGCGGAAGATTAGAGTATCTAAGGAGGAGTGCGAGTTGTATGACATTGCTTTGGAGATGGGTGAAGATAGAGCAAAATACAAGTGAGCATGAAGTTTTTGTATGGTTTTTTTCCCTACTCTTTTCTGTTGCTTCTGTTGACTGATGTAGCCTTCATGTTTTTATTCATGTTGCAGCCTTGAGGTTGTCAACTTTAGTGGTGTCATTTTGAAGTTTGGTGGTCTTGTGTCTTTGAAGCCCGAAGGAGATGTTAGCTATTATGTGATCAATTCTCTGTGCGTACTTTTTGTTTATGAGGAAGCACCCTGACATCAAGAAAGCACTACTTCTTCTCAAAAGTTGGGGTTAGTTTACATAAACTATTACTTGTTTCATGAATCACCTTGTAAATCATTACTTATGCCAATTTATTTTATTTAGGACTTTCTCGGTTGGCAACCATGGTGTGAATGGTGAATATGAGGAACGACTTAGTGCAAATGCTTTGAAATGTTTTAAAGGTGCAAACAGAGTCGGGCCGGTTGGGTAGTATTAATGCTGGTGGTATCAATGTAAGTATGCTAGTTGCATTTTAGTAGGTGTTGTTTGTTTCTTTTTCTTTTATTTTGATGGAGACTTGTCTTTAATTTTCTCAGATGTATTTCCCTATTTTATTTAAGAACCGGTGGTATGTTGTGGTTGTTGTTATTAACCTGAGATGGTTAGTTGTTTTGGATCCCTCGCCGATGTGCTTGGGAGTGGACTTGAGTTTTAAAAAGGCTCTCCATGATGAGTTTGTGAGTATGCTTTTGATGGCGCTTTATTTGGTCTGTTTTCCTAAACAAGTTAACATGATATTGATGTTGTCTTGCTTGTTTGATATTTAGCGGGATAACATTGCTGGAAATCTGAAAAAAAAAGTGGTCAACATCGACTATGGATGGCATGGTTATAAAGTGATGTATGAAGAAAATGTAGTTCACCGCTTCCCCGAGTATGTGCAATTCAGTTTATTGTTTGATTGATTTACTTTGACGATGTTTTTTTCATCATAGTCTCGTAACTATCTTGTTATACTTTTAGACATGTTTCGAAGTTTGGAATGCGATGCGATGATAAATATGGAACACTATGATGTTGGAGTGAGGATGCAAGAGATGTTGCTAGTCTTCGCGTCAAGTACCTAAATCACCGCTATTTTGCTCGAGAATATTACAACTAATGTTGCATCCGAAATTAAGCGTAGTATTAGTCGCATTGTTACCGTTCTGCTTGGTTGCATTCAATCTGATATGGTTTTGGATCTCGATTACCTTTTGCCTTTTTCGTGTCTATGCGTAAAAGTTTGGAAATTGCATCCGATTAGTGGTTTATGCGTAAGAGTACATGATCGGTGTCTTGAGTTAGATCCGGTTGCTTAGGTTGTTAACATGTCATGGGTCCAAATTCATGCTAAGATCATAGTTTTGTAAACAAGCCGCTAAATCAAGACATTGTTTGTTGCTAATGTGTTTTTGAACCGCATGATAATACTAAGGGTGACATTGTTTAGCTTTGTATGCATGATAATAGTAAGGGTGTATTGTTTGAAGACTTTTTCCTGTATGATTCTGATGAGCACTACATTAATGATGTTTGTGTGCTATGCCTCACTCTTGATGCTTTGGAGGGAGTTTTCTAATTGCTTGACTAAGAGGTTAGCATTGTAAGCTTGAAATAATGATAATTTGTTGTGTTGTTTTTTGTGTAATATTTGAACTCTCAACCGCCGTTGTGGTTAAATTTTGTTGACGTGGATCACCTGAATCGGTTGAACGCTGAATGTATCTTTGAGAGATAAGTTGCTTGATTCTTTCAAGATCTTTATTACTTGTTCCTTATTTATCTCGCTTGTTTACTAGATATCCGGATGTTTAGTCTCTCAGTATATTATTATTGTTTCCTGAGTGTGCAATGCCGTTTGTGGCTATGATGAGTGCAATGGCATTTCCTTGAGAGGAAGTAATTATATTTGATCATCTTTTGGTTAGTTGAGGAACCGGACATGTACCCAATAGGCTTTCATTAAGTCCTCCTTTTTTCCCTATTTGTTTTTCACAAGTAATTTGTCTTCTACGTGTTGCAATGTCCGGTAGCGACGTGTGCCGCCGCGTTTGTTGGCTTGTTGTGATGCGCCTCTTCATTTCCTATTTGGGCCCTGGATCCGTATCTGCACTGCACCGCTTTGTCTAGTGTAGTCCGGAGAGTACAATGAAACCGATTTGATTTTCCTTGATTCCATGCCCAGTTAATGAAGCCTTGTTGATTGTTTTGACGAATATTAGGGTACATGTTCCTTATGCTCCTAGACAGCTTGATGAAATGATGAATTGCCATTAATCGAGCCTTTTTTTTTTAAAAAAAAAAACTTCACATATATAGTTTGAAGTCATGTGCCTCTTTTTTACTTTGTACTTAATCGTGGCATAATTATTGATGATACAATTTAGAGGGCAGCATATTGCTATGCTTGTGTGCGTGTCTTGTTCAATGTGTCAATGGGCGACTGAATCAATGTGTCAAATGGCCACTGAATCAATGTGTCAATGGCCACCAATCAATGTGTCAATGGCCACCTGAAAAGTCTATTTTCTTGTTTATTGAATCCATTTTTTAAAGTCCGTTGTTGCCATATGAAGCTAGCTATGTAGGTTTGGTGAGGTGGCGCAGCATGTGTTGGTGATAATGTTTGCATCCTTTAATGTTTGTATTCGGATTCTCGCTTTTACGATCAGGTTCATATATGGATAAGTATCCCTAGCCATCTAGAAGGTATCTTGACTAGTGTTTTGTTGTTTAGTAGGTATCTAGAAGGTGTCTTTTGTAGGCCCGGCGATAGCAAGCATTTATTTTCAATGTTGCGTAACCCGAGTAGTCTTTTCTTTCTTCGAACTTCGCATATTCTTGTCTTTTCTATTTATGTGCATGTCTTTGTCAACTATTTACAGCGAGGTTGTCGGTCATGTTTGTTACATATTTTAGATTATTAGTGCCTTGGTCAATGTGTTCAATAAGCATTTACTTTTGGAAGCAGTTTTTCTATGGCACGCTTTTGTATCTATGTATTGATCACATGAATATCGCTTTCGCCGCAAAGGTCGTTTCCTTTGCATTGATACTGTTTAAATTTTTTGTCTTGCCTTGCAACTTCTGGTGCCTTTATAAGGATGAAGGGCAGCCTTGTATCTTTCATTGTTTTCCAGTACTAGTTGCTCTCACCTGCTCTCCATCCTTCTGTGGAAATGGCTTCGGTTGCTAGTGGTGGAGATAGTTCTGGTGGTGGTAGTGACAAGGGAAAGAAGGTTGATGAGAAGGGTTCTGGAGGTGGTTCCAGCAAAGATGTTGTTAGGATTTGTATTTATGCCAAGTGTAGTATTTGTTTGAGGGAGTTGTGTGATCCTCCAAATCGTGATCCAAAGGTTCCATTGGTCGATTACATTTGGGCATTGCAGTTGTCGCCATGTCTTCCACAAGCAATGTGTTGCTACGTGGTTTCAGAGGAACCTTAGTTGTCCAGATTGTCGCGCTTTTCCAGGGATTGATTATGACTCCATCCTTAGTGCCTTGTTGGAAAGGATGGAGTGGGAGGGTCGTGAGTGATCCGTTTTTATGAAGTTTCACTAGTATGGCTTGTTATATTTGCTTGTTCTAAGTAATTTGTATGCATTGTATGGCACTTCTATTTAGGTTATTGTAAGAACTGTATATGTCTTGTACGCTACTTTTATGTACTGTTTCTTATATTCATGTATCTATGTAATGTCTAACATTGGAAAAAAAAAAATTAACTCCACCTGTGGTGCTAGATTGTATTCTAGTTAATGGCACCATAGCAGTCCCAAGCCCTCGAGAAAGGAGGAGGGAAAAAATTTTGTTTCCCTTGATTTTACTTTTTCTTTTGACAGGTTTTCAAAGATTAATATGATGGCTAGATGTCCTTAGTCCCTTGCGCTGGCTACATGTATCTTGCGCGGAGGTACAAATTACAACTCTTCTTGTCAATTACCTGACTGCGTGTTTTTGCACCTTTCTGAATTACCTGACTGACTCCGTGTCCTTTGTGCTAGGACACGAGCATCTCATTTGTATTAGGACATGCCGGACATGCATGGATTTAAGGTTGTCGAGATCCGGGTCTACAAGTGATGAGAATCATTTTGAATGTGAGTATATTAAGTACTCATCCAAAGTTGGAGGTATATATGGCAAATAACCATTGTTTTATGACTACAAACACCTAAATGTACAAGCCGAGGTGTCGCTTTTGATTGTTTTTGCTTGTGACTTGGCCCATTTTTTTCCTTCCTTCCTGTAATTCGTAGTACTAGGCCTATGGTGCAAATTAAAACTATGTGAGGATGTTCGTGTTATGCTTGTCATCAAACCAAAGGCAACATCCACTCCAAATCAAATGATTTACAAACCGCCTAGTTGATGCCCGGAGTGGTTGTTTCCTTTGGTTTCATGGCAATCATAAATTTTGAGTGCAAGAAGTCGAGGCCTATTTTTTCAAACTTTTCGATCTCTTATATGTTAGTTTGCTTATTGGATGCATGAATGCAAATATTAGAAGCAGTCGAGTATCATGTAGTAGGAGTATTTTGAGCTCTATTGTTGAAGACATTTGAACCGACATGTAATAGGAGTATTATCTCGCATTGCTTAGTAAATTGCAAACTCGGGATAATGAAAATTACTATTTCTTGGTACCGCAATAGTATTGAACCCGTTTTTGCAATATCACATTTGAAAATTGTAACCTTGTTGTAGTGTCCCTTGTAATAAAAAACAAATTGTTTGAAAACAAGGTGGACCGTGCTTTTACACGACAATAAAGTAGAAAATGACATTGTCATCTCTCGCTTTCCTTGTTTATGTTATATGTTTTGTCCCCTGTTTTTGTCCCTTGTAATAAAAAAAATTTGTTTAAAGACAAGCGAGGGACCCCGCGACACAAGACCACATTATACAAAATGACATCGCTTGATTCCCTATAGAAACCTCGGGCGCCGAAGGCGCCTTTGTGAAAGTAACACTTTCGCTTCGAGGCCGAAAAGTGGGCCGTTAGGGCCCTCGAGGCCGAGGCGCCAAGTCATCACAGGACCAAATAATTGTGTTTCGATTGTTCCTTGTCTTGTACTTTATTTTTTTTGTCAGGCCGTCTAGTCCTTTGTTATGATCGGCCGTTATTGTATTGTATTGTGTTGTATTGCTTATCTTTGTTCGGTGTTATAGTTCATGACTCGTTATTTGTTCTAGGACATGTCGATATGGATGGATTTTAGCTTGTGGATATTGTTTGTCTTCAAATGGACCTCCCGCCATTAATCAGATTTATGTTCCATTTCAAGATTGTGATTGTAAAATGATCTACGCTCCATTTCGATGCTAAGATAAGTGCCTTGCTATGCTCCCGTTTCTTTCTAAGTCTTGTTGTACTCCAATTGTCATGGTTTTTTTTTTGTAGATTTTGCAGATAGGTCTCATAAGTTATAGGCAACATAGTTGGATTTCAATTTTTGATGTGCATACAATTCAATTCTTATTTCCGAAGAAGTCAATCAATTTCAAGTTTGGCTAAGTTTGTTAAAATAGCATCAAGATTTTTGTTTCCCTATTGGTAGCATGTTTCTAAGTGTTATTCTTAATAAATGTTGGTTAAACTTGAAGTTGGTTCACTTCTTTGGAGTGACAATGTGAATCTTGTTGCTCATTTGTTGGAGTCTTGTTGCATCTAGGTGATTGTGCATTGATTTCTATGATTCTATCATGTTTTTTTGATTATTTTTTCCCCGCAAAGATGAAAGTAGAGGAGGGCGGCATGGTATGCGCCTCAAGTACCGTCATGAAGGTTAGTAGCCATATCAATTATATGGATCTAAGTGCTCAACTTTGTGAGGCTGTATGTTATTATGGTCTAACTTTTGAAATCTTTTGAGGTTGTGGTGGTGGAGTTGTGGAATCACCGCCAATTATGGAAGTATAAGGTATAATTCCTGAATTTTATTTATGTTTGCATATAAGTCCTCTCTATCCATCTGCATTGCTGATAAATGGCATCCTTGCTGCCACACTTGTCACAGGCCAGATGTTTGCATATAAGTCCTCTCTATCCGAGCTTTACTCTTGTGGAGCTTGTGGTCATTTGAAATTGCCCTGCCAATCCATTCAACCGAGCCATCCGAATTGAAGCATATGCCTGTTGAAGCTTAAGCTAGAGGTATTATTTGTCCCTCTCGTGATCGCATAATGTTGAATGGCAATTTGGTATATTGTAAATTGCAAACTGTTTTAGTATAAATTGCAAATATATTAAACTCGCAATATTAGTGAGGACTAAATGTAATTTGGATTGGTACCGATCCTACATTGCTCGTACATCCGTGTTGTGTATGGCATCCATTGCCTTATTATGCCTTTTTTTTTTCTTTCCTTCTTTTCGTGATTCATGAGGTGATCCCATGATATTCAGTCAACTAGTGTTTTCACTCAAAAGAATAAGGTTGCGGCCCATTTCCATCGTATACGACAAAGAACAAAACGAATGATGATTTGTTCTACTTGCCGCTTATCATGTGTGCTCACAATTGTCTTCGATCATAGAATTTGAAGCTCAATCTCATAGGCTGTGAACTGTCTTTCATCATAGAATTTGAAGCTCGAGTCGGGGTTTGTCATCCTTGACATTTGCTAGTGCTCACAGTGTAATTCATTCATTATCTTACTTTTTTTCCAATTTTTGTGAAGCTCAATCTCATAGGCTCTCAATTTATTTGAATGGCTCTCTTTGTAAACTTTTTTTTGCTATGTGTTGCACTTGCATGAGGCTGCTTGGGCTGAAAGACAAGAACAAGGCTTGTGTTTTGTGAGAATTTTGGTGATCAAGGTTTATAATGAATGGTTGATGGCTTCATGAAGTCGAAATTTGGTCATGAGGATTGCAATTGGTTCTGCTTTGATCTAGTCTCGAATCTAGTCTCGAATTGTTTATCATGGCATCAAATTGGAAAGATAAGTAACTCTTTCCTACATCTTACCTTCGTGATCGAGTTTGTTGTTTCCTCGCCGTGTGTTTAGGCGTTTGTGGTTTTGCCAATGGCCTAGGTCTTTAGGTCAAGTTTGGGCTTTTTTTTCCCGTTTTAATTATTTGGGCCTTTTTCTATTGTGGGCTTCTTGTATTGGGCTTTTTTCGTTGAGTCTTCAATTTGTCATCTACCGGCCCAAATACCGTTGACGGTTCCCCGTGCTTGATATTTTCTCTCGCCATCTCGATCCGCGTTCAACTGCGCTTATTTCTCCCCCGGTGTCTTTTCCCCTCCCCGCCCAATTTCCAAATTTCCACGAGTGGTCTTCTATTCCCATTGTGCTCCATATATACTGCACTACTTCATCTCCTCTCTTCCTATCTCCCACTTCTCCATCCATTCTAGTTCTCTCACACGCCTCCATTTCCTCCGGTTCTTCATTTTTGGTGAGTTTGTGTCCTTGTTATGTTCTTACTTGTATCATCCGATCTCTTCTTTGTCCTCTCTTCTAATTCCTTCTTGCATGTATCAGGTTGTTTTCCTTTGGTTTTTCCGGTTTTGGTATATCTTCATTTTTAGATCCGGTATATATTATCTTCTTTTCACAAAGGTGTGTTTCTATATTTGTATGGATCAATGTTGCTCCTATCTTGTAGTCCTTGTTATCCGCCTTGCGCTTTTCTTGTACAACTTTGATTTCTCATTGTATCATCACAAGTTCTTATGACAAAGGATCGAAAGTGAAATATAAACTCGTAAGGTCTCGTGACTCAACTATAGCGCTTGCTTGTATTGTGATCGATCCGAAGGTTTGGTTTGTGATCTCGAATGTTTGAACTAGAGAAATGAGATGGTGATTAGGTTGTTGTAGGATTCTCGTTTTCGGTTGTGTATTAACTTGTTTTATGTTTGGGATTGACATAAAGGTGATTTGGAGTTCTTGGTTTTGATTTAGATGGCTAGATGTGAAAGTTATATTGGGCAATAACCAGTGATTCTAGTGTGTATACAATTTCTCTTAAATTTCACATAGCACATACCGTAATTCTTATTATTTCACTTGAAATTTTACATATCATGATTCTTATTGGTTGTCGGTAATGTTGGCTTTGATCAAATGTACTTGTGTGATTTTACTGATTTTACCACAGTGTAATGTTTCTATGTATGCTATGTAAATTTTCTCTGCTTGCTATTTTGTTCGTAATATTTTTATCACCCTATAATTTTGCCTTTGCATGTTCATTTTATGACATTTTTACCTGGTTTGTACATTCTTATTTATATTACTAATGCAAACAATTTGATGTTGGTCATTTTTTTTTTTTTCGCATGGCTCCTCCGTGAGTTGCAATATATCAAAGAGCGCTTGCTAGTTTCAAACTTATGTTACTTGAATTGCTAGGGATTAACTTTTGGTCCCCAATCTGATCTGCGGCCAGGTGTTAAATTTTTGAGGAAAACAAGTAATGAGAATAAAGTCATGGTAGTTGGACGTCTTTGTCTTTGCCGCATGGTGAATGCCGTCCATGTGAAGGATGTCAAAATTTGTCTCGATGATGAAGATGGTTGTGTTTTTGTCTTGTTCCCTCCTATTTCGATGCTTCTTATCATCGTGGGTGGTCTTTTGGTGTTGGCGTTGAAAATGTCGGGTTCATTTTGGTTACAAGTATCATTGATCGAGAGTTTAAGATTTCGGTGCCAACTTTAATTGATGGTGAGATGCAAATGGTCACTAAAATAGAGAAGTCTCGCCGCTAGGTTCTTCAATATTCCCGTCGAATTAAGGTTTGAATTTTTTTTCCTCCAATCTTACACTTCTTCTTTGATTAGTTTCTCATATATCATTGATATGTTGTTTTTTTATAAGGTTCTTTCTCCAAGTCGATCGCTTTTTTCCTAATGTTGTTGACCCTTTCACTTTGGAGAATGAAGTTGTTTCACGCTTGTTGCTAATCATTTGGGGCTTCATCGTGGTCGCAATCTAGTCTCGCTTTTGCTAAAGGGTTGAGCAAAGATGAAACTTGTGGCTAGGGCTATTCGCGTAACGAGGATTTGAGTTCCTATCTCGCTTATAAGTTTGTTTCGTGATCCTAGGATCGCTACGCCATTCTTGTCCGTGATCTCGAAGATGCAAACTTGATGAAGGGGCGATCTTGGATGGTTGATGACAGATTGGTCACACTCTATCGTGTTTTGTCTCTCGCCCATCGGGCCCAAAGTCGGTGATCTTTATCGAATGCCTCTGCCTCTTGGTCAATCCAATCAAGTCTTCTTCTACTTTTATATTCATGCGAACTATGCTTGAAGACCGAATATGTTATGTTGTAATTAATGGTTTCATGTTTGAAGACTTTAGTTTTATTATTATCATGCTTTGAACTATGTTTTTCTTGGTGCTTGGATTAAACTGCGTGGTTAATTTTTTATTTCCAATGATCTATTCTAATATGTAAAAAAAAAGTTTTTAACTCCGCCTTTGATGGGGCTTTGTTTTTTTAAAAGGCCCTATCAAAGCAAGTCCCAAGCCCCGTTAAAGGAGGAGGGCTAAAACTTTTTTTACCCTTCTTTGTTTCTTATCATTTTTTGCGCTTGAGGATAAAAACTGCATATGGAAATGCTATTCATTGCAGGTCTATATGTTTTCTTATTGTTCTACATTTGCCTTGTCTATATGCTATCTCGCTTGAAGAA
The DNA here is from genome assembly GCA_015847255.1 of Hyparrhenia diplandra. Lineage (NCBI taxonomy): Eukaryota > Viridiplantae > Streptophyta > Magnoliopsida > Poales > Poaceae > Hyparrhenia > Hyparrhenia diplandra. The sequence goes on along the minus strand of JADLZK010009519.1, from coordinate 100,584 downwards.
TTTGAATTTGACTTGCTATTGGTTGCCATTTGTCGTGTAGTCGCTCCCGGTGATGGAAGGTACTTCATTAGAACCATATATTTTATAAATTTGGAATTGCTTGTATACTTAATTCTTGTCTTTTCTATCTCTTTTTTTGTATGGTGGCACTTCAAGCTTCTTTGGAGAGGGTGCAAGCAAATATGCATTAGGGAAATGATCGGGTTAGAAATTAATCATCTATTTACGTATGGGTGTCCTATTTCATTTCGGTAGGAGTAGCTTCCTTGATATTGAAAAGGCACTAAACAATTTGAGCTCACATATAATACGATCATGATGTACATTGTTTAGTAAATTGCAAACCGGGATAATGAAAATTACTATTTCTTGAACCGCAATAGTAGTGAACCCGATTTTTGTAATATTACATGTATGATAAATGATCATAATTTAAGGTGAACTTGGTGATGATTACAATAGGTAATAGTAATATGTATATGTAAAGAGGTGTCTTGTTTCTTCGTCATCTTAGTTGCCTCCTTTCTTCTTCTTGTTTTGATTTGTTGTGGTTGAACTTCCATTGGTGTTGTCAACATCTCCGCATTTGAAATATGAGCAAAGTCATTAACTGGTTTTTGCTAATGATTCTATAACTTATATGTGTCTAGTTGCTTACCATTTTGTGTGTTTTTCCTTTTGTTTTTCTTTGGTGGCACAAATTTGGTAGGTGCTTCTTCTTGCATGTCTTGATGTTATGGCCTCCTTCACGGCAAAGGCGTGCATACATAGTTATTCTTAGGTTTGCTTCTCTTACGCTTTCACCGTTCCTATTAGCCTCGGCCGATTACCTTTGGCCTTCCTTTTGACGCCGTGATTATCGGGATCTTCCAAAATGATCGTATCATTTTTTCGTTTGAGGTCGGGTTTCGCATTTGGATTACCTTTGCAAAGGGTTGTGTAGCAAGTCGTTGGACCAGTATAGCCTCCGCCGCCTTATCTTTCTCTTGTTTCAAGTGTTTTCTCCATTTTGTTTGCTTCATCAAACACATAGTTATACATATCCACTTGTCATTGATCCATCTCGGAAGCAATGTTGCTTAGTTTGTTTGATAGGATGTTATGCCCGAGTTGTCTCGCTCTTCTCTAAGTCAATTTGTGGTACTCGTGCTCGCATTGTGAGTTGTGTTGTCTCCTTAGCTCTCCATCTTTGAATGAAGTACTTCTCATCCAGTTTACTTACATTCAAAGGAAGTTAGGACCTTGATGATGTGGCAAAAGAAAGTATGCCATCTTTCTCAAATTTGCAACAAATGCATGAGTAGAGTTTGTTTGGTAAGTCAACGAGGACGATGTACTTTCTTGTTCTCGTACTCATGGTACCTATGATACTCGATTTGTAGACCGCATAGGCATGGTTTCTCTCAGTATTTCTTCGCTTACAAAATGTGTAGACTTTGTGATCTCATCTTGAAACTTGAAGAAGATCTTTACATTTGTATATCTTTGTAGCTTGCCTCTCAAATTCATAACCCGAAAATGTACTGCGGGGCTTTGATCTTGTTTCAAAGTCTTGTACCTTTGCTTTCTTTCTCGTGTCATCCGATATTCTTTGGAACTCATTCATAAACCTCATGACACTATACCTAGGCTTCACATCCAATTTGAATGTTGAATTAGTTCCTTCACTTCTAGCCGTTGTATTGATGAATGGGAAAAAGTTGTGCTTGAAGTAGCATGGAACAAAATTATGCCCGAACTCCCACATGTCATATATGTATCTGTACCCCAAAGAATGTCATACTTTTGTGTGGTACCGTTGGTACATTGTTTCAAACTCGTATAGTAATAGAGTTTCTAAGGATGTCAAAAAAGTGCGGATGTAGGTCTTTATTCCCCGTTTGTTAAATACCCTTCCCCCCTTTTCCTGCGCTTTCTTGGCAATGTGGAAGCAATGTTCTCGTGGACTTGTGTGGGGTAGGATGTTTTTGATAGCCGCCTTCATGGCTAGATCCCGATCTACGATTATTGTTCTCGGGTGTTTTCCTCCCATGCATTCCGAAATGTTGTAAATAGCCACTCAAAGCTTTCAATTGTCTCATCCCCGATGAATGCACAACCAAATAGGCAGTTCTCTGCATGCCCGGGATGCCGACAAATAGGTGCAAACTTCATGTTGTATTTGTTTGTATTGTATGTTGTATCAAAACTGATGCGCCTCCGAAATCTTCGTAGTACCTTCGCTATTGCCATTAGCCCGTAAGATGTTCTTCACCTTGTTGTTCTCATCCACCGAGAACTTGTAGAAAAACCTTGGGTCTTCACTCGCTTTTTTTGTGAACCAGTCATATACTTGCCGCATGTCATTGTCTCATGCGGTTTCCTTGTTTATCCTTGTCTTCTCATTGCTTATATGCTTCTTGTTGAATGGTGTTGCATTGTTTCTTAAGTAAGATAGTATCGCCATTATTTTTCTGTCTTCTAAGTTCACTTTGTTGAATGTTGCTATAAGCTCCTTCTCCATTTTAGTCATCCTATTCTGTGATTGGAGCTTGCTCTTTTGATTTTCATTTGCAAACGGATGATTATGCTCTAGATTGAGCCTAGTGATTCTCCATAAACCATTCACTTTTGTGACCACACATTCGGCTGGGCAGTCTGTGGCAATCAGTGTGCTTGTTTTCCTGCAGTTTGGGACTGGATTTGGTGTAGGAGGTGTTCCTGAGATCCTCTTCTTGTTTTTCCTTTTACTTTGCACTCCTCATAATCAGCTTGGGATCGACTTTGCGCCGATGATCACCTCGGGATCCGCTAGCGCTTGGGATTTGACTTTGTAGTCCATTAACACCTGGATCCGGCTTTGCACTCCTTCAACAAAGAGGGATGTCTTGCCGATTTGTCTTACCCCTCCTGTTACACTTTAGTGTCACTCGTGACCTTCTCATAGTCCTCGCTCTTCTTGTTTTTGCATATGTATGAGTGAACTCTTGTGATTGAGAATCCTACTATGAAGGCATAGTCATTGTAGAATTGATATGCTTCCTCTTCTGTTTCAAATGTCATGTTTAGCTGAGGAACATGTTTGCTTGCATGTTCCTGAGACAAACTTTGTGCTGCTCTTATGCTTTCATCCTCACTCAGAATTTTGTTGAGCTCTTGTGATTCTCGCTATAGTATTTGAGTCCATCTCTTCACCGCCATTTAGGTGGTCTTGTACATCTGTACTCATCTCTTGTTGTGGTGCTTGATTGCCTTGCTCATCTTGCACTTGTAGAAAGGCAAACTCGAGAATTGATCTCGAACCATCGTTGTGTGTGATTTTACCGTTCTTGTGTTGCCTCTTGGATTCTCGCGGTGGTAATGAACATCCGGTTACGTAAATAAAAAGGTATGCACAAAATGTACTTCGTTACAATCATTTCTATAATGTAATAGTAAGTGTCATGCGTTTGCATCCAAAATGATTGATAACAAAGTAGTATGCATATGGAGAGAGTAACAAGTAAATACCTCTCCTCCAACTATTTTATTCATCATATCCATAAAACTTCCTCGCTAAGTCTTCTGACATTATATGATTGTAATTGTGACTTGTTGAATAATTCGCATTAGATATGACTTGGTTCATTAGGCTTGTGTCACTTGTTCCACCCCCGTGATAGCACATAGTCTTCGTCCTTCGTGAGATGTTACAACCTTGGATTCACCGTTACAATTGAGTTGTACATTGTTGCTGCCTGAGAATTGATATGGCTATTTATCTCAAAAAATTGTATTTGCTTGAAGTGATCTCACATTTTGTGTTTGCATTTGAAGGCCTTGTCCACTTTGTTGGTGTAGTTCATTGTTGTTGTTGATATATTACGTTATGTGCGATTCAAATATGAGTTAGTATCCCCCTTTTTCTAGTCATAATTTGGTATAGGTTTTTTTGTTTCACCCGATGAGTAGAACTTGGATTGCCAATGCCTTGGTTTGTGCCCATCACATTTTGAAGTATTGAATGAAAACCATAGTATCCTACGGATCCATTCCCAAATGCGATTCATTTCCCGCATATGAAGTATAATTATGGAGGGTCCGATTGTGAAATATGTTTTCCAAATTGACTATTACAAGGAAGACTTGTTTACTTACATTCATCTCGTATTTCAAAGTTGGTCTTGTGCAATCAAGGTGGCTTCTCCAATTGTTACATCTTCCTCGTGCATTTATAGTAAGTCATGTCAAGTACCAAGAATTGCAAGTATGAGTAGTTGAAATTGCAACTATATTAGTCTCGCAATTGTTTAATTGTTAATATGCAATAATTTACCTCATGATGGTAGTTTGGGTTTACTATGCTTGAATTGAAGCCGTAATAACTCTCAATTGTGGCATGCCGCAAATAAAAATGTTACAAGAATTAGCATACTATTCCAAGTGCATTACCTTACGCTTTTAAATCGGTTTTCCCCGTTTGGCGGCATACCCGTGTCCAATTTGTTGTTGATGTCATCTCTCGATAATTGTGTCGGTTACACTTTGCATTATCTTCTCCCGGATCCGTAAAAGCCATCTCACTTGAATAATGTTCACCTTCCATCTTTGGAAACCTTCTTGTTTGAAACCCGCATTTTGCAAAAGAATTTGTCGGTTGGGTTTTCCCCCGTGATTGAGCTTACATTTGAACCTATGTGTTTAATAGTTATTAATCTGTGTTTATGTGTGCTAGGTGTTTTATGGATCTTGATGGAACTAGCCGCAGTTGTTTAGGGATGCATTATTCCCGGTAGGTTACGTGGTCTCATAGTCACCTATACTAGGTGTTGTACCTGTTGAATCTAATCTGCACTTTTGTGTGTTTTGTGCACAAGTTAGATTGATTGAACAATATTCAGTTAATACAGAAGGTTTAATTGGGATCTAAACAAGGCTCTAGAGCAAGAGATCTAATTTTAGAGTGACCGGTGAAGTGATGGTTGTTAGACTTGGTGTTCTTCTCGCTTTTCGAGTAAATCCATGGTACTTATAGTTTTGTGCGTTTTTTGTTAGGGTTTGAGAAGAGAGAAGGAAATGGTGGAAGAAGAGAGAGGGATCTGTTACACGGTGAAGAGTGCCGAAGAGGAACGAGGTCGGTTCTCCATTTTTTGTTGCATCCTAAGTTCTTGTTCCAATCTTTCCTCCCTCTGGAGTGGTGGAGAGGAGGGAGGGTTTCACGAACAGTCGATGGTGATCTGTTTCGGTTTCTTCTTCTTCTTGGGGAAGAAGAAGGGTATTTATGTTGATGTATGTGGGCTTATGGGCCAGAGCCCTAATTTTGAATTTTTTTGCCTTAGGATCGGAGTGTCGTAATTGGGCTGTTTGGAGCAAAGGCGTGAGAAGATAGGAGTTGTTTTATTTTTCAAAAATTGGGCCTCCAAATATGGCCTTATTGTAAATATTTGAAAACCGAGTCAGTATAATTGTTGGCGCCAAAACCGGCGTTTTGAATTTTCAAAAATTTCGGTCCACGCAACAAAAACGGACAGAGCGTTGGCGCCAAACAAGCGCCGCAAGTTTTGGCGGCAAACAAGCGCACAAGTCGACAGAACAACAAAGCAAACCGCGCTTTCTTTTTCGGATCACAAACATCGAACCCGTTTACTTTTGCGGGCCCGTTAGGTTGCGCTTTTGCATGCGTCGTCTGAGGGAGACAGACGTGTGACACGGCGTTGATGTGACGGGACAGGGAGAACCGTTGGATCTCCATCCGACGCCGGTCTGCTTTCGTCGCCTCGAAAAACAAAAGTTTTGTTCAGCGATCGAAATATAGCAAGCCCCTATTTCACATGTGCATATGACTTTCAACATAAATCTTACATGAAACAGGATCTTACATTTTCTATATATGTAAACTGCATTAGAGATTCAGATATCAGAAACTTAGAAGAATAATTAGTCGGCATGCAAATATGGTATTTTTTACTAAAATATTTATCAATAATAATAACATGGTATTTTTCAGTTCCTTGTTTGAAATAACATAGTTTTTTATTATTTTAAATTTTTGTCTTATTTGAGCTAACATGCTTTTTATTATGATATTGATTATTTTAGACAATGTGCTACTCCTACAAGATTAAAAAAATGCGATCGAGGGTAGTTGTGTACTATAATTTGAAATAGGCATAAAGTCCATCGAATCTTACTTACTCCTCCGGTATAAGAAAAACCGAGAAATGTTGAGTATGTTCCATGGAGGTCGGGGCTTTTGCCGTAGCGGCGAGCCCACCCCCCGTGCAGTACATACACCCCGCTAGGGTTTCCACCGACGTATCGTCTCATTCCCTTGTGCCGATCGTATCGTCTCATTCTCTTGTAAGTCGCGGCGTTATAACCCGACTCTTGATAATAGTGAGGAGTGTTTGTTGGCCGGGCGCCCGTGGTTTTTTACTCTCCCACATTGGCGCATTGGGAGGGTGGTTTGATCTTGTTCTTCGTCGAACCCCGGTCCCGCCTTGACACTACGAGCCTCTAGTCCCCACATTGGCGCATTGGGAGGGTGGTTTGATCTTGTTCTTCGTCGAACCCCGGTCCCCGCCTTGACACTACGAGCCTCTAGTCCCCACATTGGCGCATTGGGAGGGTGGTTTGATCTTGTTCTTCATCGAACCCCAGTCCCGCCTTGACACTACGAGCCTCTAGTCCCCCACATTGGCGCATTGGGAGGGTGGTTTGATCTTGTTCTTCGTCGAACCCCGGTCCCCGCCTTTGACACTACGAGCCTCTAGTCCATGGGAACTACGATCCTCAATCCATTTGGAGAGGACTCCGGGCGGATTCACCGTAACCCTTGGGCCGATATACCAACAGAGCCTGACGAGGGATTTTTTTTTTTAACCACAGCCTGAAATTCGCTCCCACGGGGACTCGAACTCAGGTCCTGTGGAGTGTCGCTCGAGTATCCTAACCATTAGGTTAGGACCCTTTTGCTTTCTTTCTTCTCTACGTATGTCGATTTATTAGCCGTAAAAACCACCGGTCAAACAACCTGGTTTATTTAGACATGATACAACATATCTTCTCTAGATATATAGCTACAGTTACGTATCTAGAAAAATAAAGAGACTTACCACTTGGAACCGAGGACATGCCTATCTTGAATGAAGAAATATTAAAATGTTTAGTCTAACTTGCTGAGTAATATGTCATGGACTTATTATAGTGAGGGGTAACTCGTATTCTAGCTCGTTTATTTTGTTATGGCTTGCTGATCGAGAAATATATGTTTAGGCTAGTTAGACCATCATATTAATGTTTCTAAGCTTAGGCCCAGTATTTAGCGAGTTCTACATACTTCATGGCACCTGTTGTTTGTGTGCAACATTGTTCTACCTTGTATTCCTATGAGATGACACCTACCGTGTCGTAGTGTAGCCGCCCGAACTTGTACTAGAGGGAACAATGTGTTGTGGTGTTTAAGCTAGAAGCTCGATAGTGAAGAAGTCGAAAAGTGGTCTAGAAGGGGCCATCTCGAAGACCTATTTTGCACATAGGGAAGACCAGAGGCTATTCACTGAGTTAGTCAACTAGAAGCTTAGCCCTTGAGAGGGCATCGTTATGAGGGGCTCTAATACCTCCCTAGCAGAACTATTTTAGGGTAGAGATAATAACAGTTAGCAAAAACTAGTTGTGCATATAGGTAAAAGATATCTTGCATAGGTTTTGAAAACAGGAAATAGAGGCCAAGTAATTTTAAAGTTGCCTAATTCACTCCCCCTTGTAGGTGTCACGACCTCTCTTACATTGACTTAATCTTTTCGAAGATAAGAGTATGTACTTGTATTTATAGAGGTGGGCACGTGCATTTTACCTGAGCAAAACTAGCCCGACCCGACCGCGGGCCCAAATAGCTCGATGGGTTTTGGTCCGCCCACGAACCTTATTGGATAGGGCCCGGCAGATCTTGAAGCCCGCTAAAATTTTTTCTTGGTTGGCCCGAACCCGGTCCAAAATACATTTCTAACTATTTTGTAGTGTAAAATACACGGTAGCCCACCCAAGCTTTGGACCCGCCCGAGCCCGACCCGAAAAGGTTAGGCCCGACTTGCCCAGTGAGACGTCAGGGCAGGATTTTTTCAACCCAAAATAACCGGGTTTTTTTTCGGCCCGGCCCGAAAAATGCTCAGGTATAATGTGTATATACATGAATGGTTGATCGTGATTCAAAAAATGACCACTATTCAAATATACAAATCATTTTTTCTTATAAAAGGCCAATCGTTGTAGTTATCCACCTAGTTTATCAACCATGAGTGTTTCTCTTAAAAGATAAAGCATCGTCAACCGGCTTATCAACTGCACAGACCATTAGCTAAACAACATCACTGATTTGTATGTTTTGTGTTCAAAAATTGTATAATTATATTTGCTTTTCATAATCGATTTCATAGTGTATTGATTTTCTAGCTGTGAATGATATCCTCCTTCTTGTCATAGATAAGTGATAATTTGGGTTGCCATAACTCAAACTATTGCTTTTGTATGTTTTGAGTATAATAAGTTGAGACTGTTTATTTGCATACTTTTGCATCGGAAAAGTTGGTGTTCTAAAACTACAAAGCACTGCGGTGATGTGGATTCATTTCGAATTTGAAATAAAAATGGAAATATATACCTCTTGTTTGTATTTGAGGTATAATAAGATGCTGCTTGCTGACTGTATAGAGTGTCATTCCCATTATCGTTTTTTTTTTAAGATCCGTTACCAGTTTTTATTGATAAAAAAAAGGTGTCAATCTCATTATCACAGATATCATTCTCACGAGAAGTAAAGGCTGAGCCTGTTGCTGCTTCATAGTGGAGTGTTGAGGAAGATGTTATATCTAAATGCCCTTAGAAGTTGTGGTCAAATTGGAGAGAGATGGATTATGAGATTGTCACGGTCTGAGTCTCTAGTAGAAAAATATTATTCACAAGCCGGTCTTTTAGGATGATGATGAGCCATAATCAAGCACCACTTAGCATCATTCTTCTCGAGACACTGCAGTACTCGTACAGCTATAACAAAATGGCCAAATGGGGTGAAGTTAAGATCTTGACGCGAGTTCATCTAGTAGTATTTCCCAGTTCAGTTCAGTTCAGTCAACTAGAGTTTGGCATTGGGTCTTGGAGACAGACGGACCATCCTAATTTATCGTTCAGTTTCACTGCACTACTGACCGGCGCGAATCTTTGGCAGGGACCCCCAAAGTCTTTGGCCTCTGAAAACAGGTGTGGCCACAGAGAGCAGCAGGGTCGGTCTTCAACATGTGTTGCGAGGATGTTTGTGGGAGGCTGCCCACATCACAATGCGCATATGCAGGTCTTAACATGTGCATGTCGAAGTTGTGAACAGGGAAGGGAAGGAGATGAGGCACCGGTTGACAGTGGTGCATGTGATGTCCTAGTAGGGCTCTGAATGACCTATCCATATTTGGGCAGTAATCACTACTGCAGATCAGCACCTAACAAGTACTGATAATAATAACAAACAAATCGGCCTGATTACGAATGTCACCGTTGTTCAAGTAAGTCCTGCTCCGATCTCGATCTCAAGTGTGAACCCTTTCGTTGTCCAGGACGGCTGTGTGTGCTTTCTCTGGAGCCTGTTCATCTTACTGCCAGCCGAAGGGGCCAAGAACAAAGGCTTAGGCCCCTTCAGTTTCTTCAAAAAAAAAAAGTGTAGGAGCATGGGCCACGGGCATTTGCCTGCCACATGGTTTGGTGCCATTATTGCTTGCCCCGCCTGCTCTGCGCTGCTCGCGGGATTGGATCTGAAGGCCCAGCTTTGTCCCGTGGAAAGCGAGTCAAATGGCCACTTTACTTTTCCTGGACACGGATGATGGAACAAATGCTCCTTTTATCTCGGGCTCAAGCAGTCAGTCAGTCAAGCACATGTCTGTCGACTCCTGCATGACATTTTCGCTTTGTCCAACCGTGTCGACGCACGTACTCCGTGTCTTGTGATCATATTCTGCGCAAACCTGGGTGCATGCTATGCAGGCTATCTGCACCGATATTCTGTAAAACTTCCTCCAGTACCGATATGACGGAAAATTTGCTGCACCGCTGTACTGAACATGGTACTCTGCCTCCCAGTTCGAGCTCCCAGACGGTATTCCTAGCGCCTGTCCACGCCTGTCCAGGGCTGCACGCGACGCGGCGTGGGGCCCGCCCGCGGATGCGCCGCCCAACTACCCCCCCCGCCGCGCCACCGCCCAGGAGAGAAGGCGCCGCCTCGCCCCGCCGCCGCGTGCCACCGGGGGTCGTGGAGCTCCACCGTGCATGGCGTGGGCGCGAGGGCCTCGTCAGCCGGGCGCTCAAGGCCAAGCGCGCCGCCGCAAAGACGCTACGGACGCTGATCGACTCGCCACCTACCGCTACGGACGCCGAATCGCGGCCACCGCCGCGCCGAGCTCGCGGTCCGCTACGGCCCCTACGGCCAAATCTGGTGGTGGCGCGCAAGATGGCGATTCGGGACGGACGCACTTCTTCTTCACCGGAGATGACGACGACGCCCCTCAAACCATGTGGACGACACGGCGAAGCCGCCGCGGCCCACGCCGCCATGCGCGCTTGCTGTTCGACCACCCGCCATGCGTGCTTGCCGACCGTCTCCATGCGCTCACACCGCATGCTCCATGCGCGTTCGCGCCAGGCGCCGCTGTGTGGAGAGGGGAGGAAGGAAAGGATTGTGCGCTGGGGGAGAACCAGCGCCGGGCGACTGGTCCGGTGGGCGGCGCGGCCCCACGGTGAAGCCGCCGGGCGGGCGGGCCCGCTCCGTCACGAGGTTGGAGGCCACAGAGCCGGAGCAGAGGAGGAGTAAAGCCGACGGCGTGGCCGCGGTCGGAAAGCGCAGGAGTAGCGCTGTCTTGCGCCCGGCGGGCGGGGGCGGTCCCGGGCCCGCGCGCGCCCCGCGAGGAGGAGCAGGCCGCGTCTTGGGGAGAGCTGGGTGCGACGCTGAGATGGGCGTGGCGCGGCCGGCGCGCGCTACAACGGAGGGAGGCCGAGGATGCATGCGGGGAGGGGGAGTGGAATAAAATCGACGAGTGGGACCTCTATGTGATAGAGTTTGGATGTGGTGCAGCAAAACCGAAAAGAAACACATGGGACCCACAAAGTGCGAGGAGGGGATGCAGTATGATTTTAAAGATTGAGCGGTGCGGATAGCCTTATGCTGTGAGGAGGAAGGGAGGGAGATGTGGCGCGACACGTGCACGGCTGATGCATGCAATCAGGAAAGCGAGTGCCTGCTTGCCTGTGTTTCCCCGGCGGCTTTTGATCGGATCTGCAATGCGGCGCCAGTGCGCCTGCAATGCAACGCAACGCAACGACTTTCAGCCACCACCGCACTGCATTTCGCCGTGTCCTGTAGCTCCAGCCCTTCTCTTCTTTTTTGCTGCTTTCCCTTCTTTATTCCTACTAGCGGGTGGGCCCTGGTTTGTTTTTTTTTTATGAACACACGTACGCAAACCGCATGCTTTATGAAGCACCTTCGAAGGACCGGAAATGCAAATCTTGAAGTTCCCGAAGTCACCACGGCGCCTACGCTATCGACGGGGGCGTCGTCTACCACTTAATGCATAAGCGTAAAAAAATCCCGAAATAAATCCGGGATAAAGTGTCGCACCCAAGATTTGAACCCCCGTGGGAAATTTCCCTAACCAAATGGCGCTTTTACCATTTGTACCGATGAGCCCTTGACGGGCCCCCGGTTTGTTTATAGTACCGACGCAATGCTGCCTGCGCTGGCCCAGAGATAAAAAGATAGAGTGACGTCACCTGCCGAACAAAAAAAAAATCTTTCTTGCATTTGCTGGAATTTTTTTGAAGGTAGCATTTGCTGGAATTCGATGCGCCCGCCCATTGAATCCTCGGTCATCAGTAAATAAATAAAATTAATTTGTATTAATGCTACTACGACTGCTATTGGCCGGTCATGAATACGCGCACCTGTATTCTCGTATACTTTCCCCATACGGGCGGCCCACTCCAGCACGCGCGACGCGAGCTGCAGACATCGCGCGCGGAAGGCCAACGGGGGCGGTGGGCTGGCTGTGGCGTCCGTCCGTCTCGCCTCGCGCGTTGCCTCATCCTACGCCGGAGATGTGTGCCATCCTCCTCCGTATATAAACCGCAGGCGGCGGCCGTGGTCCTCAGTCTCACTCAGATGGGGAGCCAGCACTGGCTTCCTCCCACTGGTGAAGGCGTGGCGAGCGTGAGCGTCGTGCGTGACTGACGCCCCTGCATCCCGCCCTCCATACGAGCGTCGCTCTCGGTTCTCGGTCCCCTCCCCTCAGGCTGTCAGTCCAGCAAGCGCCGCGAGAGCGCGACAGGGCTCCCCATCCGAGACCGGACAGCAGGTACTCCATGGATTTCGCCTTCTTCTTGTCCCTGTCCGTCCCCGGTGGCGCCATCTCTTCATCTTTCGTCCCTCCCACCCATCTCCTTCCCGCGGGGGCACGGCCGTGCTCTTGTTTCGGAGAGCGAGCGGCAGCAGCCTAGTCAGATTCCGCACAAGTTCCCGTCACGTTTTAATTTGATCGGATTATTTCTTGGTTTGCACGGACGCGGACAGTGGATTGCGTTGCGTCTCCGGCGAAGTGCCGTCCCGTCCCGCCACTGCTGCCACACTTTCTTTCCACTCCATATTTCCGTGGATCTTTCTGGCGACTCAGACGTGTGAACCACCACATGTTGATTCCCTGTTTTTCTTTTGTTCTTTTCCCTCTGCATTTCTGGCAATGCGGATGACGCTGTGTTTTCTATTTTATCTGATTCAGATATTCCTCACTCACTGCAGCCTAGAGAGAGTGCTTTGTGTCAGTCGCTCCTGCTCGCTCGCTCGGTCGGCGACATGGACAAGGAGAAGAGGAAGAGGAGGAGCTGGTTCGAGCGCATCCGGCGGCTCTTCACCTCCTCCTCCTCATCCGACGACCCCAAGCCCACGCCCAAACCGGCAGACAAGGTTCGGTTCGATCACGCCTACTCTTGCCATCTCATCAGCCTCTGCGATCTTTTTCATTTATTTTGTTCCTCGATTGGCAAAAACGGTGGATGAATCGGTTCTTGCTTCTGCGCAGAAGGCCAAGAGCAAGCGGTGGCTGCCGGGTAAGCTTCGAGCGCAGCAGTCGATCGCGCTCCCGGCTCCGTCGCCGGCGTCCGCGTCCGCGGGCGCGGACCAGATCAGACATGCGGAGGACGAGCAGAGCAAGCACGCCGTGGCCGTCGCACTCGCCACCGCGGCGGCCGCTGAGGCCGCTGTCGCCGCCGCGCAAGCCGCAGCCCACGTGGTCCGTCTCACCGGCCAGCCGCCGCCGCCGCCCCGTCAGCTGCAGGTCCAGGAGCAGAAGCAGGAGCAGGAGCACGCCGCCGTCGCCATCCAGTCGGCTTACCGCGGATACCTGGTACGTACGTCCGTCCGTCCGTCCGTCGTCGGTCCTCCATCCAACAATGCAGACAGATTCTTTTGGTTCTTGAAATCAGACCATTTCGCCGGAACATTCACGTCGCTGAGAGAGAGAGAGACTGACACTGGCCACACGCTATGCAGGCTCGGCGGGCGCTGCGCGCGCTCAAGGGCCTAGTGCGGCTGCAAGCGCTGATCCGCGGGCAAGCGGTGCGGCGTCAGACGGCGGCCACGCTGCGCGGCCTCGAGTCCCTCATGAGGATCCAGGCTCGGCACCGGTCAAGGCCCGGCAGCGTCGCCGATCACCACCAGCAGCAGCAGCACCAGGCGGCGCACGACGACGACGACGACGCCCAGCTGCTGCGGCGCGGCAGGGAGCTCTTTGCCCACGTAAGTCGCTTTTGCCCTTGGTCACGGATGGACGGAACACGCGAAATGATTGGCGCCGCACATGCTCGGCATGTGGGCAACCGGGGTAAAAGGCTGGAGGTGACTGCTGGGCCGATCGATCACGCCGGCAGGGCAGGGCAGGCACATGCGCGTGTGATTCCATTCGTCCTTGGCGGTGGCGACGCCCTCCCCTCGCGACTTTGCCTGCCCCCTGCCCCTGTTTGTTTCGATGCGTCCGGGTAGGAGCAACAGTTCCTGCCGTGCATGTGCTGCTGCTGCGGCGTCTGCAACAGTCCAACTGAGCTGGCACGGTGGATTTCGGCGGCCGTACCCGTTTTACTGCGACGTCTGCAACTGATGATTCCGTGGATGCAGGAGCAGCAGGGGAGCAGCAACAAGAGTGGTGGGTGGGACAGCAGCATCTTCTCCAAGGAAGAGATGAGCGCCATGACGAGGAGCAGGGAGGAGGCGGCGCTCAAGCGTGCGCGCGCGCGCTGCAGTACGCCTCCCTGCACAACGAGAAGCTGATGGGCCTCCGTCGCCCGCCACCGCCGGACGCGCAGCGATGGAACTGGCTGGAGGAGTGGGTCGGCTCGCAGCCGCCCTTCGACAAGGACGTCCCCGTCGCGCACCAGTCCCCCCCTACACCACCACCACCACCAAGGGCGATGACGACGACGTCGCGGTCGACCGGCTCGGCTGCTCGGCTCGCCGGTCGTTCGCTCGGCCGAGGCGCACGACGCCGGGGAGGGGCGACTGCTACGACGACGCGGCGTGCTCGCCGGCGCCGGCGCCGTTCCCGGGGTACATGGCCTCCACGGCGTCCGCCAAGGCCAAGTTCAGGTCCATGAGCACGCCCAAGGAGCGCTTCGCCGCCGCTGGCAGCTCCGACGCCTACTCGGAGCACTGCTTCCCGTTCGCCGACCGCCTGCTCTCGCCGGTCCCGTCCATGTCGCCCATCCCTCCATCGCCAGCGACATGGGCTTCGCCAGGTCCACTAGGCCGCTCGTCGCGCAGAGGTCGCCGCGGGTGGCCGCCAAGAGCCCCATGACGCCCGCGAGGTCGCGCTCGCGGAGGTCCCCTGGGCACCACAGCTTCGGCTCCGAGGCAGCGCTGCACCAGCTGCAGATGGAGCACTACACCCCAGTTCGCTGAACCTTGTTTTTTCTGATGATGAGATGCAACACCTCACCCGGCATCAGCAATGCCGGTTCCTCCTCCTTTGTGAAGATACAATTCTTTTGTTTGTTCAGCTTTCGTACCAGAAGGGTTCAGATGTTTGGATGCAAGACAATGGAACTTGAATCGCAAATGTAGGTGACAATGCACCATGAATCCATGATGTAAGGACAGATTATATGAATCAGGCCTATTCGTAATCATGGCATGGCGCAACATTATTCTGGAAACGTTCCATAACCCTTTATCTTACACCCGAAAAAAACACCTTTTGAAACTGATCGTTACCTGGATTCGGCCTGCGTTCACAAGAACATTTTAAACAAGGTTTGAAAATGTAACTTCTGCTACACTTCACCATTTGTTTTACAAAAGAAGTACACAGCTAGCACACCCAGCCGCATACTGCACTAAACCTCAATAATATTGCCGGGGTTCTACATCCAAATTGCAACATGCATTTTCAACAGTGAGCCAATGAAAAGAAGTCTAAACATTCCTTTATTCAATACAAGATGTGAAAACTCACATGAAAAGAACTTTTGCATAGTCTACGGTGTGTATATCACTACTTGATCTTGTAAAACTCTAGCATCTCTTCTTCCAAAGGATGAGTCTCTCCCACTATGATCAGGCAGTGAAGTGGTGGGCCAAAATCAACATCTAGTAGCTTCTCCATAGGCCCAGCAACAATCTTCTGATCATCACTTCCAAGTCGAGCCACTCCTATGCATAATGTATCCCTGCCATATGCTGGAAGAAAATGATCTTTAAATCTGATATCACAGTAAGACTAGATGGTTGATATATGAAGCACTTGGAACAATGAAAAAAAAAACCCCTAGCAATATCTATAGTATAGAGCGAGAATCAAGAATTGTTTTTTTATATATATTAAAGAAAAGGCGAACAAAGGCTGTCCTAACTTCAATAAGCATAAGCAGCTATTCTTTGACACAAAATGATATTTCAGAGAAAGGCAGCTCATCAAAAACAAGTTAAGATAGTCTACCAGATCCCCCACGCACTTCCTCCACCTCAAAAAGCTGACTTATTGCAGTGTTTACAGTCATGAATCTTGGTGGTTCATAGAATTTCTTTCCTCTGCATAAATATATAGGCATAAGATGGATCTATCATCATCTATCCAATGTAAATATAAAGCACAGCTACTGAGAGCTGCATGCATCAAACTGAATACTGAGCAGGTGAAAGTCTTGAGAGAGAAGGAATGTTAGTAACAGGACAATTTCAGTGTCAAACTAATTACCAGATGTTGCAATTCTGCACTGCAAGGTATTGAGAATCAGAATTTAAAGACAGCAAAGGATGCAAATTTACCTGGCTAAAGATTCCCATGTTGGCTCCTTAACACGGATATCTACATAGAATAATAAACTAAATCAGCTACCTCGATGACGAATTATACATAGAGTAATACACTAAACCAAGAACCCAGTAGTAATAGGAACATGGTAAAACAACAAGAAGAAAAACAATCTGCTTTGGTTTAATGCATATCATTCAAAAGTGGAAACATGAGGAGAAAGATCTTGGGTTCAAATAACCAGTGCCTAGTTAATTTCAGTATATCATGTATAATGGTTTAACTATAACACATGTTACCTATGGGTATAAATAAATGATCACTTGCCCATTCCTTAACGAAGAATATAGACAATGGAGAAAGGTCAAGCAAGAATCACGAACCAAGCAGGCAAAGTGTGTGCAGCCCAAGCTTGCGATTGTTCTGAATCTTCTCATAGAAACTGTCTGGTCTCCATTCGTCTGTAAAGAATGGTATTGAGATAGTCTCTCCATAGCGGTAAAGCTGCAGCCCACAAACTCCAATTGCATTCATGACGGATGCATTGTGGATCACCTTCACTTCTACTCCCATTTTCTTAGCACGAACAACCAGATCAGTATGTGTAGTTGCCCTGAAAATGTCATCCAGATGACAAACAGAGAATACAATTCAACTCACAAAGCTAAATAAAGCCCTAAAAATGTGTGTATATCACACTTGGGATTAATTCCAGGACTCCAATCAGACTTCAGGCATGCACAATGGTAGATTTGTACACATTACTTATCACACAGAAACATCATGTGTGACATGCCGATCAGATTTTAAGCCCCAAGTAACATAGCACAACCAACCAATTGTAAGACCCAGAAACATCTGTAGAATCATGGCCAGTGGATGTAACCAAGGATGCAAAATAATGGCATACCAATGGTCAACCAAAGCACAATTAACAAACTTGGGTCAAATTCATGAGCAAGTTTGCCCAATCTCCGAAACAACGGAAAGTATGTGCTCCGCCACTTGTATTCTAATATCATGGCCACTAACTCAACAACAGGACACTTGAGTTCTGTCACGCATTCCCAGAATTTATGTCATCTACAGACACCTTCACACAGCTAACTCAAAAAAGAGACAGAGGATAAATTACCCGAACGGGTCGCCAACAACAAGGAAGGCGACGTCGGTGTCAGCAGCCTCGATCAGCACCTGGTCTACACGCTCCTCCACCATCTCCCGATCGGCGACCGTTATCTCCTTCCCGTACAGCTTCTCCTGGACGCACAAACCACGAGAAAGCGAGGACATCTATGAGCAAAATCTCCGAACGAGCCACGCGAGCGTTTGCTCGAACAGGTGGTGGGCGGACAAGAGAAGAAGGGAGGCTCACCAGGTTGGCGAGCGCGGCCGGGTCGAGGCCGAGGGAGAGGAGGGAGGTGTATGCCTCCATGTATATCTTGGAGCAGCTGCGGACGGCGTCGAGCCCCCGTACCGTGATGTCGCGCTCGTCGCCGAGGCCGAGGCCCACGATGTACAGCATAGGCCGCCCTACCTCCCCTCCGGGGGTACCCAACTGCCCAAGCGGCGAGGAGAGGTTGAAGACTTGGAGTCACCCTGGGCGTTCGGTATTTACCGAACCGATCGGTACGGTATCTCGGTTCCAACACAAATTCGGTTCCTACAAAATAGGTACCCATCGGTTCCTCCCAAAACTCAGTACCGAGCAATTTCGGTTTCGGTATACGTACCAGGAGATCGATGAAAGCTCGCTCAGATCCTCATCCTCTATCTGCGGTGCTTGGTGACGGTCGGTCGGGGGAGGAGGAGAAGGCCCGCGGCCTGCTGCTGCTAGCGGCGGGCGGTGACCAGGGGCAGAGCCGCGGACAGGGAGCGGGAGGGAGCGACGGGCACGGCGTGGGGCGACCTCGCGACAGCGAAGGCAAGGTGCAGCGCCGAGGTGGGCGGCGGGTACGCGAGGGACAGGGCCGGCGCGTCGGGCGGAGAGGGCAGCAGGCGGCCGCCGCCAGCAGCGCGCGCGTCGGGGACTCGGGCGGCGGGCGTCGGCTTCGCGAGTCACGAGTCGCGAGGGAGATTGGGGCGACGGCGGCTTCAGTTCAGCACGCAGTGAGGAAAGGGAAAACTAGGTGCCTTCGGTGGTGGGCTCACTGGGCTGTTGTTGGGCTTTCAGTGTATTTTCATCTGAAATCGGTTCCAATCAGTTCTTTCGGTTTACCGTTGGCCTCGCCTCACTTGGCTGACACGGAAATTATCTCCCGACCTAGGCTCCCGACCTAGGGTCTTGAGAGACCTTGGCGGCGATTCCCGTCGACGAGGGTTGCGAGTCAGTTTCTGGCCGGTGTCGAGCGAACCCACCCGTAGAAAGGACGCTTGGGCTGATTAAGGGGCCGGCTTTGCCCGACTGCCCGGCCTCGGCGACCTGTGTGCGGGTGTAGGGTTTATCGCGACCATGGCGGCGGGAAGCTTTAAGATGGGTAATCTGAGAGAGGATCCGGATGTCAACGATCTGTTGAGCAAGCTTCGCCTCAGCGAAGCGGAACAAGACTGCGTGGTGCTGAAGTGGATGGCGGCGGCGAAGCTACTGACGACGAAGAAGTTCAGTGTGACGTCGCTTGAAACCACGATGCGATCCGCGTGGAATCCTGCGAAGGAAGTGAAGTTCCGAACATGTGAGAAAATGGCAGAGGGAAACAAGAAGGACCAAGACTCGGCGACCTCCAGCGAGGAGGTCCGCCGGGAGCAATGAGTTGTCTCAGCTGGAACTGTCGCGGAATCGGCAACGCCACGACAGTGAAGGAGCTTCGGGATCTAACGAGGCGGGTTGCCCCTTCTGTGCTTTGTCTTCTTGAGACACAAGTACACAAGGCTAGAGTTGAGCAATTAAAAGGTACACTAGGCTTTGATAGAGCTTTTGGTGTTAGCAGTACAGGCCGCAGCGGTGGCCTGGGAGTTTTCTGGAATTCTAATAATATTCATGTTGAGATTTTACCGTACTCACAATACCATATCGATGCTATTCTGAAAGAAGGCAATTCGGAGCCGTGGAGGCTGACGTGTGTGTACGGGGAGGCGCAAGTAAGTGAAAGGCATAAAACATGGAGTTTATTAAAATTCATTAAGTCATCCTCGCACCTTCCTTGGGCGTGTGTAGGTGATTTTAATGAGGTTTTGCATCAGTCAGAACATATGGGAGTACAGGATCGTAGCCAATCTCAGATTGCAGGATTTAGAGAGATGGTGGATGTCTGTGGTTTTTGTGACCTCGGTTATGAGGGAAAAAGCTGGACTTTCGAGAAGAAAGTAGCAGGGGGTTCTTTCTGTCGCGTGAGGCTTGATCGTGGGCTGGCAACGGAGGAGTGGTGTAGTCGTTTCCCGAATGCATCGGTCAAGCACCTTACAGCAGCAGCATCTGATCATGAGCCAATATTATTATGTTGGCGCCAAGCAGACCAGCCAAGAAGCAATGCACGACGTTTCCATTATGAAACGATGTGGGAATCTCATCCAGAGTTTGCAAATACTTTGAAGGAGTCCTGGATTAATGCGGGGAAGCACACTCGGCGACCGACCTGCCGCTAAATGAAGGGGGTGTCCTCGCATCTCTCGTCCCCGGAGAGGACATCTTTTGGCGGTGTCAAAAGGGAGCTCCAAGACCGAACAATGAACTCGAAGAAGGAGAGCGGCAGCAAAATGATTGGGCCCTTCCTATGAGGAGCTGAAACTGGTGGAGCGAATCGTGAACTTAATTATAGGGAGGAGATTATGTGGAAGCAACGGTCCCGACTCTTATGGTCGGCGAAGGTGATAGAAACACCAAATTTTTTCACCCGAGAGCAAGCATGAGGCGGCGGAAAAATAAGATCAAACGCCTCAAACGTCCCCAGAGGACGAGGGAGAACTTAAATCTGTTGTTTCCAACTTCTATGGGTACTTATATACATCGGAGGCTACCGAAAACATGGATGGTGTCCTGCCTACGGTGCCTCACGAAGGTCTCGAACAATATGAACAGAGACTTGCCGAAGAATACGGAGATTTGGAAGCAGGCTCTGCTTTCGATATGTTTCCCGACAAAAGCACTGCCCCGACGGATTCCCCGCACACTTTTTTTCGCAGACACCGGAGTTATGTGGAGGGGAGGTGACTAAGGTGGTGATCAAGCCGCTCAATGGGACTGAGGATGTAGCGGCAATCAATGAAACTCTCATCGTCCCTAATTCCAAAAGGTGGCAAGTCCGGAGGAGATCACCAATTCAGACCGATTAGCCTCTCGTAATGTGCTATACAAAATTGCATCAAAAGTTGTGGCTAACAGATTAAAGGTAATTTTGCCGAAATAATTTCGTAGGAGCAATCGCCTTTTGTCCCCGGGTCGATTGATCACCGATAATATAATTTCGCATATGTGCACTTCATGAAGCGCCCGGGGTGTGGATATGAGGTGTGGTGCAATCGGGCTAGATATGATGAAGGCTTACGATCGCGTGGAATGGAACTATCTAGTCGCTATAATGACCAAGCCGGGTTTCCACCAGCGTTGGGTAAAGATGGTAATGAGCCCGGTTACCTCGGTCTCTTTTTCAGTCCCGATGAATGGAGAGCGTTTGGAAAACTTCGCACCAACAAGAGGTTTACGCCAAGGTGATCCAATTTCGCCAGTATCTTTTTCTTATTAACAGCCAGAGGGCCTTAGCGGCCTTATAAACTCAAGAATTCATCATCTATACTCAATGGGATTAAGGTGGCACCGTCGGCTCCGACTATAAGCCACCTACTCTTTTGCCGATGACAACCGGCTGCTTTTTTAGAGCGGATGTGGCAAATGCAACATCATTAAGGAGACTCTAGAGACTTATTGTGGGGCCTCAGGGACAACGAATTAACAAGGAGAAGTCTTCAATCTTCTTTGCTAAAGGAGTTAGGCGGCAGCCTCGGGAGGAGATCAAGTTCATCTTGGATGTTCACAATGAATCTCTGAATGAAAAATACCTCGGCCTACCTACCATGGTAGGATCCACAACGATGGACGCCTTCAAATACTTAAAGGATAAGATGTGGACCCGAGTTGAGGGATGGCAGAAAAAACTACTTTCGGCAAATGCCAAAGAAGTTTTAGTTAAATCGGTGGCTCAAGCACTACCCACTTACACTATGTCGGTGTTTAGGCTACCTCGCGGATTGTGTGAATACCTGACCGGTGTGATTAGAAGCTTCGGTGGGGTAGCACTCAAGGTAAAAGGAAGACAAAGATGGGTGGCTTGGGACTCGATGGTGCAATCAAAGTCACTTGGAGGGTTGGGCTTCGGGGACATGGAGCGATTCAACCTAGCACTTGCAAAGCGTGCTTGGAGAATTTTGCAAGACCCATCATCTTTAAGCGCAAGGGTATTGAAAGCGGTATACTTTCCGAATACGTACTTCTTGGGAGCTGAGCTAGGGGCGTCTCCGTCGAGAGTTTGGAGATCGATCATCGACGGAGGGGAGGTTCTCAAGGAAGGTTTGATCGGGAGGATTGGCACGGAGAAAAAACATTAATATGGGAGACAAATTGGCTACCATCCGCAATCTCGGGGAGACCGATCCCGTCATCTAAGCCAAATCCTCCTCACCTGGTTTCGAACTAATTGATGTCACGGAAGCCGTGGAATTCAGAGATGCTTAATCAGTTTTTTACCCCGCCGATGTTGAAACTATTCTTGGTATACCTGTTAGCGCCCGTAATCCGGAGGATTTTGGGCCCGGCACTACGACAAGAGGGGTTTATTTACATTCGATCGGCATATCATATGATTATTCATAAACGAGACCAAGTGAATTCAGCTATGGCGAATCGCCTCGTAGGTCGATCAAAAAGCCGGAGAAGGAGTGGAGATCAATTTGGTCGGGTTAAGGTGCCCTCAAAGATTAATATGTTTCTTTGGAGGCTAGCTCGACATTCCTCCCCACTAATGATGTGCGGCATCACAGGCACATGGCGGAAAATAGTGCTTGTTTCTTCCGTGGACAAAGCAGATTCTTGGCGCCATTCTTTGCTTGATTGCCATGTCGCCAAGTGTGTCCGGGCGTTGGAAGATGAGCGCTTGGCATCGATGATATGTGCCGTTGATGAACCAAGGGCAAAGGTGTGGCTAGCTCGGATCTTTCGATCACTTAATGGTGAGGAAGCGGCCCGAATCGCAGCGGGTACTTTGGGCAATTTGGTATGTACGCCGAAAGGCGATTCATGAATTGTGTTTTCGAGTCCACTCTCGACACATTGCTTTATTCAAATGTTCATGGCGCACTGATGGGGATTCCTAGCAAGCAAGATCGAGGAGTTACAAAACAAGGGAAAGGATCCAACCATCAACCGATACTCACGGCCCGAGCCGATTGCTCCTCCCGGCTTTGTGAAAATCAATGTGGATGCGTGCCTAGCAAAGAATGATGGCAAGGTAGCAAAGAAGAAGAATCGCCAGGATGCAAATGGGGCTCTACCTTGGGGCATCGGTGCTGATTCTTAAGGGTATCACCGACCCCGAAATTGTCGAGGCTCTAGCCCAACAGAGAAGGCCCCGCCTTAGCACAAGATATTCAAGTGTCACGGTGCGCCTCGCTTGTGATAACACCAATGTTGTGAGAAGCATCAAGCATGGAAGCAATGGTGCTTATGGCCGATTGTGAAGGAGATTCAAGAAGAGTGCAAAACTCTAGAGAGTGTTGAGTTTGTCCATGAGAAGAGAACGGCGAACCTCGATGCGCATAGGATAGCTCGCAGCTCTCTATATGAGGAAGAAGGCCGTCATGTATGGCTCTTGTATCCACCCTATGGTGTTTGTAATTCCTTTGCCGAACAAGTTTAATAAAGTGCAAAGTTCCCGCTCAAAAAAAAAAAAAAAAAAAAAAAAAAGTTCTTTTCGGTTTATAGAGGTATGGAACCGAAAAATACCTCGGTTCTTTCGGTTCTCAGATCCCGAAACCGAATAGGAACCGAATTTTTTTGGTTCGGTTTTTCTCGGTTCGATTCGGTTTTTCGTGCCCACAAATGAGGTTGAAGACGGCTTCGCCCTACGACCGCACGCAGCGAGGCAACGAAAGGCGGGCTTAATTTAATCGGACTTTGTAACTTCGGATTTTTTTTTTTGATTGAGGCGATCGTAAATTCTGGATGTTGGGGGCTTGAGTGCACCACGGATCGGGCCATCCGCCAGGCCCAATGGCCCATCGCTAAAGCTAGTTAGCACTTCGGGGCAAGGAGAGGGGCGGCAGTCACCGAGCACGCATACGAAAAACTGCGACGAGCCGCGGCTACACCCAGCCAGCATGCCTGTGTGCTTGTTGTAAGATCCTAGATGGCTAGAGGGGGGTGAATAGCCTATAAAAATTTTATACAAGCTCAATTAACAAACCGATTAGTATAACAAAAGACGTACGCGCGTTTGCACTAGCTCTATTGTCTTGCAAGCCTCTAGAGACAATACTAAATATGTTCTATGATCTCTAAGTCACACAAGGGCTATGTCACTAATTCTATCTAGTGAACAATCCTAAAAATGATCCTTAGACTAGCAAGAACAACTACACAAGCAAGTGCTAGCTTTCTACACAAAGTAAGCTAGGAATGTAAAGCTAGAGAGGTGATCTCGATGTACCAAAGTGTAGAGGCAATGATCCAATCACCGATGTCGAGGATGAGCAATCAAACACAATATGATGGCGAGCCAATCACCGAGACAAAGAGACACGTCGATGTGTTGACCCGGAGTTCACTTGTACACCGACAAGCTACTCTCCGGTTGTGCCGACCAACACAAGGATGGTGTTTGCGCTAGGCGGTGCCCTTGCTATCCTCAACACACCAATCACTTGTGCGCGCAGGTTTGCTTGTCTAGCGTGGAGAACAAGGAGTCAATGAGTCACACTTAGATGCTACTTGATGCATCTTCAAGGTAACATCAAATTAGTCACATACAAGGGTCTGATTGGTTGGGAACCAATTCTTGCCCAATCAAGGTCATGACAAGCCAAAATTATGGATTGTCAAAACTAAGTTGCCAAAGCTAGGGCAAAAAAGTTAGAAGATGAGTTAGTAGGTATCTATAATGCTGAAGAGATTATGTGACAAAATAGAGGTGGTGAGAAGTGGCTCTTAGAGGGGGATGCCAACACTTCATACTTTCATGGTATAGCAAATGGTAGGAAAAGAAAGTGACAGATTAGATCTTTAGAAGAAAATGGAGAGATATATACTGAGAAGAGTGAAATCCAGAGGATCATTACTGACTTTTACAAGAATCTGTTTGGAAGCCAAGACCAACCAAAAATTAAGTTGGCACAAGATTTTTGGGAGGTACAACAAAAAGTTAATCAAGTGGAAAATCAACTTTTAACAAAACCCTTCTCCATACAAGAACTGGAAGAGGTGGTCAAAAGTTTAAGAAATGGAGCAGCTCCTGGACCTGATGGGTTCTCTCCAACCTTTTTTTGAAACCTTTTGGGATAGAGTTAAAAGTCCTTTGATGGAAATGTTAGAAGATCTTAGGAGTGGAAGCCTAGATCTTTTTAGAGTTAACTATGGTATCATTACTTTGATTCCTAAAGTTAGAGGAGCCAATAATATTAGACAATTTAGGCCTATCTGTCTCCTTAATGTTGTTTACAAGATTATTACCAAAGTCTTGACTAATAGACTAAACAATGTGGCTGGGAAGATTATTAGCTGTAAACAGGCATAATGATGAAGATTGCCGGATGGTGCTCACGTCAAGTGAAGAAGCATTTGGCGAATCTATGTCTAGTCTATCCTTTTTTCGCCTTTAGTTTAATGTTTGGTGACTGTGAACGCTATGTTTTCTATCTTCTGCAAGTTAGTAGGAGTCAGGTGCGAACATGTTAAGACGTTCTGAATATTGTAAGCTGGCATTCCCAGCAAACTGGTTTTAGTAGCTTTCAATATAAGCTGGGGTAACCTTTGGTCTAAAAAAAAGCTAGGGAAAAAAAACTTAAGTGTGCATTTGGTTGGCTACCAAATTTAAGGCCGGTCAATTTTCTCTTTTATGTAGTTTATTTATGAACTTTTTAGAGAGCTACCAAAACTTTGTTCATAAACAATAGTGTGCCAATTCTTTGGCCATAAACCAATTGATGACTTCAATTTTGGTGTGTCATAATTTTGGTTTGGCAAAAATTGGTAACCACTAATCAGGCCCTAAGATACAACTATACCTTGTCACAGCCCATCATGTGGTGCCCAAAAGGCCCGCACACATGTGTCGAGGGGGCGTAGTGGCCGGCAACCGTAAATGCCGTCGTCATTATCATCGTTATTAAGCAAAAGTTATTTAGGAAATAAAATAGAAAATATAATAGGATATTTCTTTAGATGCAAGTCTTTCCCGACTATAAATACAAGGGAGATGTACTCCATTGAATCTTAAGCAAAAAAAATAAAGAAAAAAAATCTATCTTCCCAGTCCCCTTCTCTATCTTCCATTAGATGATCTTAGTGGCCCGAAAAGTATCCTAAAGAAACACTGTGCTGGATCCATCTTAACTGAGTGCTGGGAGATCATTTGTTCCCTTTGCAGTTTAAATCTAACTGTAACGTCAGGCTATTCTTTTGATGTAGAGGATATAACTGTGTTATGTACGTAATGTATTAATGTATTAATATATCTTGGAGCAGCTGCGGACGGTGTCGAGCCCCGTATCGTGATGTCGCCGCTCGTCGCCGAGGCGAGGCCCACGATGTAATTGTACAACATGGCGTCCGGGCGGGCAGCAGCAGGAGGCAGCTGAAGTGAGCAAGCCTCGCCGCCAAAAAGTTGGGAGGAGAATGCTTAAAGAACCGGTGGGCTACACACCCCGCCGCTGGGTTCGCCGGGCCGGCGGCATTTGCGCCGTCTTTCCCTGGTGGAGTTGGCGGCTCGCGTGCTTGGGGTGGGGGTTTGTCTAACTAGTCAGCGCCGCATGTTTTCATAGCCCTAACGCATTCAATTCCTACCGTTGGGTTTAGATCCAACGGCTCACGGAAGCCCGAGGGCATACCACTCAGGCGGCCGTCCGAAAGTTAGCACTGGGCAACAACGGCAGAAGATATTCAGACATACAGGAAGAAGCTCGAACTGAAGAAAATAGACTTCCAAGCATGAAGATCGATTGATAATTCTTGGCTGGAAAATTCCCACAATGAATCGAAACAGAGTAGCCTTTTTAAGACTCTGCTTTTCTTCATACTGATAGCCATTGGTTCTTAGATGTTTAGCTGGGGTTGTCAGCGATACAGTTCAAGTCAGAAAGGGGGCGGGTGAGGGATCCAAACTGAAAGATAAAAGATCCTGAACTAGATTTCTTCAAATAAGGCTTACAATCATTCAACCATATAAGAGACTTGACCACTATCTTGCGAAGCAGAGTAGGCAGAGTAGGCTCGATATCGTTACTTGATCTTGTAAAATTCTAGCATCACTTCTTCCTCTGGAGTAGTCTCCCCCACTATGACGAGGCAGTGAGGGGGTGGGCCAAAATCAGCATCGACGAGTTTCCCCAGAGGGCCAGCAAGGATCTCCTCATCATCACTTCCAAAGGCGAGCCACGCCTATGCACAGCGAACCCGCTGCGCATCATATGCCGCCTCTGTAAGTAAAATGCATATCAAACAAGACTGTCGAGCCTGGAAGGAGGGTCGGCGCCGAGGACGAGGAGCGCCGTGTGGGCCTCCATGCAGACCCTGGCGCAGCGGCGGACGGCGTCGAGCCCCCTCACCGTGACGCCTCGCTCGTCGCCGAGGCCGAGCCCGACGATGTACAGCATCGCGTTCGTGTCGGCCGGCGAGCTCTAGCAAGCTGGTGGGAACGCAACGCAGGTGGCAGTTCCAATTTCAACGGCTGCTCCTGCTCTCTCAGCCAGCTTGCAGCAGCATTACAGTACTGGTGCACGAAAATCCAGGTTGAAACTGTGACACAGATACTGACCCGATCCGAATCCGATGGAACAAAAAAAATATCGAGGCTTGGCTCCACGCGGTCGGCGCTTCTCTAGTTTCCACCATCTCCTTTCTCTTTTCATTCCAGAAAAACAAGGATAAATAACGGAATTTAAATTATTCGGCACAAATTTCTGATTGATGTTTTACAGATTTGAAAAAGGAAAAAATATGTATATTGAATGAAAAATGCAAGTATGTATGCATTCCGAGGAAAAGGAAAATCAAGTCTGAAAGTGGATAATGGTAATGAACATTTTACTCTCCAACAAAATATCACTTTTAGGAGTAATCGTTATTATATCTGAATGCTCATATTATGTACACAAACCAAACATTCTTTTTCGCAAGTGGTACCTAAATCTCTGTACATGATTGCTAGTGTTCAGTGACTACTGAATTATGCTGTCTCTATGGATTACATTACATTATGATGTACATTACGTCACTACGCTTCGCAAACTGCCGCTAGTCTGATTGAGCAGATCTGAATAGCTCCTCCCATTTCTCTGGGTCAGTCCCGGGTCCTTCACCCTGAATTTATATTGTGTACATATCAGTAGAATATACACATATTTCACTTAGATTGCCAGAAAATAAGCAAAAGTGCACCGTCTAAGGGGTTCCATCTTAATATGCAACTCTAGTCGGTGTCAGCACCCATATTTATGCCATAAGTTGCAATAATGCATGCCATGATATGAGAAGCAGCTTCAGCAAATGTCTAATCTATTTTGAAGCTAACCAAAATTTAGAGTGTTCATGCCCGTGAAACTCCACCACGCCAAACATGCGGCAGCCACGGACAGGTGGTCAGTGTTTGATTCCCAGCCAGACATCGCCACGCCTAGGATGTGGCTCGCCAAACAATAAAAGGCTGCTGCTTGGTTAAAGGCAAAGCTGCGGCAGCCACACCCTTTTCCTTCACAAAACTTTGGCACAGCTGTGGCGTGGAATTTTTGCCGCCCGGAGCGACGGAGCCACCACAGGTGCCCGTGGCTCGCATGTGGCTGGTTGCTGGTATACGCCGAGACCTCGGCGGCGCCACAAGTGCTGTGGCAGGCTGTGGTCGGGGGCCAAACAGCCCCTAAATTTTTCAAAAGAGAAGGACGTAGGTAATGGTAAAAAAAATACCATGGGATAATCATGAGAACTAGCGTCTTGGTACTAGGCCTTGCAATTAAGCCACAAGGTTGAATAGTTTAGCTGTCTAAAAAGCAAACCACTATAGGGTCATCCTCCAAGTAGTGATGCCACATAGAGATATCTCCTCTCTAGCTCGTGGTATGGCGCTATAAAAAGAGGCTGGATAAAAGACATTGCAGAAGGCATCAACAGCCTGGTCCAATTGGTTGCTTGGGAGTTGTGTAAGCACCACAAGATTGTGCCTTCAATAATCCAATGCTGCATCTCCAGAGTCCAGAACAAAAAAAGAAAAAAAAAGTGTTGCAAGATGTGCTTAATGAAAGATCACTAATGTACAGCAGGCAGCAGGGGCAAGGAATGAAGGGAACTACAGTCGTTTATGCTACCA
The DNA here is from genome assembly GCA_015847255.1 of Hyparrhenia diplandra. Lineage (NCBI taxonomy): Eukaryota > Viridiplantae > Streptophyta > Magnoliopsida > Poales > Poaceae > Hyparrhenia > Hyparrhenia diplandra. The sequence goes on along the minus strand of JADLZK010009519.1, from coordinate 71,798 downwards.
GAATAGGTTTTGCGTTGTTGGGACTTTGCCTTTTTCAGTTGGTTAGTGGTGCATGTTCTAATCATAAGGCAGTTAGGGCCTACAGCATATACTAACAGCTTCTTTCCTCTATTAATTAAATGATACACGACACTCTTGTGTGTTCAAGAAAATAAAAAGAGATTGTGAATTTTCAGGGACTTAATCACATTATATATTGATTGAGCCCTGATGATAATTAGCTAATGGCCAATAACTAATTGTACCCGTTCTAGAAAAAAAAAAGAGTACCTTCACTGAATTAATCTCATATATTTGCCCTTCGGTAGATTCAATGTCTAAAGCTTGGATACAAGCTTCTGCCACCACAAGTCTGCTAACTTCCCCACAAGCTTGTCACCTAGTAGGATATGAGGAAGTGTTAAAGGAAGCAAAGATCTTAGCAAACAAAAGGTTCCTCATAAAATGCAGAAATAACCTTTGCCTATGACTACTGCCCGTCGCTCTCCAGCTGTAGCTTTAAGAAGTGTATTAAGATCATAATGAAGTGTAGGGCCCATCTGTCAATCTTCCAGGTCTGCAAACAACTTGTATCATGTCAGAATAATATATCCATGATGTGCGTGCTCAAACAATTTTCTGTAAACAAACCTGAATACCTGATAATGGTGAATGGTATCCCTGAATTGCGAACGAAGTCTTCTCCCATCTTCTTGTACTTGAGCACACCAAAGAGATTCATGATGCTGAAAAATACATAGCATGATTGCTCAAGGACAAAGGTTAAACTTATGGTAACATAAAACTCAGTGGTAAATACAAATATCAAGGTGAAAGACAAGGATACTGTCTAACAGGAAGTTAATTGTTAAATTAGTTAATATCAGCTGTTTATAAAACTACTAGGATTTACACATAAAACATGTCTTGCATATTGTTTAAAAAGGGTAACCTTGCATTAATATCATACTATGATGTCATGAAGTTTAACTGCAAATACTGAAATTCCTCTTCAGAATCATAAGGTATATACCTCCATGGTATCTCATTGTATTTTGTAACACCAACGGATGACACAAGAACCAATCTCTTGATTGTCTGTGGCAAGGCACTTACAAAATTTCTGATGCCATCCCAATCTGTCACAAAAATATGTGTATGATCAGTGAACTAAGACACTGTCTCACCCATAAGAGTGTCATTGTTAGCTTTGTATATGTGATAAACATGGATAGCTATAGTCACCGCTATGCATTGACGTAAAATGACTAAGCATATAGGTGCACATGATTTGACCAGAAGAATGTACATCATGAACACATGTTTAGAGCTCAAACCAAGAAATAACTCACTAGGCCTCTGTAGCAGCTAAATTCCAGCCTTTTATTTGGTACATTCTGGAATTGAAAGGTTCTGTGTTCCATGAAGATTATCCTTGCCCAAAAATCGTTTGTCTGGATTATTTAAATAAGGGAATTTGAAGTGCATGTTCTTCTTTAGCATTGACTGCTAGCTTGGGTGAAAGTTTAACTTCAACTGTAGAATATCATCTCTTCAAAAAAACTGTAGAATGTCAGGCAGTACATACCTACACGTTCTGGAGTGTTATCTCCATCCCAGCGTTTAGATGGAAATGCTGTAGTTCCAGTACAACATATCACATGCGTAACTCCCTAGAAAAGAGACCCCCTATATTTTGAATTATTCAATCATTGCAGAAATAGATAGCCCATAGAAAAACTCTGTGAATTCAGTGAAACAGAAAGGACCAACCTCAAACATTTGTGGATCCAAATCATTAGGGTTTCTTGTGTCCGCTTTGTAAACCTGAAACGAAAGATAAACTCAAATAAGCACGAGTCAGCACAAGTGTATATTATTTTTTTTTTCTTTTTTTGGGAGAGAACAGGGGTGGGGATGGAATGGAATGCTGAATATCCAGATGTACCTGCATTACACTCTCATCCTGCTTGCCAAATAGGGACGATGCCTTTTCTGGATCTCTTAGGAGCAACCTTGACTTGATGTTCCTGCTCAGCAACGATGCTACAACCAACTGCCCTGAAAGGATGTACTCACTACTCAGTCAATATCTTGCCAACTTGTCTAGCATAAGCAACGCTCAGAAGTACTGTTGCGGCCTGCAGGTGCAGGGCACAGCAACACAAGTTGGAGAAAACGTAAGATTGCAATGCAACACAAAGATGCCATCCTTAATCAGTCCTCCATATCTCGCATGTTTCAAACACAGTAATTGGCACTGAGATATTGTCAAATTCAGAGACAAATGATAGGGAAAATGCTAAGCAATGTTTGCTACAATGGAGAGAGCAGGGATATCGGTATCTCACCAACGCCGCCGGTCCCACCAACGACCAGAACCAGCTTGGAGGACGCCACGGGGGCACCCGGCCCGCCGGCCTCACCGGACTCTTCCGTCCGCGCCGCCGGCTGCTCCTGCACGGCCTGCGACTCTGCCGCCGCCGCGAGCCGCCACGCTCCACGGCCAGCTGCCGCGCCGCACGGAAGCAGCCGGAGGGAGACCGCGGTCGGCAGGTGAGACCGCAGCGCCGCTCGGACGCGCCTACCCGGTGGCGAAGGAACGAGCGGCGAGAGCACGGGGTGGAAGCAACCAACCGCCATCGCGGAGCCAACAGCAACAGGAGGCAATGAAGCCAGGGATTGGATGGACTGCTGGGCCACGAGAGCGCGCGCGGTGGCGGCGAGACGAAGAAGAGATAGGTGAGGCGGAGCGTGGCCGGGGACGGAAGGCGGCGGCCACTTGGCGGCAGCCCGGCCAGGCGTCTGACGCCCAGTGGGCCCGTACGGGTGAGTGGTCCGAGACGCGCGACGGAGCCCGCCGCCTTCGTCTCGGAGCTAGCTGGAATGGAACAGGCCTCCAAAACTTTGCCAGAGCATCCTAATCAAACACGAAATTTGGCCTTTGGCTATGAATAATTCTCTGATCAAGGATGATTATTAGAGACGAGGCTCGCTCTTAACTTTTCACAGTGAATTTGTGCCCTTCTTGCTAGAACTTGAGGAAGAGCCTCTGGTCAATCATGTCCATGGCATTTTACAAGTATCATCATGCTATAATAAGAATAAGACCATATCATGCTTTGCCTACTCTTGTCACTTGCACATTGATCAGGGTCGCTTGCAGATTAAGGTCCAGTGCTTCTGAACTTCATTTTCCCCCTTCAATTGAGGAGAATGAAGACCATGGAAGACAATGAGACCATGGGATGCTCAGAGTGTACATCTATAATATGCCATGATCAGCACCGACCAAGATTTTTCTTAGGTTCAGCCTTAGCAGACGAAGATCATTACAGTGGGAAAAATGAAATGAAGTATGAAACGGGCCAAAAAAACAAACACTTTCTATTTCTTCTTCCCCGCTTTTCCTTCCTTCCTTCTGACAACTTCATCCATATATCTGATACCCTTCCCCTTGTATGGCTCAGGTGGCCTCCACTTCTTGATGGTGGCAGCAAACTGGCCGATCGCGCTCTTGTCATAGCCGCTCACGATGATCCTCGTGTTCTCTTCCACCTTGACAGCCAGGCCTTCAGGAATGGCCATCCGAACAGGGTGGGAGAACCCCAGGTTCATCACGAGATCGTTGCCCTCCACCGCCGCACGATACCCGACACCCACTAACTGAAGCTTCTTGTCGAATCCTTTTGACACACCAACGATGATGTTGTCTGTCAATGTTCTGCGTTGAACATTTGCACCATGGTATTTAGAAGAACACATGGAGGGCAGGTGAGACAGGATAAAACAAACATAGTCTGATTTCTCTGACCAAGCTATAATTGGAGCGTATCAAATATTATTCAGTAAAGAATAGAGAGATCACTGATCCTTTATCCTTAAGCAATGAAAATGCATACTGTGAATGAAATAGCAAAGGATTAGCTGAACCGCAAAGAGGAAACCATAGGTACTGACAGAGAATAGGGTAATTTTTCACACCTTTATGGTCAACCCGCGGTTGTGCATAAAATACTAGCATGTGTGTTCTCTTAACAGAGGTGGGTGCTTTTACCAAATAGTACCACGGTAAAACATAGCAGAAGTGATACAGACACTCGATTTTGTTTCTTATAGCAATAGCATAGCCTATTTCCTTGGTACCTACCAATACCGGACAGATAATGGTAAATGCAAGAAGATAGACGTTCATTTTGCAAATCTGTGTCGTCTTTCCTACTAGAACTGTGGCTATATTATTTCAATGCAGATTGGGGATTTTGTTGAACACTAAAAAAAGCAGAAACTGTTGTTTCTCAGGCCTAGAACAAAGCAATGCCATCATATTTATTGGTCATTGGTGAGACAGGAGGTCAGAAGAAAATAAATACAGGAACCAGGATAATGCTGTCTAGAATCTGAATCCTTGTAGTTGTAAGAAAGAGTAAGATCATAGGACAGTTCATGTACTGGCATATGAAAACAGCAAGTGTGATACAGCTTATTCAAGGCACTGGTACTATAACAGTGAAATACCCATGGGAATCAATACTGCTCTTAATTGTACAAAGCGATAGCAAAAGTATAAGATTCTTGACAAGAGCATAGAGTACAGAAGTTGGCATCCAACTTTTGGAGCATCAGGAGAAGATATATATAAAACAAGGAATAAATCTAGTGAAATAATGAACCACATTAGGAGAAGTAAATCAGTAGTAACAAATAATATGGGCAAACTCATATTGTAGTTTCCAATTGATGTTTACCTGAAAAGCCCGTGCATCTGGTTCGCCCTCTTGGTCTCTGCAGTCTTATAGACTCTCAGCTTACCAGATTCTTCTTTCACAATCTTCACTTCACCTGAAAGCTGATAGATAGCTCCCCAAGTGGACCCTTAGCTTTGACAAACTGCTCTTCTAATGTCAGAGTAACATTAGATGGGACTTCGATCGGCTGCTTTCCAATTCTAGATTCCTTGCATTCCACTACTGTTCTGACAAATCCAACTCTTCCAGCATGGAAAACACGAGGACGAATCCCATGTGTCTTTCCAAGGAAGCCAGTTCTTGAATTGCTGGTAATTTCAGAGAAAGTAAGAGCTCCAGTAAAATTTGTGTATTGAGCTTTAGAAGAAAAAAAAACATTACTTCCTCATAAACAATAATGCATAAATTTGCTTCAAACGCTTTTATTGTATCAAAATGGATATAAAACAAGAATGCACAGCACAACATTTGCTGCTAACTAGAAATACTGGCCAGAAGTGTAAACTTTCAAACACAAAACAGCAAAAGCTACCAAATATCAAAAGTAGTTACTAAATGGTGCCTTCACATTTTGAACCTACGAACTCAAGGTATGCTTTCATGTTCATGAGGCTATACTGTACAACAATGCAAAGAGAAGCAAACTTTTTTTAAAGATAACTTACTAGCATTTGTCATTAATACCGTACCATGTTTTGTGAGTAAAACATATAGCTGGCAGATCAGCTACCCCCTGCAAGTAAAACAAGGTCCTACATCCAAGCTACAGGCGAACTGAACTACCAGGCATCATTTCTTTAAGACAGAGAACTAAACGCATCCCAAATTGGTATCCCATTTGACTCGTTGAGACACAGTATTGTAATTGCCAACCCAAGCTACAGATTTGGTGTGAACAAATGTGCCTACGACTTCCTACGGTCACTGGAATACAGGAAGATTGATGGCTGCATTTAACGGGATTTTGATTTGACGAAGGGGGAGCACGACAGTAACCAAGAAAACGCCGGGTCTTGGAAACACGACGCATTACGCCGGGTCAAGAAAATGCCTCACGCCCTCGGCAAAGGTTGTCAGAGACAAAAATCGCAGTGATTTAGGTGCGGGGATTGAGAGGAAGCGGAGGGGATGTGCAGGAAGAGAGGGAGCGTAGCGTACCATGGGAGGTGGAGGGAAGGGGGAGAGGGACGCCATGGGCGGACGGGCGCTCGCAGTCGCAGGAGGAGCTAGCTGCCTGCCGCCGCGCGGTTTTCTTATCCTGACGCTCCGGAGCTTGCACGCCGGTTCTGTTATCTGCTTGAGAAGGGAGGCGGAGCCAAGCCGAACCTCTGCGAGGCTACTGATCCATTTAACGTGGCACTTGTAGATGATGTGGCGGTTTGGGGCAGCACGACAGGGTGGCGCGTTGGGGGTGGCCTAAATAGATCGCCACATCGCAAAAACTCATTACTGACAAGATCATTAAACGGAGGAAGTTTCATCGATGATGAGAGGAGTTTTATCTTTCGTATTGAATTATCATCTACGGCCTACTTTGTCTGTAGTCTTGGTAATCGTATCATAAAAACTACATGCATTGAGACAATGAGATCGACCTAATAGCACCGTAGCTCCCCAATACCGGCACCGTAACTCCTGTAAGACTAGACTTGTGCTTTGGGGATGAGAGGGTTTTCAACGCATTGTTGGACAAACATTTAGAGTTGTATGAAAATTGGATATCACAAACTGCTTGATTTCTTGATGAACTTAGATTAAAAAAAAAAGGAGTGTAATAAAACAAAAGGAGCAAAACCAATAGCACCGTTGGAGTATATAAACAAGCATTGGACGAACATTTCTAGAGATGCGGTAAAGATTGATCAACCATAGATAGTGATGTCATACAAATTTAATTGAAGCAAACAAGACGAATCCAATCCATTTCTTATTCGAACATTATTAAAGCGAGCTTATTTAATGTTATTAATGGATTACAGATATGCAAGGTTTTAGGAGCTGACAACAATTAGCCAGAAAGCTTCATCGTCAATTCGTCGTCGTCAGTTCGTCACCAACAAAGCAACAACCCAACTCACAATTCACAAACCACCAGAGAGGACTGGACTGGACCCCAAGTACCAAACCTGCCTTCAATTCCTCTCATTCCCCAATCGCCACACCTCTCGTCGGAGCTCCGAACCCTAAACAACACCCTTCACCGGCAGACTCCCAGGCGGAGGAGGAGATGGACGACATCAGCGGCGGTGCACCGGGTGCGTGCCCCAAGAACAAGAAGCCCCGGCACATGTCCCGATCGCTGACCTACCACCACCACCCGTACCAGGGGCGCCACCTGCTGCCGCCTCCTCCTCCGTCGGCGCCCACCCCCGCAGGCGCGGCCGCAGTCGGTAGTCCTCTACACGACGTCGCTCCGCGGCGTGCGCCGCACGTTCGCCGACTGCTGCGCGGTGCGCGCCGCGCTGCGTGGGCTCCGCGTCGCCGTGGACGAGCGCGACGTCTCCATGGACGCCGCGCTCCGGCGGGAGCTCCAGGGGATCCTCGCCGCCCGGGGCCGCGGGTTCTCGCTCCCGCAGCTCCTCGTCGGGGGCGTGCTCGTCGGAGGCGCCGACGAGGTCCGGCGGCTGCACGAGTCCGGCGAGCTCCGCCGCGTCCTTGAGGGCGCTCCCGGGCAGGACCCGGCCTTCGTCTGCGGCGCCTGCGGCGGGTTCCGGTTCGCGCCCTGCCCCCGCCTGCGACGGCTCGCGCAAGGTGTTCGTGGAGGAACAGGGGCGAGCCCGCCGTTGCCTCGAGTGCAACGAGAACGGCTTGGTACGCTGCCCCAATTGCTCTTCTTGATAGCTTGTTTGGCATGTACACTTCTCATGTCAAATTTTTAATACTAGTAGTATATACAAGAACCTTAAGGATTGCTTGATTAGAGGTAGTCGAGAAAGGGAAGGAGCCTTTCTTGTGTTCTTGGGCTGCTGTATATTGTGCACACAGTTGGAGGATGGGTATTGGGTATGGCATTAGTGTTTTGAATGGGTTCTTGGCCCTGAAGTTGTCACATCTGGAGTACTATCGATAGTGCCTGGCAGTGAAGGTGATCTCATAGTACTTCATGTATACAAATGTGTATTGATAAACTTTCTTTGTGTCATGGAAGAAGGCCCAAAGACAAATGGTTAGAGATTTAGAGGTTGTGTACTGCATGGGGGCAAGAATAGACTCGAGTCTTCCTTGATTCTTTGGCCTGATGTATGTTGTAAATCTTGTGATCAATATAAAGAGGTTGTGAATCTTGTGATCAATATAAAGAGGTTGTGTATTACAGGTTTGAGATTGGATATGCTCTTAGCATTTTGGGAAGGGCAATATGACTTCTCATGTATATTTGTGTTTGGTGTTTGTATAAAAAAATGGTATATGGTACAGTCATAACCAGAGTGGGTTTGATGATCAATATAAGTAGGCAACGTATCATGTGTGCTAAACATGGTTCGTTTCATATCTCTAATACATGTCTATTATCTGGACGCATACCGTTTAGTACCACTTTTGCAAGATTTATAATTCTCACCGATAATCAGTATACTCATAGAAGCGGTTGGAATACATGTCGATTATCGTATTTTACTGTAGTACCACTTTTGCAAGATTTATAATTCTCACCGATAATCAGATCAAAACCACCAAACTCTTTAAAAGTTTTCAATGACATGTGTTTTGAGCTTCAGATCCCCGCATGCCTGGAAGAAGACCGCGTGCAATGGAACCCCAACGAAGAAAACGGGAGTTCGCTCTATCCGCAAGATTTTAGCGGACGGAGCGAATATTCGCTCCCGGCGTCCCCCGCAGCTCCTCAACCAAACATCTCAAAAACGGGTTGGCTCCGTCCGAGTTGGATCTATTCCACCAACCAAACAGACGGATCAGATTCCTCAACGGATATGTGAAGGACCGAAACGGCGACCGTGAGGGGGTGAATGGGGAGCCTCGATTTTCCTTTTTCAATTTTGGGTCATCGGCTTAACCCCCAACCTCAAAAGCGAACTTATAAAGATAATGAAAGTGATACACGTGCTTAACCCAGTAGCAAGATATCAAACGCGTGTTGTTGGGCTCAAAGAGTCGAACGCAAAAAATCGGATCTCAAATCGAGTTCGAAAGAATAAACCGTGGATCAATTAGCAAAGAGAGAAAAACAAAGTCAATCCACGCCGACACTCGCTCGCGATCACGCAAAGATTTTTATCAGAACAGAAAAGTGACAAATCAAAGTGCTTGATTTTAGATCACGATGTGGCAAACTATTGGCCAATCAAAAACTAGAGCTCATAGCAATCACGAGCTGCACTTTGCTGGTTGCCACCGATCTGCAATAAACAAATATCCAAGTGTTGATCTCTAACGAACTGAAGACCAAGCTTGATGAACAACTGACTGCAAAGAAGAACAGGGGAGGCAGCACCTGACCACGAACGACAAGCAAACAAGAATCTCTGGTGAGAGCTGGACACCACCTCGAGATGCAAGAAACAAAGGAATTAGCTTTCGCATGTACTAGTGACCTCCAAGACTCATCACGGAAGCAAGCAGTAAGTTGCTTGAGAGGAAATTAAAACCAATTGCTATTGCCTGACAAGACAACTCACTAATCAAGAACGTGCTGGAGAAAATCGATGGAGGGTCTGCTCTCCTACCTTGCTCAGATCAACACCTGCTGATGAGATGCTCATTCGTAAGTTCAGAAGGACGCACGCATCGAGAAAATCAAAACTGCAGTGCAGGGGTTGCTCTTCGCACTGCTGAAAGCTCCGAGCACGAGACCGAAAAACAAATCCTGACGAACAGAGAAAATAGGAGGGCAGCAGCGTTGGTCTGCTCACGTGATGCTGAAATCGACGAACATAAATCGACGAGCAAAGCACTACTGCAGCAACTTTGGTGGCCACCGCTTGGACCTGAGCACGAGACTGGTGCTGGATGTACGCACAGAACTCAGACTGACGAGCTGCGCGCCGCCGCTCAAAACTCACGAAGGCGAACAGGGTCTGCACTGCCACCTGCGATTATTGTGCTCGAGCTAGACACAAACAGAGAAGGAAACACTAAGCAGGGGCTGCACTGCCTGGTTCCCGGGCTGCAAGCACGAACGACTAAAAACAGACCGAAGCCGAGGACTAAGAACAGCTGCTCGCCAGGAGCAAAATCTACTCGATCTCCATCAACTTAAAAGGACTCGCTCCCAAAATTTGCACAGATGAAATAGAACCAGCTACGAGCAAATCCCTAAAAAATCGTGACTCGAAATCAACTCAAACTCCCCGAATCTCGGATCGTAGCCATGGACGAAAAAAGAAGAAAACTCACTTCAAAAATCACAAATGCGATTGGTGAATCCTGAGGAGACAAGCGTGTTTGGGGCTGCTCTTCCCTTTCAAAAATCTCAAAGAAAATAGCCACGAATTTGTTTTGGACCTCTAAACAAAGCAAACCCTAAAATGGGGAAAAAAAACGAAAATAAGAGAGGCAAAGAGGGGGAGGATGGCCGCCATCCTCTATATATGGTCCTTATTTTTCATCCCTATTTTGCCCTTCGATACATATGAGCCAAAACCATTAACCCTAGGGGCTATTTTGGTCGACTCAGGTAATTTTTGATCCGACGGCCACCGCGCCTCCTCATCTCGCAGCCTTGCTCCACGCAATCTCCCCGATGCCGCCACGCGCCGCCCTTCCGTCCACCGGAACGCCCGCCTCGGCTTTTGAGGCCCAAACCCGTGAAACCCGGCCCCCGGTGGTTTTGAGGCACAAACCACCAAACCCGCGCCCGTGGTTTTGAGGCCCAAACCCACGAAACCCGCACCGATGGTTTTGAGGACAAACCACCAAACCTCCTCGACACGCGTCATCGCCGCCTTGACCGCCCGAGTCGCCAAGTCATCCGAGCTCCCCACTCGCCCGCACGCCGCCGCCTTGACCCGATCGACACGGGTCCCCACCACGTCCGCTTGCATTCGCCGATGTCCCGGATGTCGCCCACCATGGCTAGCCACCCGACGATCCGGCCCCTCGGTCCAAGCCTCACGTCCGTCCTTCACCTCCGCGGTCCGTCCTACCCGGACGCCCTCCTTGGCCCCTTCACCTCGCCGTCGCCTACCATCTCCGAGCTCCACACCCGCACAACACGAACCAAGAGATACATCTTCGACACACTCCACGTGTGCCGGTGAACATAGCCGAAGCATAAAGAATAAAGAAAAATAGAATTAAAATGTTGACCGCTGACAATCACCCAATCACAAAAAACTAAACACATGTGACCTAAATCAACCATGTGTTCGCAATCTCCCCTTGATGAGTGCATTGTCCACATTCAACACAAAGACGTAAGAAGGTAGAAGATAGCATATCCAGTGAACAAAAGCTAAACTAAAGTTAAGACAAAGTCACCGGATAGCAAACGTGGAGCAAAAAACTTGGTTCCCAAAGACAAGGGCAAAAGGCTCGACACAACCAAGCTAAATAAACCGCTAGTCCTCAAGAAGAGGTAGAACAGGCTCAACACCACTAGCACAGCCTCCAAACCAATTACTTTCACACACAAACAAATAGACCCTCAAGACAGAGGCAAAGGCTTAACACATCTAGCTCAAAGTGCTACTCCCCGACAAATGCACCATGTCTTTTGTATCTTTCTCCCCTTGTTGGCAAATGCACTAATCAAGCTATGAAATGCATGAAAATGCAATGAGGGAGCTTCAAGTTTATAACAATCCAAATGAGAAGATGCTCTAGGTAGTGTCATGTCAATGTAAACAAGTGCTTAACATGGTGCTCAAACCGATTAAGAGATATGAAATATGGCTTGAAAGCACTTTGATTTAGTTTTAAGCATTTCAAAAAAGGTGTCCACCACAAAGAATAGCACATAGCACAAGTAAGTCGGAAATCTACCAAGTGCTACACATGTATATCAAGTAAACTACCCCCAAGCAACGTTTATACATCATGCAAAAACAGAGCCAACACTTGTCAAAATGTAAAGTTATCGGAGTTGCGGCGTTACAAGCATTGGACAAAGCATGTTGCGAGTGGTTATCCACAACCGTCACCTTACTAATCAACCATGTCAAGCCTATGCATGTGAGCAATCGAAGCTTAAGACAATGGTCCGGGTCAAACACTACCAAGCTCAAGTTCAACTCAAGTGCAATGAGCAAAGCCTCAAGACTTGGATGTGGGGCGGTATGGACCCATCTCGATCTTTTCCATACACTTAGCTTAGAAGATTTTAGCAGATAAAAGCATGTGGTCATCTAAGCAAGTGTATAACTCAGTGAATGAGACATAGTCACCTAGCATACATGATAAGAACAAAGGATCTCAACAACTTAAACATGCTAGGAACCATCTCAATGGTGAACATTTTGCAAGATTCATCGTTGTTAAGCAAGTTCACATGAAAAAACAGCTTTTGCTCATAACATATATCAATTAAGCGTAAAAAGAGCACAAGTCAGTAAGCACCAACATGTAATTGTTACACTAAACAGAGCATAGTCTCATTGTGATCAATATAAACAAGAAGCTCAAAGTGCAATAGTGTACATGATGAATGCAATATGATACAAGATGATGCACAAAGCAAAAGCAAACCTAAAACTACAACTATATATCGCCTACAAAACTACCCCTCAAAAAGAATAGCAAACTCTCAACTCACCCTCAACCAAGGATACCTAGCAAAAGAAAACTAGAAAACAAAAGGGGCACAAAGGCTAGCATGGCATATAATACACAAGATAACACATGCTATAAAGGATATAAAAGCATGATACAAGTATAATACATGCAAGCAATATACAAGTGAGCAAAATGGACAACTATCTCATACCACAAGTAGGGAAATCATGAATGTACAAGGCATGAGTGTATACGATAGCTCACAGATCGTGTGTGTAGGTGTCACAATAAGGCACATGCCTCTTGGAGGCCATCAAAGTGGTGTAGACAACCATCAAGTCTTGATCACACCACGACAAAGAATCAAGTTCCACCAAGCACGTGTTCTCCACCCCATGTCCTCATACCTACACATGAGAGGACAAAGAAATCCAAGTCTTGGATCCCAAAGGGTTAACAAGCATAAACTTGGGAACCCAAGACTTAGTCACCTACATCATTGGAAAAACATGGGATGAGCAAATGGCACAACACCAAGTTAGTAAACTTGGAAGAATACCAAAGTTGACCATCTTGCCCAAGATAGGCGTTAGGCAAAGCAAACATCCCACGACCCTTCTTCCCAAAGTGCTCACCACGCACAACAAAGTGTGGTGCACTCCTCCTGTCAAACTCAAAGCTCCCAAAGCGAGGATCAACATCCACTCGCGGAGCACGACCACCACGGGGTCTCACAAACCGTGGCCTAGCCCTTTGAGGCCTCCTACCTCCCGGCCAAGCAACCGCCTCTCGAACCGACCGCACACCCCCTCTCATACATGCCAAGTGGTGGGTGATACAAGTCACGGTTCCCAAACTCAACTTGACGCCTAGCATCCCTCTTCCTCCTAAAGCAAAACTCAAACAAGTGACCATCTCTCCGGGCAAGACTCACAATGATACCTCACCACTCTCTTGGGTGGTTGTTGGTTCACTCTCTTGGGTGGATGGTTCACTCTTGTTGTGGCCTTACCTCTAGGAAGGGTTTCCTCGGGGATCTTGGGCAAAGTGTCAAGTGGGTTCCCGAGGTGGTTTGGTTTAGGAAGCCACACTTGTTTGGGAGGTGGAGTCTTTTTGGGGTCTCTTGGAGAATGCCATTTTGCACAATGGGCTTGCTAGGCTCAGTGGGGTGATCTTGGTCAACTTGGGAGTGTTTGTGGGTTTCTCACTCGAGCTCAACCCACTACCTTGACCAACCTTGCCATAGATAACTTCACCCTTCCCACCTACAAAAAGCCTTTAATCCCGATGTGTCGGGCCCCCCTCTTGAACCGACTCATCATCATGCCAAGCTGTGGCTCTCCACTAGACACCCAACTTCGGGACGTAGCGAAGGTACTTGTTCTCCTCTTCGACTCTCCCCTTGTCATGCCTACAAGACATCACCTCAATCTCCAAAGCTTCACACTTAGCACACTTCGGCCGCGGTGCTATCCGAGCCGGCCTTCTCAAGCTCGGCAAGCTTGGCGCCCTTCTCTCGCCAACCCCGGATCGCAAAATCCGACAAGACTTGCACGCACTCAACAACATAGGTTAGCCTTCAAATCCAACGTGCTCATCTAGCAAAGCGTAGTACTTAGATTGCAAAGTCATGATGCTAGACATGTGCACAAAGACAACCATCACACTCCGTCTCATCGACATCTCCACGGGCTTCCTAGCCAACTCTAACTCCCTCACGCCTATCTCCCACTTCTCCTTGTACTCCTTTCTCTCCTTAGCCGCTCGCTTGAGCAACTTCTCTTGACACACAAGCGCATCGCCCAAAGAGTCAAGTTCATCGCTGAGAGATTCGATAGTGGGTGATACCTTAGGGAAGAGTCATTGCCGTGTGTCTCAAAATCCTCTGGCCACCGCTCCATCGAGGGCCATGGTGCGTAAGCCCCGTGCTTGAGCCTGGGCGAAGAAAAAGTCCATTCAAATTCGCCCTCGATCTTGTGCTCTGCCCTCGTCGCCGGAGGAAGCTTGCCCGTCGTTGTCGAGGTCGCCGAGGGAGGCGAAGAAGGCGCCCTTGTTCTCCTTGGCACGCTTGAGGTACTTCTTCTTGATCGCCTCCTTGTCGTAGCCCTTCTTAGACTTGTGCTTGCCGACGGTGCACTCGCGCTTGTCCTTGCGCTTGTCGGAGTCGTGCTTGTTGGAGTAGTACTTCTCACGGAGTACTTGTCCTTGCTCTTCTTGGGGCACGCTGGCACGGCGGTCCCGATCACCGCACTCAAAGCATCCTCCCTTTGACCACCACCACGCCGACGTTCAAGCGGTTGTTGTGGAACCGCGAGAATCGGCCGATAACGAGCCAACTCGTCCGTCCCCAAGGCAATCCAACCGCTCCTCCGTCACGGACACCAAAGAAGACAAGGCAAACGAGATCCGTGGAAGGGTTAGCGTAAGAACTTGAACTACCCTTACCCGAGACGCGAGCGACGTTCGGGCGCAGATGGGTTCTTGAGCTTCGCCGATCCGGGGCCTCGATCTCGAGAGGACTTGAGCTTGTCAGAGAGCTCGCCGTGTGTGAGGGTGTCGAAGTTGGCGGACTCCATGATCGCGACACCTTCACATCCCACACCTTCCGATCCAAGGCGCATAAAGAGCCGCATTGCTTTCTCGTGATCATCAAGCCTCCTCCGAAGGCTTGTTCGCCTCGCAGCCTTGTTGCGCATCGTCTCAAACCCGGCAAAGAGAGAATCGATGGACTCGCCATCAAGTTGGATTAGGTTGTTGTACTCTCTCTGTAGGTCTCATATAGGCGGGCCTTGACTTGTGGGGTTCCCCGTGGTAACTCTCAAGTGTTTTCCACACCTCACGAGCGGTCTCACAAGTGGCAACTCTCTCAAACTCGGTGTCTTTGAGGCTAGAGAACAAAACACTCCTCGCCGGTTGTTGGCATTGTGTTGGGCTATTTGTTCTTCACCCACTCGAGCGGCTAGCACTTGGTAGTTCTCATCCTCGACAATCTCCCACACTCTCCAATCCATCCCCATAAGGTGTGCTTGCATCTTAATCTTCCAATAGGGATAGTCGGTGCCATCGAACTCCTGAGGCTTGCCACCATAGTGACCAAACCTCTCCATGTCGCCTTCAAGGGATCACGGACCGATTAAGGTGGATATGATCCTTAACCGCCCGATACCAATTGAAGGACCGAAACGGCGACCGGAGGGGGTGAATGGGAGCCTCGATTTTCCTTTTCAATTTTGGGTCCATCGGCTTAACCCCCAACCTCAAAAGCGAACTTATAAAGATACGAGTGATACACGTGCTAACCCAGCAAGATATCAAACGCTAAGTGTTGGGCTCAAAGAGTCGAACGCAAAAATCGGATCTCAAATCGGAGTTCGAAAGAATAAACCGTGGATCAATTAGCAAGAGAGAAAAACAAAAAGTCAATCCACGCCGACACTCGCCCGCGATCATGCAAAGATTTTTATCAGAATTGAAAGTGACAAATCAAAGTGCTTGATTTTAGATCACGATGTGGCAAACTATTGACCAATCAAAAACTAGAGCTCATAGCAATCACGAGCTGCACTTTGCTGGTTGCCACCGATCTGCAATAAACAAATATCCAAGTGCTGATCTCTAACGAACTGAAGACCAAGCTTGATGAACAACTGACTGCAAAGAAGAACAGGGGAGGCAGCACCTGACCACGAACGACAAGCAAACAAGAATCTCTGGTGAGAGCTGGACACCACCTCGAGATGCAAGAAACAAAGGAATTAGCTTTCGCATGTACTAGTGACCTCCAAGACTCATCACGGAAGCAAGCAGTAAGTTGCTTGAGAGGAAATTAAAACCAATTGCTATTGCCTGACAAGACAACTCACTAATCAAGAACGTGCTGGAGAAAATCGATGGAGGGTCTGCTCTCCTACCTTGCTCAGATCAACACCTGCTGATGAGATGCTCATTCGTAAGTTCAGAAGGACGCACGCATCGAGAAAATCAAAACTGCAGTGCAGGGGTTGCTCTTCGCACTGCTGAAAGCTCCGAGCACGAGACCGAAAACAAATCCTGACGAACAGAGAAAATAGGAGGGCAGCAGCGTTGGTCTGCTCACGTGATGCTGAAATCGACGAACATAAATCGACGAGCAAAGCACTACTGCAGCAACTTTGGTGGCCACCGCTTGACCTGAGCACGAGACTGGTGCTGGATGTACGCACAGAACTCAGACTGACGAGCTGCGCGCCGCCGCTCAAAAACTCACGAAGGCGAACAGGGTCTGCACTGCCACCTGCGATTATTGTGCTCGAGCTAGACACAAACAGAGAGAAGGAAACACTGAGCAGGGGCTGCACTGCCTGGTTCCCGGGCTGCAAGCACGAACGACTAAAAACAGACCGAAGCCGAGGACTAAGAACAGCTGCTCGCCAGGAGCAAAATCTACTCGATCTCCATCAACTTAAAAGGACTCGCTCCCAAAATTTGCACAGATGAAATAGAACCAGCTACGAGCAAATCCCTAAAAAATCGTGACTCGAAATCAACTCAAACTCCCCCGAATCTCAGATCGTAGCCATGGACGAAAAAGAAGAAAACTCACTTCAAAAATCACAAATGCGATTGAGAATCCCTGGAGGAGACAAGCGATGTTTGGGGCTGCTCTTCCCTTTCAAAAATCTCAAAAAATAGCCACGAATTTGTTCTTGACCTCTAAACAAGAACCCTAAAAATGGGGAAAAAAAAAAATAAAATAAGAGGCAAAAGGGGAGGATGGCCGCCATCCTCTATATATAGTCCTTATTTTTCATCCCTATTTTGCCCTTCGATACATATGAGCCAAACCATTAACCCTAGGGCTATTTTTGGTCGACTCAGGTAATTTTGATCCGACGGCCACCGCGCCTCCTCATCTCGCAGCCTTGCTCCACGCAATCTCCCGTGATGCCGCCACGCGCCGCCCTTCCGCCCACCGGAATCGCGTCCGCCCGGGTTTTGAGGCCCAAACCCGTGAAACCCGCCTGGGTGGTTTTGAGGCACAAACCACCAAACCCGCGCCCGTGGTTTTGAGGCCCAAACCACGAAACCCGCACCGATGGTTTTGAGGACAAACCACCAAACCTCCTCGACACGTGTCATCGCCGTCTTGACCGCCCGAGTCGCCAAGTCATCCGAGCTCCCACTCGCCGCACGCCGCCGTCTTGACCCGATCGACACGGTCCCCACCACGCCCGCTTGCATTCCGATGTCCCGATGTCGCCCACCATGGCTAGCCACCCGACGATCCGGGCCCCTCGGTCCAAGCCTCACGTCCGTCCTTCACCTCCGCGCGTCCGTCGGCCCCAAGACGCCCCTCCTTGGCCCCTTCACCTCGCCGTCGCCTACCATCTCCGAGCTCCACACCTGCACAACACGAACCAAGAGATACATCTTCGACACACTCCACGCAGTGCCGGTGAACATAGCCGAAGCATAAAGAATAAAGAAAAATAGAATTAAAATGTTGATTTGTTGACAATCACTAATCACAAAACTAAACACATGTGACCTAAATCAACCATGTGTTCGCAATATGCCTACCCGATCAAGTGTTACTTCTACACCTCTAATACCACATAGATGGATAGTACTCTAGTTTCATCTGGACGCATACCATTTAGGACCGTTAAAAAATATGAAAATGTATCTATTTGAAATGCATATTTCATGGTAGCGAATCTATCAAGCTAGTTTAATTCGAACAGATTTTTGTGATTATGTGGGTGACCTATTATTCTTTCCACTTGGCGAGGCTTCAAAAGGCTTAACTTGTACTTCCTCTATTCCAAATGGTAGGTCGTTTTGGAGTTTTTAGATAAATTTTTTTTGCTATGCACCTAAACATAGTGTATAACTAGGTGCGTAGCAAAAAAACAATGTATCTAGAAAAGTCAAAATAAACTATAATTTGGAACGGAGGGAGTACCAACCAATCCAAAAAAAGGTTTGAAACCATGCACTAGTGTATAATCTACATTTGTCTTGCTTGTAAAAGTACTCCTCTTGACTCTCTAACCATGCACCCCAATCTTTCAAATGTTTGCTCAATCTCTACAACCTCTGCAATAAGAAAAACATACCAACATTGGTATGTTTTCTTGTATCCAATGTAAGTGATTCTTCAATAGTCATTGGAGACTTTGGAACCACAGCATGACTTTTCTCCTCTTGAAGGTTGTAAATGTAACCTTCCTTTCGAGTTAGAGCGGAGAAATGACTGTTCACAAACTCTGGCTTCACATTATATAAGAATTGTTTGAGTCGATGCCATATGTCTTTTGGGATCTCCAACACATTTCCATATAAGAAAAAATAGGGTTTAGCAAGGTCGCCTTATATATTTGCACGATGGCCTGGTGTCATTGCCTCAAGTTCTACCTTAACAGGCATATCACTTGTACCCATAGACTGACTTGCCATGTTGATTACTAGAGGCCCCTATGTATTTTTAGAGTAATATTAAGCAAATAAATTTACATATATAATCAAGTCATTGCACTATATATGTCTACTTGATTATATATGTGTGGATTTATTTGCTAGTAAACGGCGGCGTACCGATTCTTTGTAGCATTTTCAGTTTTTCACCATACTTAACTCATGCATATACTAGTCAATCTTATGAGTTGCCACTAGATTCTCCTGTACCACATAATGGCGACTCCTAGACACTTCAAATAAAATAGAGGAAATCTCTCGAGCTCTGCATCAGTAGCAACTACCAACATCTACATGATCTACATCCACTAGCACCTACCTTGCAGGAGCCAAGAGGCAGTAGCAAGCTAGAAGAAACTTAAAAAAAAGAGAATGAATCACAAGCTGTCGATTCCTAGCATGCCGAAAAGCTCTTTGCAGTGCGATTCATGAGTTCAGGGCAGCAACAGAGCGCAAGAGATGTATTAGTTGACCATCACCTCATTGTTCCTTCCAGATTCTCCCAGTGACACGCAGCTTGAGCTCCTTCCTGTCACTGCCCGAGAAGAATAGGGCCATGTTCCTCTGGATGATGAGCCCGTCGTAACTATCCCGGACCTTCCGGTGACTGTCTCTGATGCTCCGGGGCACCCCTTGCCAGATTATCTTTGCCCATTGCCCCTACCTCCAGGGTGTAGCTGTAGTTCTTTGCTTCTGCATCATCTCCCATGAACCTCAGGAAGGCGATGTAGACAGGTGACATGCCCAACTGAAAGGCTTCAAAGTGTAAGCAGAAGTACTGACCAAAGCAGCTGAAAACCTGCACGAGATAATTATAGCAGATCATGAAGTGATTCTATAATAGCAGTGTGTCTTTATTGGACTTAAAACGGTGAGAGAAGGTAGCAAATCAAGAAGCAATCTGAAATGTAATGCACTCGCGCCTTAAAACAGCATGGCCTCTCATTGAAAACAGACCAAGATGGATCTGTACATGCAGTATGTTTGTATATGTTATAGCAGGTGGAGCTGTTACAGGGGGGCCCTCGGGGGGCACTGTAGTGCTTGAACAGTACCCGCCCTGGATTAGTTAGGAAATTGGTAAGTTAGGAAAAGTATAAGATAGATTGATTTGGTTAGGATATTACTTAGGGGTCAAGTAAGTTGTCTCTATAAAAGAGGCCATGTGTCAACTAGAGTCAAGCAAGCAAGAACCCTAAGATAGTCCCCGAGGAACGACGGCTATCCAGGGTTTCTCGGCTAATCTATCTATCCATAGCTTTTTCATATCAGTATAAGAAAAAAAATATATTTTCAGTTAAACAAGCAAGAATCTCCCTGAGATGAATTGACTAGTGAGGGTGTACATCACCCAGCCAACCAAGGTTCGGTTCTCACTGACCTATTATGAGGGTGGACATCTCTCCCTGTAGTCATGTTCTAAAGCGTGTATCATGATCAGGACCTAATTCGGTCCAACAGGTGTGTACCATGGTCAACATTATATGTGCAACAAATAGATGGAATTGATAAACACAATACATCAATAATTGACTAATATGCATAAAATTTCAAGACATGATGGAAAATGAACTTCTATCTTTGCAGAAGCAAACTGTAAAAACAACTAAAATGCTTGAGTGGATGTCCCCTCTAGTTGAGTTTTTAATTGTGTATTATATGATCAGCACCTAATTACTTTTGGTCCAACAAGTGTGTAGTGTGTACCATGGTCAGCATCTTCATTGTATATTTGCATAGAATAGATGTCGATAAACACACACTACATCAATATTTACCAAATATACAAAAGTGAACTTCCAATTGCGGAGGGTCATTGAGACGAAAGAAGGCCATGTTCACCCCTGATTTTGATTGTTTCTTAAGAGTAATAGTGCTTATTGAGCAGTAAATGTTGAAAATCTATATGGATAGCACTAATGGCCCCTCCTAACTCTAGTGTGAAACTCTGGCACTGTGAACTTCTATCTTTGCAGAAACAAACCACAGTAAATAAAACAGGAATTTTTAATGAAGATATTGATAGTAGTGTCAAATACCGTTAGCATCCAGGTGGCATTCTCAACTTCATGAGGATTTGACTTTACATAGCGATGGTTGAAGGTACAGCCGTTGTGCATGTCAACTTTGTGGTCATCTTTCAAGTGATTTACCAAATATGGAATGTCACCAGCAACTGTGCATTCAGATCCAGCATACGGACAACTATAAGGCCTATATTGGCACTGTGATTCATGCTTCAGCTTGCTGTAGTAAGGATAAATGCCTGAGCACCCAAAGCTCTGGTACTTGCATGGAACTTCAAGAGATGCAGCCACCTTCTCAAGAGCAAGGCACCTTATGTTACCAAGTTCATGCCTACAGGTTGGACAACGATTATGAACCCTTGGTTTGCAACCAGAACACAAGGTATGACCATTACAGCACTGCATAGACAAAAGATGTCATTACTATTATATGAAATAAGATTTTAATAGTTAAATATAAATATAAAAGATAAAAAGCAGAACATATTACTATTTTTGCACCATGCTAACCAAAAAGGGAAAAAGATAGAGTAAAAGTTAAGGTTTCTAAACACTATAGATTAAAGCTCAGAATAAATGGTGAGGCAGTTCCAGATACTAAGTAACTCTTAAACCAGTAAACCATAATTTTCATTCAATAGACTATATTTGAACAGGTTAATTTATTAATACAAGAATAGATATAAACATGTGATGGATAAGTATGAATGTGCACCTGATGAATAGGAGGATACATGGCACTCAAGCAGACTGGACATTCCAGAAGTTCACGCACACTGCTAGACACCACCACATTCGGTTTTGGTGGATGCTGAATATGGTTGCCAGGGAGTTCAACAACATCCAGTACCTCAGTCTTTGGGGGATCAATAACCTCCGAACAGGAATCATCAATATAAGTAGTCGTGGCCATCATCAAGGCCTTGGAAATATACAGTCCTGCTAGGAAAAAAGGGACGAATATTTTCATCTATACTATGTGATTTAGTAAAGGGGACGGGAGAGGTAAACTCAGTAAAGGCAGTAGTGTCTGCATCCTACTTCCTACTACTGATACTGTTGACACAAATCATTTCATTGCAATCTCTTGCGTATAAGCACAAGTTTACAGTTATATCACAGTGTAGTGATATGATTGGATACTGTTACAAGATTTTGAAATAGATGGAGCGCATGGTCTCTAGGGCCTCAGGTGATGCTTTCAAGTGTTTGACCAGACAGGTCTTCCTACTTAGGCAACAAATATCTCCCTAGTCTCGACGACTTGTTCAAAGTTTTCAGGTAGGCATCTCATGGACTTGTTCAAAGTTTTCAAGTAGGCTTATATCAAGCTTTCATTAGCGTGTCTTTCACAAGGAGAAAAATTTGTACACATTGATAGCGAGGATATGTTGCCTGCGCTGAACTTACTTTTCATTCGTTTCTTTACTTGTAGTTTCCGTACCTTTAGCGAATTTGAACAAGATGTCAAGAACCCTGCATCTATTCTATCTACAAGGGTTAAACAGGCAAAGGTAATGAGATTTACCCAAGAAAGAAGCGCTTCAACGCGTCAGGAAATCACATCAGATCGAGAAACTAACCCACCAAAGAAAAAAAAAAACATGCTCAAACCCTGGCAACCAACCACAAAGCACGAGCTTAAACCCACTGCCCTAGCGCTACCATCCGGTCGCCCACATTTGAATCAATGGAGCAGAATTGCTTCGGCAACTCCTAGAACCTCTCTCCGCCCTCCCTCCCGAAGAAAACCCCAATCTTTGACTCGGAGAAAGAAAAGAAACCGTGAAAACTCCCCACCGAAAATGATGCGGCAAAGACTTGGAGCAGGGCGGTACCTGAACCTCGGCGGAGCAGGAGCGCAGAGGCGGGGCGGAATGGGCCGGCTCGGCCGTCCTGATCTTGCTCGGTGCTGGCTGCGGCGCCGACGGCTGGCGTCTGGCGAGCAGGCGAGGCGAGGAGATTTCGAATCCGGTGTCCCCCCTCCCTCCTCCTCTGCGCATCTGCTGGTCTGGTCGTGTGTTTTGTTTTCTTGCTCTGGTTGTTTTGTCTCGTGAAAGAAAGTCGTCAAGCTTTTTCGTTCCGTGCGCCGTTTGTTTCGATCCTCGGGACTCGCAGCCCTTCCATTTACTCGTTTAAATATATCTCCGTCATAAAGGTTTTGTTTTCACGCGTATTAAATAGGGTAGGGTCATAAAGAAAAGTTTATTTTTTTGCATGAATATCGAGGAGAGAGAAGGGAAAAATTTCATCCCGATGAAACTTTTCTTGCACCTTGAATATCAACTATCTCCGAGTCGTAAATTAAATGTATATGAAAACCACAGGGATGAAAAACTCTATTGAAAGTAGGGGTTTCATCCAAATTTCATTTTAAATGAAATGAAACTCTCCATCAGACCTGGCCTAACTTTTAACTAAATATAAATGAAAAAAGTTTATAATGTTTAATAAGTATTGTTAGATTAGTCATAAAATATATTTTCATAGTAAAATTAACTAGAGATTTAATTGTAAATAACATCTTCTATAATCGAAGTCAAACTTAAATTTTTTTTTTTTTTGACTTTTTGAGAAGTGAGAATTACATTTATTTTAAAACGGAGGAGTATCTATACGAAGTATATTGAACGGAGAGAGTATATATACGAAAGTACACTCAGGAGTACTCCTATAAAACAAATGCCAGTACGAAGGAAACTAATTCTTTCCTAACTTAAAAATTCTTGAACACTCTCTTCTTTTCTTAAAAAATCGTTTCTTACTGAAATATGAAAATTTAGTTTTTTATTAAAGGAAAAATAGACAAATCCATCTCTAAACTTTTACACATGGGTCAAATTAGTCCCATGACTCTCAAAAGGATCGATGTAGTTCCTCAACTCCTGGTTTGGGATCAAAGCTATCCTGTTTTAGCCTGACATGAATGTAAAATGTCATTTCGACCTATAAGTAAAAGTTTAGGGACCAATCTTTGAACCTTTATTAAACAACACCATTTTAGTTTAACCATTTGTAATGTTTTATGTAAATTCGGTTATTAACCATTCATAATGTTTTTCTGTAAAACTAATTCTTTCCTAAAAAGAACAATAGATGACCTCGAGGCAATCAATCAATTTGATCCCTTGGAATAGTACTATACGAGTGCCCGATAGTAGGGCTTTTGACTAGTTTTGTATTGTGATCCATGTTATTTATGCGTTGTAGCCAGTTTCCTTCTGGTCAACCAATTATCTAGAAGCAAGTATTACGAAGGTGAATCAGGAGGCGACCGAGGAAACCACGCCGGACTATTTCGACAAGGAGGGAGAAAACTGGAGAGAGAGCAGAGGTGTCGTTTCACGAATCGCCGACTCAAAGTGGGTGCATGCGGTGAATGCAAGTAGGATTGGTTGTTGCCTCTACCCATACCAAGGAATCACATTAATTCGACATGGGGCTCGCCACTACAGCTAAATAGCTCGGATGAGCGATCAATTTTACTAGTCTTGCTCTAAAACGCGTCGCCGATGCCAAGACGATCCCTACGTGAGGCATGATTCATTTTCTTGTGCACTCAAGTAATCAAACTCGATGTCTTTATAAAGAAAAGGTATGCAAACAATGCTAAGAGACTATTAGGTTAAGACTAAGAATCATCACGAATAATTAGGAACTGTGTGGCATAGCTTTGGCTCACCACTATTGTTGAGTATTGTAACGGCATCGTAGCATGGAGCCGATAGAGTCGGCGGAGCTATAAATCATATGGCTCCGCCGACTCCTCTTTCTAGGTTATATTTAGTTTCTGAAATCAAAACAGCTCCTTGTTACAATGAAGGGAAAAAAAATAGCATTATAGTATTAAGAGTCAAAGACCCCAAGAGCCTTATCAAATAGAGTATTAGCCTTATGCAATAAAGGTACCCTTATTAGGATTTGTTTAGGACAATGTTTTCTCAAAAACTTGTGTACGTATCGAAGTTTTTTTCCTCGTTTCGAAGTGAACTATAAGCTAGGGAAGTTAAAAAAGAGAGTTAAATGCATCCGGCGTACTCGAACTTGTGTGTATGACATATGTCCTTGAACTTTGAAAATTTTGGTCTCCCTAAACTTGTTAAGTGGTATATATGTAGACCCATAAACTTTGGAAATACATTTTTGATACTCTAAACTTGTTAAGTGGTACACCACAAACCCATACTTGTCACGCGAGCATTTTTTGTTGATGTGCCAAATGTAGCTGCGGTCATAGAGATATTCGCTAGGTAGCGTAATATTCTTTCCTTTTCTTTGATTGTTTATTAAGAGGAGTCCAGAATATTCAACATAAAGTCATAGTAAAGGAATGATGTTGCAAAAAATGGTTAACCCTCAATCAAGTTGAGGATGGTAAGTAGGTCCACTAAAGGCTTCTCTGGTGGGGAAAACACACAAACTCATGGTCCTACGTGTCCTCAGCATAAGTTGAATCATCGACCAGAGCACATCGATTTATGAATGGCAAACAAAAGAGTCAATTCAAAAGTTTGCATCGGTTCATCAAAAGGCATTGGCAATAAAAAAAGTAATTTTTATCGAGCCTCCATAAGCCCATCTTGTGGCTATTGCTGTCCCTAGTCCAATAAACTCTTAAGAGGGGCTAGTGGCTAGTAATTTTTAGTCCCTAACCGTCTCCACTTTTCTTATCAACTCAATCTAAGGTCAGCTCAATACAACCCACTACGTCAGCTCAATTCAAAGGTGGAGGAGCGAGAACCGCAGGACGGACGGCTCGTGACTGGCTCGCCGGTTGCGGCAGACCCGAGACGGAATCGCCCATCGTCGGCCATTCGGCTGGCTACTCGTCCCTCCCCTCCAATCAAATTGTTTGGACATGCATCCATCCAGTAAATGTCCCTCCAACTTCAATCAAATTGTTTGGACATGCATCCATCCAATAAATGCAATAACTCTTTTAGCCGATTTAATACTCAACTTCATTATATAGACAGTCTGCGCGCCGACAGATGGCTAAACCACATTTGCAATAGCCATGCTCTTACCGACTGTAGCACCAGGAAATATCTGCACCAGTTTTTTAGATGAAATGAACCAGCTTGTTCAGCAAGAAGAAGAGCAGCCGAAACCAAAATTGTCAAGCTTAAACCCAAGGAAAATTAAAATTTCAAACCCGAAACCCACTAGTACCGCCCACACGAATTCCCGACCCCAATGGCGACATCGCCGCCGCAGAACCCTAGCTCCGGCGACCCCTCCGATCCGTCGAGCCTCGCAGCCGCGGCGCTCGAGGCGCCCGTGCGCGTATGGAGATCCCTCGTCGCGCGCCTCCCTCCCCTCCCGGACTCCTCCAGCTTCCTCGCTGCCGTCACCGACCTCCAGCGCCGGTACTTCGGCATCCGCCGGTCCCGCCGCCGCAGGCGCTCCGCTCTCCCTCTTCCTCTCCGTCCCAAGGCCACACACTCCGTTCGGTGAGATTCCCTGCGATTGGCTTGCTCTTGACCTTCATATACTGGTTCCTAGAGTACAGCAGCTACCTGCGTGCATGGGGTTCGAACTTTGCGTTGTTAGCTAATCTAGGAGTGTCATTGCGAGCTTTTGTTCGAACAATGCCACTCGTGTGCTTGTTTGGGATTTTGCTGTGCGTGTGTCCTGATGTTAGACTGTGGACCTTGTACCAGTTTGGGGGCAATTATAAGATGTGGAATTCGTGGAACTTGGTAGATTGTTTAGACACAGCTCAGTAAACGCGATAAAGGCCAACCCATCGTTTTCCTAAAGCTAATGTTTTTTTTTACCTATTTATGTGGCTAATTTGTGGACCTATGGTATAATATTAATGCCGTTGATAAGTGTGAAGCAGTATTATTTGAAGTTCTTGCGAACTGTTTATTCATTGTAGGATTGCTGGTGAGATGCCCAAAGCCTTTGTCATCTTAGATGATGTTGTGCAACACACCCTGACTGATTTGCACACTATTCACAAAAGCTTACTATTTTGGCAGGCCAAAGCTGAGGTATAAATTTAATACATACCTTTGACATATTTAAAGAGATGTATTTTATTCCTTGTGTTATTTACTATTTTACCTGTGGAGTATTTCTTCTCAGGGAACAAATTCTCAGAAAGTGTACTTTATGATCTTTGAGAGAGGTCCAAGGGCCTTTGTTGATGCAACGTATCAAACACTCACTAGACTTGGAAGCAATGGACGTCCAGTCCAATACATTTTGCATTCTGCATCTGATATGGTGTCAACAAAACTTGCTGCCTTGACAAGTATGCAACACTGCTTGGCCACTTTTCTTGCAGAGGTTTGTTTACTTCAGTTTATCAACTGTAATTATTATACCATAGTAACAATCCTATAATTTTAATTCTCTCTGAGCTTATGTCTAGGAGAGTAGACTTTATCTTTAGTATTTTCAATGTCAACTTTTTGGCAATTTTCAAACATAACTGTTTCATTACTCTGGTCAAAAATCAAACTCACAGTTTTCATCATGGACAATAATGCTTTGTGTTACAGGCATATAACATATACATTATTTAATCTTTAGCTTGTCTCCTCTGTAGATTCATTCTGAAGTTGATAAATGCAGAGAAGGATTAACTGAGAACTCAGATAAATCTCTGCGTACATTGTTCATTGTTTTAAATACGACATTCTCCAAGTTGGAGGTGTCATTTAGAAATGCTGTTGAGGTATGCAATGTTATGTTTCATATATTCTGGTCCTTTTAGATGGACTTCTCTGTTATTTTTAACCAAATGCTTTCAGGGGCAAGATGAACTATTTACACATGATGGAAATTCATTTGAACTGTTTGAGAAATTGCCGAGGAAGTCGATGTGGAGAGTTCAGAATGGACAGAGGCCTTGGCAACAGATGGTATAAGTTTAGTCTATCAAAACCTTCAGAGGTTAGATAGTTTTCTCTCCTCTCAGGTAAGCATCTCTATCTTAAGACAACCGCACATTTCAACCTCTTTTGTTTGAGTCTTCAGGACTAGCGATATTTGTTTTGAAATATGTTAAATTGCAATTCATTGTATTTGATGATTTGATCTATAGTTATACTAACAAAGTTTTGATGCTACCTGTTTAGGCTGCCTGTAAATAATTTATATGTGCACAACAGCCAATGACTTTGCTGATTAGAATTAGCAGTAGGATCAAAGTAAAAGCTACTAGCAACCACATTGGACAAGTATTGAAACATATAAATTAGAATAAGCTGGGGAATGTGTCCAGGACGAATTTGTATAGTTGTATCTCATTATTAAAATACTAGTGCAGTACCATTTTGTATTTTTATGTACTTTTTCTTTCTGTTCTTTTATGTCTGTTTAATTCTGTAGTACTTGCTAGAAATAACTTTGGCTTCATCACCAGATCGGCTGCTATAGCCTATAGTTCCCTTTTTTTTCTGAAATTTTGTAGTGCTTTATACTTATATATGTATTTTCCTTACTAATCTATTTAGAGCAATGTATTGATTGATTGCTACCTGAAAATTTGCTCCATAACTGTAGCTCTCAAGCCATAAGAGACCTAACAGATTGACCATATATTGGTTACCCTATACATGTGGAGCGGTGGGTCTCTCTGTGTGTTCTCTGTGGCTTTTACGCCATAGCAGCTTGATGGGAAGTCCTGATATCGAAAATTGGGTTCGAGATGCTAAGGAGTCTGTGGCTGGATTTTGGGATGAACATGTTGAGAAACCAGTAAGATATTTAGTAAATTCATACTTCTATTATTTATATTTTATTTTTCAGTATGGTGGTAGTGTAACTCAGTAAAGTAGTAAATAACATGATGTAGTGGGGAAGAGCAGAAGAGGCATTTCTGATTGTTTATACATCATATATATGAGAAGTTATGTGAGGTACAGGAGGAAGCTTGCCAGCTTGGTCTTATTAGCCTATTACTGTAGATATTTTTTTTATATCAAAAAATGCAGATGCAGAGCATTAGGTAGAGCACTGAGAAACATACCCGTGCATTGTAACGGGACATACAACTTGTTGCGCGGTCATTTGGGCTGGCCCATGCCAATGATAATCAGCTAGCTATCTTTGATTTTAGTGGGCTTTCCGACTTCCAACCTTATTTTAATTAAATCAAATAAAGTCCAAAGCCCATAATAAATGTTTAAGTGCAACAAAGGATTAATCCCATATCAGAAATTGACTCAACTTAAATGGATGGCTATTGTGTTCACCTGTTGTGACATTAATAAAGGTGGAATGCGAGCCACATGCCCACATGTGTGCCAAGTCTTGACGCCCATGGGCTCGTGTCATCGTGTGGCCAGGCCACAACATGAGTGGTGCGACGCCAGCAAAGGTTTTGTAGCTCCAAACTGTTTACCGATGGCATATTGACCAAGTGACAGATGAACAGGCGAGAGTGTGACGGACCAAAAGGGATGGGAGTGGGAAATGGACTTATGGAGAGAGAGTGAGGGGGGGGAGGAAAGAAATTTCTTTACTTTTAATATTATATATATAGGGTGGCCTGCCAATGCATCCATGTGTTCCTTAAAGTTAAAGGTTTGAAGAATATTTGTAAACTGTTGGCTGTTGTAGTGGTATAAATATATATATATATATATATTTTTATATTCAAATTTGTGTGAATCATTGAAATTTTAGAGATGCTGCCGCAAGTTGATCTATTTCAGCTGAGAACTCCTTACTCCTAACTGAAGTTAAAATTGAGTAATATAGTTCTGAAGTTAGTTTTACTATTTTTCTCAAAACATGACTGTTTGTTCTGTATTTGTTGCTCATTAGATCATTTCCATTAGAGATGAGCTTTTCGAGACATTCAAGCAAAGAGATAAAGGTGTAATGGAAAAACAAGAGGTCCAACTGACTGAAGATTCATTGCGCAGGTTATCCATCGTTTCGATTTCTATCTCTCTAATTTCTAGTGACTAGCCAATGTTTGCCTTTTTACTTAACCATCGAATAGATACAGTTTCACCCTGCTGTGAAAACAAAAGTAACATATTCTGGGGTTATCAGCTTTTACAGCTTGAGCACTTAAACTGCTTTGACTAACCAAAAGGATAACATTTTGAGAAATGAATAGATACATTAATGTTGGTGAATTGCTATCTATTTGGCTTAACTTTAAGCTTCACCTGTTTTTATTGAAATAAATTTAGAATAGTCATATACCATATACTTTTTTGTTATTGAAAAGGATGGGTTATTTGGAAAAATCAGTTTAACATTGTTTCATAAATCATTAATAAACTTTTAAGTCCTTGAGTTTTTACAATGTGAAAATCATATCAATAGATTTGTCTTGAAAAATACTTTCATAAAAGTATACATATATAATTTTTTAATAAATATTTTGATAGAAAAGATAAGTTCCATCTTTAATTTGGAGTATTGTATGTTGATGTCCTAAAGGACTTTAATTTTCAATATGGAGGGACAGTTTTTGTTTAACATTTCACAATGGGTTTTAGCAATTAATCAGTTTACATTGTTTCAAACATTGTACCTAAAACTAACACAAGTCCTATAAGCAAATACAGTGGAGAAAACTACAATTAAATGTACTGTATGCACATATTATATTATATTATTATTATGTAATGTAAATGGATATTAGGTACTTTCCATCTTTTTATAATTGGTATTGTTTTTTGTCTTGTCTGGAAACTCTTTAATTTCCCTCTTGAAACAGTTTTTTTGTTTACCACATCAAAGACCAATTTTCAATTTAGGACAGTTTAGAGTGAGCAAACAGATAGAAACGCAGAACTAACAACCGATTTGCCTCACCCAGGGAACAACCTGCAGTGGGAAACTACCACCCAAACAGAAAAAACTACATATAATTGAAACAGTTACATGTATGTATGTAACATTTTCAGGCCAAGTTTACCTATCTGGTTTTATATGATGTAGGAATACCATTTTTTCCTCTTTTTTGGAAACTCTTTGATATTGTGTCTCATATAGTAAATTTTGCATTGTTTAACCCCTTAGTTACATCTTACATGTTTAATGTTAGTTGCCTTTTGTGAGCAAACATATTCTTCTTTGTTGCCAAAAGATTTGTCAGTGCAGGATGTTGGTGACTCTATGCAGAGGTAAATCTATCTAAACTTACCGACAGTTGTTTGATGAGCTTGACACCCATCTCACTAGCTATAGCTGATTTATGCCAGCAATATTTTCATAGACTCATAGGCAATCTGGCCCTTCAAATGATTAGCTCATTTTAAGACCATTTGGGCTGGAAACTGTTAGCCTTTCATTTTGATTTGACCCCAGATGTGAACAATTAATAGAAGAAAACAAGTTAATGCAATAGACTCTTATCCAACGTTTAACTATACTTAAAAACCTCAGGAAACTCCAACTTTATGTATGCAATTGCTTCTATGGTTCAGGGAACTGTTACTGCGAAATTTTTAGTCCTAATCATGTGGCACTTCTTGTGATTAACTAGCATGATTATATGTATGGGTAATTAGTATGTCACTTGTGTACCTCAACTGCTTTGTGAACCGGCTGATATGCAAGTTTCTCAAATGTTTGATGAATGATGACTACTAGTGCTTTAAGTTTGGTACTTTCCTTTTGTTCAGATGTGTGCAGTTCATATTTTATTAACCTGTTTTGTGATGAAAGTATGGGATTGCATTCATTTTCACTAGTCTCTTTTGATCGTTTTCTTTGTAGCACTGAACTCATGAACTGTGTTTGTATTTATATATGTTTATTGTGCAGATATGAGAAGGAGTTGGTACATCCAATTCAAAAAACTTGTTCAGTGGAGAATTAGCCCGTGCTATGCTTATTCAGGTTCGTTCCTGGTTTCCTGTTGTCTAGGTACAATAATTGAAACAGTGTTTCACTGACCTTCAATTTTGAAAATTTCAGATTCAAAAGCTTAAACTGGATCTTGAATCGTAAGTTAAACAAATCACCATCTGAAAATTTTGATAAGCTATATAAAGATATGCTTTGTCTTGTCTATTATTCACTGTTATTGATAATTGAAGTGGTTTTACACAGGGGACTACTTGAAATGGATCAGATTCTTAGGGCAAATGCTATAAACTTTGCCGTTCTTGCAGCTCTGCCTGCTTTTGGTCTTTCACTTCTGCTGCTTGTGTTACTGCGAACATGGATTCAGCGTGTATGTATATAAACCATCAAAAAAACATTTTCATTCCTCTGGTTCATCTGCAGTAATTGTAGGTCTACTGCATCATGTCATCTTTCTCTTCAGAGTTCATACCATGGGTATTACATGCAAATGGATATGGAAAGTAGAAAGGCATTATGGTAAATTTGGCTAACTAAACATCTGCGCTGTTCCACAGGATCATGGTGCTGAGGGAAGAGGCAATATTGCACGATGTCAACGGAGGCTGCTTCTTGTTGATGTAGAGAGAAGGCTTATGGAGTTTCAGCATTACAGGGATAATGGAATGGTAATTTTAAATATATGAAATTAGTTCACTCTATCATTCTTGCTTGAGTTTGACATATTTCTTTTCAAGTATTGTTTATTCGGCTTTCTAATTGTGATCACTTTTACTATGCTTCTAGCACTTGAGTCTTATATATGAGCTTGTTCTTTCACCATATACAAAACTACCAAAATCGCCTTTTTCCCTAACTGAAATCTCAAAGATTTGTATGGAGTAGATAAAATGTTTATTGCTAATCTAGCCATCACCAGTTCGGCTGGTCATTTCTGTGGCTGATAAGCCGGCTGATGCTGATTTGTTGTGAGAGAAAAAACATTGTACCATGTCTGATAAGTTTTGGGTTATATGTTATGATCAGGCAATAACTCCTTGAATTTGCTACTTTATAGGAGGAAGAGGCACGGTGCAAGTTTGGATTAGTACTTTACACGCTTGATAGACTGTGCAAAGCTGTTGAGTCTCACGCAAAAGAAACAGGCGAATGGTTAAGGTCAGCCTCTGCTCAAAGTCCTTCACCTCTCATCTTGGTTATTCTGGATCTCTGATGTGTAGGAAACTGTTTGCAATGCAGCTTGAGAGAAGACATTTTTGATCTGGCAAAGCTCGACATGGGAACGCCAGACAAGATGATTGTCGTGTCACGGCTGAAGTGGATGTACAACTGCTTGCTTCCATTCTCATCAAGCCGTTTGCCTCGTCTCTAGAACAGTGAGCAACTCAACACTGTGTTCTTCGGTTAATTGTAAAGATTTTGGCGCGGATACCTGGAACTCACTGTCGGAAGGATGGTTCTTTCGGGCACACGTGATGTTTTGTAAATTTTATCAGAGCGGGATAAAGTACATCGGAAGGTGAAAAAATTGGGTGGATACAGTATCCACCGAGCCCTCCGTGGGTACAGCCAGTGGAGTAGGGGTTAGAATGAGGACGGCAGTTTCTCAACTTGACAATTCTTGAATTGTTGATTTGGATTGGCTGTTACACCAAAAAGTTTGCGTGGTTGGGCTACTTGTGTGCGAGTATTGAACCTGTTGGATTTTGTTCCTGCCTGTCATTTGCAATGGCTTATTCCATATCACATATTCATAACAGGATGCTGTCTTTCTTTTACCAATATTCTGCAGAAATAAAGGAGATGGGTACAATCTTATTGAATTGTTTCATTTGAAAGACCATGTGTTATTATTCATGTGTGGCACTAGTGGCCACACAACACCCTGGGGTTGGTTCCTTTCACTTGCCGATGATGGCGAGCAGTGCATCCTTGTAGTGGCCGTGGGTGTTCTTGGCCACGGCGTCGGCGAGCTTTGCCCCGTACTGCCTGGCGTAGGCATCCTTGATATCCTCCATGTCTGCGTCGGCGCGGGACACAAGGACGCGGGTGAGCGCCGCCTTGGCCTGCCTGTCCGCGTCGTCGCTGAACGCCCTGCCGATCACCTCGCTGAAGTACTTGGGCGGCGAGTCCAGGCACTTGACGGCCTCTCGCAGGCACGGCTCGGCGGCCAGGTCCTGATGATCAGTGGCAATAACAGAGGAATCAGAACGTTAAACGAGTTAGGATTTATGATGATGAATGAACTCTACTACTGGTAAATTCTCGACGACCTCTTCAAGTGGCTTGCCGTGCAGCTCCATGTAGATCCTGAAGGTGGCCCTGAGCTGGGGCTTGCTCCTGGTCGACAGCACCCGCACCACCTGCTCGTTCTGCACCAGCTTCGCCGCCGGCGCCGGCGCGGCCCTGACGGCGGCGGCCAGCGCCTTGGCCTCCTCAGTGGCGAGGTCCTCGGTCACGCGCGCGCCCTCGTACCGGTACGCGCTCACCAGCCCCACCAGCAGCTGCAGGCAGGCAGGCAATACGTGTTAGTGCGTCAGTCACAGACTCACAGACCTGCTGATGCCAGTGCCAGCAGGTGCCAGCAGTGTCAAAGGAAGCAGCGCGCGCGCACACTGGCATTGGCGTCCCTGACGCGATAGGCAACGTCCTCCTCGAGCGAGCGGTGGTAGAGCGCCTGGTAGGCGCGTCGGGCGCCGAGCAGGTCGTTGGCGGCGCGCGTGCAGGCGACCTCGACGAGGACCTGCGGCGGGTGCGCCTTGTGCAGGACGTGGTGCGCCCAGCGCGCGTCGCGCTCCCATGGGTGCATCGCCCACAGCACCGCGACATCCTTTAACCGGGCGAACTCCGCCTTGAGGTGCAGCAGGTACTCGTCCTCGCACCGCTCGATCTCGGCGCCGGCGCCGGCGCTGGCCGAGAAGAAGCCCAGGAAGCCGCGCCGGAACTGTGCGCGCTTCTCCGGCTGCCGCCGCCACCGCCCCAGCGCCGACACCAGCGCCGTCTCGTCCACGCCCAGCCCGCCCTGACCTTCATTCATTCATTCATTTTCATTTCATTGTATGGATGGATCGCGCATTTTTCATTGTTTTCCAACGTCGTACCCGCGAAGGCCCTGGTGAGGTCTTGGTGCTCGTCGGCCATGGCAGCAGGCGGCGCCGGCGCGTCCTTGTCCTTCTTGTTCTGCGGGTCCCTTTCCTTCCTGGGTGCCTGCTGCTGCTGCCTGAGACGCGGCTGCTGCGGCGACGCCGGCGGTGACGTCGCGGCGGCGCTGCTGTTGCTGCCGGTTTGTGCGAGGAACTGCTGCATTGGGTTCGGGTGGGGCCTCTATCTGACTGTCTATATAAAGAGAGCTCGCCGCGTCACGACTAGTCCCGTCCAGGTACACACACGGGTCAAATGCTTGCTTGCTTGTTTATATAGGAATTGATAGAGCTACAGAATCAATTTAGATACGAAACAGCTTGAGGAAATTAACGTTTTATGGCGTGAATTCATGGTGGCCAGGCCAGCTCGAGGGAGGGAGCGTTTCGTGCTGGTTGGGAGGAGCACTAGTGAATAGTAGCAGATCGCCGTGGATTGAGTGGCAACGCCCAGGTGTCATCAATCTTGAAACGCGCCTCTGGTTCATTAGTATAGTAATTAAGCAGGGATTAATGGGACAGGCAAGAGTAGTCACATTGCGCGGCTCTCCCGTCGCATTGATTCATTCCTACCCGACGACGACCGCTCCTCCATTGTTTCATCTGCACGTTGTTTCCTCCGCATCGATCGCCGGCCGGTAGCAAGCACGAAAAGAGATGGCGCCCCAACACCCCCCGCCCCCGCCGACGCCAAGAGCCTCCGAGAGGCCGTGCAAGGTAAATCCCACCGCTCTCCCCGCGCATTGTTCCCTGTCATCGACTCATCTTCACAACTCGGTTCCTGTTCCTATCATGTTCAAAGGACCATGTCCATATCATGTTCATAAACCAAACCCTTCTCTCTTTTTGTGTTTATTTCATATACTATAGTTCTGAAAAAAGCTCCTTTTCCACATGAAAAGCATTACTTTTCTCCTTTTCAACATGAAAAGTTACTAAGCAGAACGCTTTGAGACTACGCAAAAATTGAGAAAGTTAAGTGCAGAAATTTGATATTGGCGATGAGGAATGAGCTCATCCAGGAGACAAGGATCAGAGTATTATGCATTTTGTTATTCTACTATGGTCACAATCACAGCATGTTCTGCAGCAACACAACAACACAACAACAGTCGTAATGCTTCTGAGCCTCATCCTCTACTGTTAACCAATATACATATATCTCTCGTTTTGACGCAATACAAGGTTTGTCTCACGCGCAAAGTACTGGGAAAAAAAAAAAAAGACAAGTGAGCACCCCTTCACACTGAGCACAAAAGTGATGATCATCTGTCACCAAACTTTTGCCTGTCTTGGTTCCTTATTCACTTCAAGAGAGAAGACATCCTCATCTCCTCCTGGATGAGGAAGAAGCCGCAGCAATTATACCACCAGCAACAAGGCCTACAACTCCAAAGGCGCCTGTGATGATAGCCATGCCAATCATACCATCTGCATTTAACCATCAAATAAGTTGTCAGCCCAAGTTAGACAAACCATAAACAGTGCATTGGAATGACTAGAGGTTTGCTCTATTATCCATTTTCTAATATGTGAAACATAGACATAGATAACTTTATTAAGACATGATGTCTTGATCCCCACTCATACTTTCCAGAGTCCATAGCTGATGGCAGTAGTTGGGGAGGTGAGGTCTCAGATTTGAGAATATATGTGAAACTTCCTTCTTGATCAATACAATTGATATTTACATTAGGACATCAAAAATTACTGGACACCATCCCTGTTTGTTTCAGCTTATAATCTGATTCTCGGTGAAAAAAAGCGAGAATCCCACCAAATGCCTCGATTATTTCAGATTCCACTCAACACCGATTCAGAACTTTAAACTAGCAAAATTGATAATTCAAAAAAATCTGTGGTAGGGTGATTATAAGTGGAAACAAAATGGGCCATCATGTTGGCATTATAGTAGCACATGATAAGCTATTGACCATTCATTTTCCTGACTTGACAGTGGATACTAGAGTAGGTGATGAAAAAAACCATGGGCAGCCATTATCATTTACCTACACTGAAAATGGAAAGCATAAATATTATACCAACCTCTTCTAGTTTTTTTCTTCAACAAGCCTTTGCAAAGTCATGGCTTGTCTCCAGTCATGTTGGATCTGAAGAAAACACGAAATGTTTTGTTGAACATGCAGGCATCAAATTCAGGGGTGCCTGGCCACAGACTAAAACAAATCTGGAACGTCTCAAAGGAATAACAACAGATAACACATTTCGTGATCAAACCTCTAAGCATCTTTCCAAAAGCTGTCGGCTTCTTGTATAATCCCCAGTTCTGTAACGACCAACAGCTAACAAGTAGAGCTTCTCCCTTGCTTGCTCTGGGCTGCTAGACCTGTCCAATGAAGCTGGCAACAGATAACATCATGAGCTCCCATGGGGACAACGGCAAAGAAATACGCTTCAGTGGATAAGACCAGCTTGATTGAAGTTAATTAATTTAGCTGTGGATGGGGCTGGCCTAGGCTGAAAAGAAGAGTAGTTTTCACTCTTCGTATCTATACTGTGCTCTGCTCTAGTTCCTCTAAATTTTAGAGGTTCCAATCTCAGCAATGTAACCCCATATTCATGAAATTATCAACTGATTCTCTTCAGAGAAATGGGCGTAGGAAGTGAAACAGTAGTAATTGAACAGAAGTTCATGTGGTAAGACACTGCTTATGGCATGTGGGCATTTCCTTGTACATCAACACCTTTTTTTCAACATGTTAATGATGATGGAAAGTTCAAATTTTCTAAGCACACTAGCTAAAAGATGAAGTCCAACAATCGCTAATCAATACATGAGGTCCAACTCAATCACATTTTTTTTTGTTGAAATGAATTTCTCTCGTCATATTAATGCTGTTCAATCATTCTCAAGGCATATATATTTTTTTATATATAAAACAACAACAACAACAACTATTAACGCTGTTGGAGAATAAGAGGATCACCTTCAAGCATTCCGATGCCCCGGTTGACATCTTCAGGCTGTCTCGAGTGGACAAGCGCCCAGGAGAGCCTCATCAGGCTCTCATTCTTCTGCTCTTCATTTTTAGCCTCAGCAATCTCCCTTTCGAACCCCTGATGATAAAAAAGAATTGACCCATAAGAACGTGTGGCAACGACTAGGATTAGCCCCGCGCGCGCGTGAGTGAACAAACACGCACGCCTTGACCGGATAAATAAAAGGACGCAATCCGATAATAATTGGTTTGTTTTGCTTAATGCCTGCAGTAGCACCACGCTGCAGTGGAAGGCGATTGATTCGTCGATCGTTGGTTTCAACCGACCGACGATATGGGGGATTAGTGAGTGAATCCCCGTGGCTGCAAGCAACCTGTGACACAATTCCCCGTCCCGATTCGTGGGCCCCTCGCGCGCATTCTCCTCCAAAATTTGCCGCCGCCGCCGCCGGCGGCAGCCCCGAGCGGCAAGAAGGCGGGAGAAGGAAAGGGTCGGATTGGCGGCACTGGTTCATCAGCAGCCGAGCGCCCGAGCCCAGTTGTTCTCGGCGAGAAGAGGAGGGGAGGGAGGGGAGCGCTTACGGCGATGATGTCGGGGTCGCACCAGGGGAGGATGTCGCCGCCGCGGAAGATGGACCCCACCGAGTCGATTAATTTGCCGACGTGCCCGTCCATCCCGTCCCGTCCCGCGGCTCTTTTTCCTGACGCTTTTTTGGGGGCTTTGATCCGTGGGAGGGCGGTGTGTGTTTTATACGGGGTTTTCCGCGTGTAGCAGAGGCGGGGCCACTCGAGGAAGAATGGACCAGAAGGAGGGGTAGCCTTGGGTGCTAAGCAAAAGAAAGGAAGCCGTTAGCGACGGACCTGACGCGCCCAGTCAGTGGTGCTGCGACGAACCTTAACGCGCTCAGCACCATTCGCATGACGTTGCAGAAGAAGTGTTGTTGCCATGGTACTAGAGATGATGAACCAGAGTCGTATGCTGAATAAAAAATGGATTCCATTGTTTTTTTTTCGCCCTGTTTGTTTCTAAGGACTTTTCCTGTTAGAACTTAAAAATACCTAAAAGTCCCTAGAAAACTAAATATGAGAGACTTTTATGAGATTTTTTTTTTCTCTAGAAGTGCCTAAAATGCCTCATGGTGGGATTTTTGTCCCCAGAAGTCATAGGACTTTTGAAACAAGCGGGGCCTAATAGTGGGACCTTGCTACTTGTGCTTACTCTGAAAAGAAAAATCCCAGACGATTTCGCCCACACACAACTCTATTACCATGGAACCATGGATCATACATCCTCTAATATGACTTTAAAAATCGAGCAAAATGCATTTTGATCATTAAATAAAACAGTTTTGTTGATACGCACGTGAGGGTGCAGACAGAGGTGTGAAGCGTGATGAGGGTGAAGACGGAGCTCGGCTAGGCGGAGGCGAGATGGAGGATGGACGATGGAGCTTGAGACGATGGATATAGCAATCGGATGCAAGGTACAAGACGCAGAGGAGGAGGTGAGTGGAATTGAGCAATGACGGTCATAGGGGTCTTGCTAGGGGATGGCTAAGAGGCATGCTTAGTGCTTTTTGCTAGCTAAAAAGCAAGTCTTTGTGAGCCTGATTAGAAGGAAGTTTCCTTTTATCCTTGCAGTTACAACTTTCTAAATACGTAGTTAGAATTCACCTTATTGAAAACTCACCATTACAGTTTATCCACATCTAAACATGTTTTTACACCTGTTACGTACTAGGCTCACTCGTAGGCTTCGTATTCTTATATTGCTCCTCAGGATGAAGTTGTGAAGCTAGACTCCCCATTCTCTTCGAGGAACCCTAACCTACGCTACATATGTGGCGATTGGTCGGACCGAAAAATATATACCATATATGCCGCTTACAATTCACCTTATTGGAAACTCACCATTACAATTATGTTTCTCCACATCTAAACCTGTTTTTACATATGTTGCGTCTTGGCTCACTCACTTTCAGCTTTGTATTCTCATATTGCTCCCCGATGAAGTTGTGAAGCTAGACTCCGCTTGGAAACCGATAGTGATACACTTACACTTAAGAAGGCACTCCTCACAAGCTGCTATGATCCGGCTCCCGAAGGTGCTTTGTTCAGAGGTATATGAGATCATCTAGCGAATCAATTTATGTGTGACAAGATTTGTAATATTCCGTGTCATGTGATTTCGTAGCTCATGAGTTAGCTAGAGTGGGTATGTGTTGGGACCCGGGACAATCGGCTGTATGGTTGGACCCCCTCCCGTAGTTTGTAAACATACTATTGCTTTTTTGATTCGGTTGAGCACGTGATTACAATATATGGTCAGAGACCTAAGTTAAAAAAAAAATAGAGAGAGAGAGAGCGAGAGACTTCCCATTCTCTTCGAGGAACCCTAACCATGTTACATCCGCGACGATTCATGTGACTGAAATTATAGAGTTACCATTTGAGATAATCAATGGCCAATTTATTTACATATATATCACCGTCATCATTCGATGTTACACGTACGCAGGAGGGAGGCAAATGATTCGGCCGAAACAGAATGATGGGCTGTTTGTGGGTGTGGTAGAGTGGTCCAAAACCAACCGAAAACCTTTTTTTCCAAGACGAAAGATATGCGATGCTGATGCTCACACACTACCCTGGATTCACGGGAAGAGCACCGCACGCCCACGCCTCGCCGCGCACCACACACACCTGACATCTCCGCCCCGCCGCCACCGCCGCCGCCGCCGCTCGTCACATTTCCTGGCGCCCACCAAGCCCTGGCCCGTCAACCCGCCAAGCCCCCGCGACCCTGCGTCCCCCACCTCCATCCATCCATCCACCGTTGCTGCAGCCGCGGAAATGGCGGCGCTGACGACGCTGCGCTCGGCGGCGGCGCGGGCGTGCGCGCGCGCATCGGGGTGCGGTGGCCGCACCGGCGCTTGGCGACGACGTCCGCGGCGGAGACGGAGAGTAAAAAGGACAAGGAGGAGGAGGAGGCCGCTGGCGCTGGGTGGGAGCTCGCGGCGGCGCGGGAGTACTACGACTACCGCAAGTCCATCTACGGCGACGTCACGCACCGCGCCCTCCTCGTCGATGCCGTCGGCACCCTCGTCGTCCCCGCCCAGCCCACCGCGCAGGTCAGCCCCCGTTAGTTACCTGCAGGACTGACCATTCCTCTCACCCAGTCCTGTCCTGCGACTGCGTGCCTGCGTTAGTGATCTTTACTATACTGTGTGTGATGTGGAGTCCTGTGTGGTTGCTGGACTGTCCTCTGGTAGCACCATAGGTTCTCTTCTCATCACTGCAGCTTGGATGGATTTATATTGTCGGGGTCTGAATTTTACACTGCTTTCATGTGGTTTATATGACAGAGATTTGTCTGTAAGAGTTTCTGTTCTGAATCATTAATTGTGTGCTCCCCTGTTTAGGTGTATAAGAGCATTGGTGAGAAGTATGGAGTGAAGTACTCGGAAGATGAGATCTTGATGAGATACCGGCGGGCATACGAGAAACCATGGGGTGGATCACGTCTCAGGTATACACTTGTTGTATATCAATAAATGTTGCCACTTACTGACAATTTATCAAATCTGGTCTGATACCTGTATATCTGTTTATTGATGGTAATCACTTAGATCTTGTTGTGCCATACTTTTCTATTTCCTGTCTGCGTGTTATTTTTGGCTAAACAGCAGCGAGTGTTTGGAGATCTGATGCAAGCTCATTAGCTGAGAGGTCAATTCGCTGACAATGGAAATTTCTTTTCTTTCATTTTAAATTGGTGTGACTTTGTCCAAGTTTCTGCATTGTCGCCTCCATTCGAATCTGCATGAAAATTGGTGCATGGTGCCATTCATGTGCGCAAAAATGACATTTTACACGTGCTTGATATGTACAAGGATTAAGGACTCTAGTAGTACACGACATCCTTGTCACTTGTATAAATAACGTCTCTCACTTCAGCCGTTACTTATTAGAATCCCTAGATCTGCGAATGACGACAAATTGAAAAAAAAAAAAAAGAAGATTGAAAACGGTGGCGTGGTTTGTTGAGGCGTGCTATTGCAGTACTTTGTCATTTTTCTGGTTTGCTTATTTTAGTATCCAGCTGCATATTTTAAGGTCGATTTTCACAAAAAAAAAGGTTACTTCTTGAGGCTTCCATATATTTAGGCTTGTCTTTTAAGGTCGATTTTCTGGTTTGGCTGCTTTTATCAGCTGCTGTTGCTGGCTGCAGCTAGTTCAGTTCTACAGTGATTCTAAAGTGACATGTGAGGGAGGCTACAGGCTGCGGCTACAAAAAAACGCCTGCTGAACAGGCCAGCTCTGCAAAATTATTTTGTTTCCAAAAGAAATTGTATAGTTGGTGGAGTAGTCAATGCTTGCATATTAGAGCAAGTCTAAAGTGTTGGTTTAATCTTATTATTGTTATGTTCTACAATTGGAGTAGAGTGATTGTTTGATTTGTTCATTATTGTGCACTAAATCACTGACTCCATATATTTCTTTACTTCTATGCCATATTTTCATGTTATCATAATAATTCATGTGAACACATGTATTTGTTTTGCTCCCAAATAGATAGTGTGATCAGAACTTACACTAAAGGCCATCCATAACACCAATTTAATCTGGCTCCATGTTCCTTTCTTTTTCCCCATACTTGGTACTATATACATATGTACATAGGTTATTTTGTTGATAAATGTGCCCCCTTCAACATTACCAGGAGATATCGTTTGAAGAAACCAGTGCTATACCAATTTAGGTCATTGCTGCACTTTGAACAAATTTGGATGTATCTTTTTTTTTTTGATTTTGTTTGTCCAACCATGAGATTATTTAGAAAAATATTGCCTTGCATATGTTTTCTTTACATTGTCTGCTGTTGCCTTTATGCTATTTTTGAACTGAGAAGCTTGCTTAAACAGTCATCGAAAGCCACTCTAATGGATATTAGGGAGTTGATTCGTTGTTTTCACAAATGACACTTGATTTGTGACAACATGAGGTTCATTTTTTTTGTCTTGTGCTCATTTTTTACTTGTGCGATTACTTATGGCAGTACCCTTGTATTTTTAAACAGAAACCATCCACATATAATGCTATTAATTTACTCTCTTTGTTTATGTTATCTTCGTGAACCCATTCCCTATTATTATTGTTATCCATGTTGTGCTATAGTACTTTATACTCCCTGATATTTCTCTCAAGTATCATCGATCCACATTGACCAGGTATGTGGATGATGGGAGACCCTTTGGCAGCACATAGTCACTTCTTCTACAGGCTGTTCAGATGCACAATACTTTGAGGAACTTTATCAGTACTTTATGACAGAAAAGGTTAGATTAATTGTGTAGTCAGCAGAAGAACATTCTTGGTTGTCTCTGACTTCAGCTGGACTAATGAGAAGCTCTTTTATGCTTGCTAGGCCTGGAAGTTTTGTGATCCTGATGCTGAAAATGTATTTAAAGCTTTAAGGAAAGCTGGTGTTAAGACTGCCGTTGTCTCCAATTTTGACACCCGTCTACGACCACTTCTGCAGGTCTTGAAATGTGACCACTGGTTTGATGCAGTTGCAGTCTCTGCAGAGGTTTGTTTACATGTCTTGTCATTTACTTATGTTAACATCAGATGGCTTAGTTGCAGAAATCTTGTGCTTGCAATTTCAAGTTATCATGTTTGTATTATATACTATACTATTATCTACTGCTGCTGTGATCTAGTGATGTAGTGTTTCTTTTTTTTCCTATAAAAAAGGTGTTTTTTTGTTGTTGTTATTGTATCTCATGATGCTATTGTTTCCAAGCTCTACTATCAGGTTGCAGC
Organism: Hyparrhenia diplandra; assembly: GCA_015847255.1. NCBI lineage: Eukaryota > Viridiplantae > Streptophyta > Magnoliopsida > Poales > Poaceae > Hyparrhenia > Hyparrhenia diplandra. Next base: position 28,203 of record JADLZK010009519.1, on the reverse strand, counting down.
AGAGAAGCCAAATCCAATAATATTTTTGAAGGCCTGTGAGCTCTTAGGTGTGAAGCCTGAAGAAGCCGTGCATGTTGGCGATGATCGTCGAAACGATATATGGGGAGCCAGGGATGCAGGCTGTGATGCTTGGCTCTGGGGCAGCGATGTTCGCTCCTTCAAGGAGGTATTTCTATTTATTCTTGATACCTTGCTCTAGAGGTCTACCTTGACAGCGAGCTAATAGATTCCAGCATCAGAGCACGGTCATTATCGGCTACATGGATTGAACTAGTGATAGTTAGTGACAGTAAGGATAATTTTAGGCACGCTGCGCTGCACTGCACTGGCGTGTGCTGTGTGGGTAGCATTGATAGCTGGTGAGGTACGGCGGGTCTGTCATGAGCCACAGGGGAAATGGTCTGTGGTCCATCACGTCTGTCTGTGGCCAAAGAACAGTCCAGAATGGATCGACACGTAAAAATGTTATTTATGTTAGAAAGAACAGTCATTTTGTGGCCTGTCTCCACCACTTGAAATGGATGCTTCTTGGTGTCGTTGTGGGTGGGCATCGTGGGTTTGGATAAGATCAGCTGCTCAGCATGCCAAGAGCTTTGTGTCTCCCCTTGTTACCTTACTATTCTGTTCTTTTCGAACGAGCCGTTGACTCTCCATCCTGACGGCCTCTGTTTTTCGCTGGTGTGCTCTTCTTGATGCAGGTCGCCGAGCGGATCGGTGTTGAGGTGACCAAGTGAGGATGATAATATACAGAGACAGTGGCAGTACCAAGGATCGCGGTTGTGAAGTCAGTGACCCATCCTTGTGCTGTTATTAGAGTAAAAATTCCCGGGCTGGATTGTAGGCTTGGGCTACTAGAGTAAAATCGTTGAACCCTTTAATTAATAGCCATGATGTTGGTGCCTGAGAAGATCTGCTCGTCCTCTAAATCTGGATGATCTATTGATCCGGACTGATATCTGACTTTTTCTGTTTGCTCGCTGGCATCGGTTTTTTTTATTTAAAAAAATCTTAATAGGCTATTATGGCCCTGGATTCAGTCAAATAGCAATACTCTTATTGGGTTTGAATAGCAAAGCAGCCCAGTTTCAAAAAAAAAAAAAAAAAAAAAAAAAAGCCCGGTGCGACAACAAGTCGGCCACCGGCGCTCTTGTGGCCCGTTTCGCTGGCCACCATGTATGGGCTTATTCCTAAAAAGAAAAACCATGTATGGGCTTCGCCCGGTTCGCGAGGTCTCGTGGGCTAGTACACGATCATAATATTAGCTCTTAGTATTTTTAATATCATTTTATTAAAAAAATGTATCAGATACTTTGTTTTAAAAAAATGTGTACGTAGCCCAATTTACTCTGAACTGATTTAGCCTGTTGCCGGTATTGAAAAGTGGAGGAGAACAAACCCTAGAGATATGGGTTTACACGAGACGGGATGGAAGAAAAATGTGAATACTTGAGATGGGTCAAATAATCAAAGGATCGACCATTTCTCTCGGTGAATACATGACGTTTTTGGACAGTATTACAAAGCAAGAACCGAAACTAGCCGCCCGATCGAGTAGGATATATATCCTATACTATATGTACCGGGCAGCAACAGATGGAAACAAATTAAAGCACGTGCTGCTTCAATAATTTACTGCTGACGTACGGCGGCGCAACACGTACGTATTTTTGTTGTGTTCATTTGACACGTTGTTGCTCTCCGATCCATAGACAAGGTTCGTGCGTACGTGCGCATACGACCTTGCTCCATACATCCATCATATACATGCGTGACACACGAGTTATAATATATCCCTTGGATCACATACAACGTGCGCACAGGTCAGAATGCATGGTAGTGTGGGATCTAGGAAAGACGCGACAAGAATTATATACTGTACGTACGCCAGTACATGTACGACAAGCAACAACCGATTGCGGCAGGAGCGTGAGAGGAACGAGCAGGCGTGTCGATAGATGCGATCGTTGCCGCCCAGCCGTACGTAGACGAGGACGTGAGTGACTACTTTAATCATCAGACACGGAACAAAATTCAGTTGTACCTGCTACTGATGACGCTACCTAGTTTCTGTTGTTACTTGTTAATGACTTGCATATATGGTGTGTGGAGGTCTAGGCTTGTTGTGCCCATATACAGCTAAGACTAAGAGTTAATTAGTACTCCGTATATAGTTTTACACTTAATTTTACAACTATTTCATTGCACACATATATATACCTTTTGACACCGATGTGTATACTTGATGTACTATGTCCACATGTACAGACAACACAACGAAAACAAAACACGTGCATGCACGTACGATATATACATGTCAAATTAAACGGAAAAACCCCGAAATTAGTTACCAATAATGTTGTTGTCGTTGTAGTTGTAGTTCCGATCGATCCGCAAGAGATTGACTAACGAGCACTACGACTGGTCGTACTAGCTAATTCGGATATATATATGGCGATGATATATATATACACAGATACAGTGCATGTAAAATACGGCGCAACGACTATGCGGCCGGCGACCTAATTAAGCACGGAACAGTCTGCCTTAACAAGCAATTAATTGATTTATAATATAGACCGGATCGTCTCTATACCATAAACATACATATACATATACATGCACGTGCTTCAATCAAATGAAACCACTGCGCTGACTAAGCATGGAACGACCGGGCCGGCCGGTCGGGTCGTTTAATTTTTCTTCCTCCCCACCCCACACCACACCACACCACACCACACACATAAATCACAAACAACACACAATTTAGTTACGTGTTGTTTACAGCGGAGCCATGGAACATACGATGGTCGTCGTTTTTTCGAAACAAGAGAGAGACGCGACGGAGGCCGGTCAGCGAGAGTACGTACATTCATTGAGCTAGCGTGAGCACGACAAATTTTGAATACGTCGTCGGCAGTCAGAGATGATAAACCAAAGAGGCCGCGCCGGACAAATATGTCTAGGACTTTTTGAAATTTTAGGGACTTTTGGAAAAAGAACTCTGAAAGCGAATTGGTTTGTAGTACAATGATACATGGTCCAGTGGAACGCTACCCACCAGGGTCAAATCATATCATGTTGCTCGCACCTTTTATTGGATTTTACCAGTTTTTACCGGCGTTATGCATTAATAGGGGTGAGCGTGTTTGTTGTGAGCGTCTGCGGAAGAAAAAACTCTCAAAAGGTGCTGACCTTTAGCAAAAAGTTTCCAAAAAATCCGATTCTATTTGGTTTTATAGGGACCTTTAGAAACTTTTTTTTTAAACCCTGACCCAAAAGTCTCTAGAACCAAACACCCTCTTATTCTTTTCACTACTGTTCTGCTCACGGTTGTTGACGCTTGATTTCGATTGATTTGATAAGGCAAGACAAGCAGACAAACCCAGAATTCCAGCAAGGGCTCTGGCCCATCCAGTCTCTTAAAAACACAGACCAGGCCTAGCTTGTACAATTAGCTAGGCACAACATGCTCTTGAAGCTTGCATTTGCTTCGTCCCGACACACATTGAGTTCGTTCATTCCCCAACTCGATCAGTCACTGGTTTTGGATCGACGATCACGATTCAAAATACAAAGTAGGAGTATAGGCACTAGAAAAAAAAAATCTATGCAACGTGGCCTTGTTTAGTTGTCCAAAAGTTAGAATTTTTTAACTCGTTTATATTTGGTAATTATTCTTCAATCATGGACTAACTAGACATAAAAAATTCGTCTCATGATTTCCAACCAAACTGTCCAATTAGTTATTTGTTTCAACAACATTTAACGTTTCATATATGGGTCTAAAAATTGATGTGATGGAGAGAGAGTGAAAAAACAATTCTAACTTTTAGAAGGCCACGGTCACACAACACACCATGCGGCGTACGCGCGACACCCTGTGATTATTTGCTCGATCGGCGCATGTCTTCCAGGCCACCACCAACGCATAGGGATTGCAGCCATGCTGGAGAGAGCAACATGGACCATAGCTGCCTCGCCACCACGCAGCCAAGAACTAAATAGTCACACGTCTCGGGTTCCCCGACCACAAAGAGCACAGGAATCGTCATCCTAGAGACCATGATGTAACCTTCGTCGCCGGTCCAAACAGGTCGATGCAGCAGCAGCCAGAAGAAGAAGCGCACACCGAGGCGTCGTCTCAGCAAGGACACGCGCCCTACTTTTCGACTTCGTTCTTGCTACTGATTGCTTGGATCTTGTGGAAGGAGCAAAATGCGAGGGTTTTCGAAAACGAATCATCTTCGGTGATGCGGTTAGCGCGGCGACTTCGTCCGAAGCGGAGCTCTGGGTCCAAGCGGGATTGAAAACTCTACTGGCGTAATCGCAGGTTTGGTGGCGGCTACAAGTCATGTAATCGTCTAGAGATATCCAGTTCCAAGGTTCTTTCCTTCTAGGTGGTTTTACGTAATGTTTTTTTTTCAAGAGCACGCCTAGGCGCGTTTTTCATTAAGCAGAAAGAGTGTTATAAACTTTTAGTCGATCCGGTAACACTAGCATTACCTGGATCACCAACCCTACTTCTACCGGATCCTACACGGTGATTACATTGGAACAAATTTGCGACAAGAAAGGAATATAGAGATCAAGACCTAACTAGCCAACCTCCTCTTCCGCGATCCCCGTCATGTCGAGCTCCATGGCGGAGAGATCGATCCCACCTCCCTAGCGGGGCCTCGAAACAACTCCTCTTTTTTCGGTCATCTTGCCCCCAAAGGCAACAACAAACTTCTGCTCAATCTACGAATCCACGGCCTCATCCTCGACCTCCTCGCCCGAAGCTTACGGCGGCACCTGCGTGCTTGAGCGGTTTGCATGGGGGGCGGCGTGGCAAGCCGCAATACGTCCACTCCTCCGTAGAGAATGGGCGACACGTCGTGGAGGGGCGGCGTGCCCCGGGCCCATCGCGAAGCGGAGGAGTGTCGAGGGGGAGGCAAATCGCCGCCTCCGGCTCCTCACGGACCGACAACGTCACGTGTTCGAACAACGCTGCGATCGAAGGAGGGCATGCACGGCGCGGCTGTCGATATATGCATCGGCGGTGGAGGAAGCGAAAAAAAGCCGTCGGCCTTGAAGAAAGCGGCGCAGCGTCAACGAGAAAGGATCGGCGAAGGGACCCCCATGTCCGCCCGTGAACGTCGGGCCCGGTGATCGCAAACTCCGCCGCCACCGAGGTTAGCCCACCGGTCTTCTGTGTCGGGCGCAAGTGCCGTAGAGCGGTGTCCACCCGAGGAGGCGTGGCGCGGAGCTGAAGCCCACAGTCTCCACAAGCATTGGGTCAACCTGGCGGGAGGCTCTAGCGACTGCGACACTCGCCCGCCCGGGATCGGCGCAACGCCCGGCGCGGGGCGAAGCGGTGGACTCCCTCGGTGGAGGATGACCCGGCGGCCTTTGCGTCCGACCCGAGGGCGGGTCCTCCTCAGCGGTCTGGCCCGGCGTCGGCGTTGACTCCGCCGGCTGGCCCGGCGGCGGGTTGTCGTCTTCGGCTAGCATGCGCATCGGCCGGCGACGCGGGGAATCCACCACCGGAGGCCGAGTCGTCGATGGTGAAGTGGTGGCCGGGCAGAAACTCACCCACACGGTTGTGGCCGCGGTGTCTCGAAGCACCCGGGGAGCGTCTAGATCCGACACTTGGTGAGGGCGCATCCTCGCACGGCTCCCCGCGGGAGGGGCGAGGGTTGGCGACCGGTGTTTGCACTCCGGGCCCGTGCCCTACGAAAGGAAGGAGAGACAATGGGGCGAAGAGGTACACCGGGCGGCGATGTGGTCGACCGCCCGAACGATTGAAGCGAGGCCGCTAGGTAGGGGCGGGAGACGCGCCGGCGGCGCGGGAGAGGCGGTGCACGGTGGCGAGGGCGGCGGCGTTGGACAAGCGTGAAGCCATCCTCGTCGGCCGGGCGCCACCGCAGCGATACGGGCGAACCCTGTTGTTGGCATGCGCTCCATCGGCCGTGGGCCGAGACGCGAGCACGCGGGCACACGGAGGCTCGAGGAGGTGGTGCCGGGGGCGGCGACGCCGACGGCGACGACGGCGAGGACGCCCATCCAACGGGGTGGCGGCCGGGCGTGAGGCGGAGGCTGTACCCACACAAGGTGTAGGCGCCCCCTCAGAGGCTCGACGGACAGCCGCGAAGGTATGGTGGCACGGCGGCGGGCGATTCTTCCTGAGGTGTCGCCGTCGTCATCGACCCGCCGCCGATGCTTCTGCGCCCCCGGCGACTCTCCGGGATGGAAGGGGGCGACACAAGAGGGACAAGGTGGACGACCGGCTGAAGCGAGGAAGCGGTCGCGGACGGTGAGGACGTCGGGCCGGATGTCGTCGCGAGTCGCATTGTCCTCATCCCGACGTCCTCGGCGACGCTTGGTGCCGCCCGTGCGGAGCGGACGGCGAGGCCGCGGCGACCGGCGGCGTTATGGCGGCGGAGCGAGCATGGCCCGTAGGCATCCCCTACCGCGCGCGTGTGGGGAAAAACAACGGGCGAAAGCGCGCGACGCCGGCGTGGCGCGCCCTGCCGGGCGCCACCAGATTGGCGTGGCTGCCCGAGGACGGGACCGTTCCGGAACTCACGGATTTGCCTACCGCAAGTCCAAACGGCGGCGAGGCGGCGGACCCATGCGCCTCGGGACGCGGCGCTGAGGTTGGAGGCCGCGAGAGATGACGGTGGCGGCTCGGCGCTTAGCGGCCTCGGACCGCGGCAGCGGCGGTCGGTGGCGCGCCACATGCGGCGCATCGGCAACTCGGACTGGGAGGAGGCGCTCGGCTGGCGGCGGTGGCTCTCGGCGTCGGCGAGCCCTAGCGGCTGCACGTCGGCCTGACGACGAGGAGGCCTCGACTTCTCGGCGTCCGTGAATGGGAGGGGTCGTGGCGGCGCATCGGGTTTCCGCCGTGGCGCGGCTCCACTCCCACATCGTCTTCCTCGTCGTCGCCATCTGTGACGCCCCGGGCGGGCGCCCGGACGTGAAGGCGGCGCGTCGCGAGCGGCGACCCGCCGTGCGCGCCGTCTCGCCTCGCGCTCGCATCGATGGTGGCGGCCGGCTCGGGGGAGCCATCCGCGCCCGAGGGCGGGCAGCGGCGGCCCGGCGGAGCTTGACCGCCTCGGGGCGGGGTCCCTCAACGAAGGGATCGCGCCGGCCCGGCGAGGGGCTGCGGGTGAAGCGCGAGGGCCGGCCGGAGGTGGCTAGCGGGTACGCGGAGCACACATGGACCCGTAGATCCGAGGCCGGGAACTTCGAATACGCCTGCTGGATTGGAGGGGGGACGGGATGGATAGGGAGATCGGCGGCGGGGTTGAGGAGCCGCCGCCGCCGCCTCGGGCAGAGACGGGTCGGGAGCCCCCAATGGCTCCATCCTCCGGTGTTTGAACTTATTGTTGACAGTGCTGAAACCTCTGTAATGTAACGGTTTCTGTACTGTAATGGTTCTTCTTCTTCTACTTTGATCTTTAAACAGTTTGTTTTGATGACCTCTCGACATCAGCTCCTTAGTTTGTAATTCGATTTGGACTTAGTTTTCCTGCTCTTAATGAAACACGGCTGAATGGTCCGATCGCGAAAAAAAACCCACCAACGCATACAATTTTTTTTTTCCCCGTAGCCATTATATATGAGCGAATTTGTAATCGCAAGGCAATGCATGCTAGCTGCCCTGTATTTCAGATCGAGATAATCTGTACAGTTTGATTTCCTCCTACAAACAAACACGAGTTTTTCTTTTGACGATTTACACACTCAAATAAAAAACAATCATACACGACTAAGCGCGCTCGACCCAACTATCTATCTATGATGAATCTATCCATGGACACCTCCCAGCATCGATTGATAACTCCACCTCCAATAATTGCTTCAATATAAGCATGCAAGTGTAGGTACTAGCATGGAGTTGCACATGTTGGAGAGGTTCCATCGGATGAGGTCTCGATCTTTTGAACACTACTGGATTCGATCGGGTGCTTCGCCGAAGTGCCGCAATTGGTGAGCGCTCAGCAACCACTACATCTACAGTCCGAGATCGATCGATCGCTGCTATCTGGCTGTTTCGCCTTTGGCGCCCACCAGCCCTGTGAGCCTGCCGACGGCCACCGGCGACAACCTGCCCGGCGGGGCTGACCGCCGCCGCCCGAGGGCGCGAGGCCCTCCTCCCCCTTGCGCTCCTTGATGGTGTCGAGGCGCGGGGCGACCACGCTACGGCACCTTGCGGCGCCCACCAGCTGCTCGTAGTGCTTCCTCAGCTCGGGCGTGCTGCACAGCGCCCGGCGCCGGCCTACGCCGCCGCCATCCTTGTCGCCCTTGGCGGCGGCGCTGCTGCTGTGGCGGTGGCCGTGATGGGCGATGAGGAACTCGGGCGTGACCTTGATGACCGTCGCGCCGTCGTCGCCCTTGGCGACGCTCCGAAGGGACTCCGGGGCCCTCCCGCGATGGACGGCGGCGGCGGCGATAAGCCCCCAGCCGACTCAGCCCGGCAGCAGCGGCAGCCCCTGTCGTGGGAGAGCGCGACCCGCGACACGCGGCGTGTCGCAGCGTCGTAGCCTGCGGGGCGGTCCACGGGAGCACGGTGGGAGTGCCGCCGCCCGGAGCCCGTCCTCGATGGCCGGGCGCCGGCGCCCGGCCTCCCGTGTAGAAGGCGTCGGCGCTGCACACGGCGGTGTGTTGAACGACCACTACCGATCGGCTTGGAACGTCGAGATCGTTGAGAACGTCGGCGGCGCAGCGGTGACCGCGGTGAAACAAATGAGTAGATTGAAACTAGAGAAAAAACAAGAACACAGGCAAATAGAATATTTGTTGCTTTGCCCAACCTGCAGCCCCTCACGACACCTTTGTTTCATATATATATGCGTGAGCCTCCCCACGCCGTGCCGCACGAGAACGGGACACCGTTTCCGAGTGGTACACGTTTCATGCGCCTAGAACGTCCACGGCGTGGAGTTACAAACCGACTCAAATGTACGCACATGACCAAGCACGACATTGATCAAGTCCTACTCCTAAACACACTAGACTTACGAAAGTAACACGGATTTGGACTCTAGTAACGAAGACCTGAGCAGACTCTTGCAACACTTAAGCTAACAAATCACCCCCTAAGTTGTTGCACATCTCCACGACACCAAGAGAGTCGCGCAGCTCAACAAACTTGACACGCCCGAAGCGGCCGTGAATATATCGACAAGCTGTCCAGCCAGTCCCGACATGCTCAATCTCCACTCGCCCTCCTCGATGCACTCACGTATGAAATGGTACCGTGTCAATGTGTTTCTTTGCGATCATGATGAACTGGATTCCTACTCAACGCAATTGCGCACATGTTATCCATCAACAATTTGACCGGTGCCTCCTTCGTTCCCAACAAGTCGACCATGAGTCGGCTTAACCAAACACCTTGACAGGGCAGCGGCGCCCGCCACATACTCAGCCTCACATGATGATAAGGCGACAATCTTTTGTTTTACGAGATGCCCAAGTCACCAAGCTACTTCAAGAAAATAGATCACACCTGTTTGTGCTCTTTCTATCTTCAAATCTCGGCAAAAATCGCTATCACCAACCCAAGCAAGACCGGCTTCGGTTCGGTCCCTTTTTCATAGCCGCAACCATAACGATGGTGCCTTTCACATATCTCGAAACACGCTTGACCGCTGCCCGGTGTGCCTTCCCGGGAGCCTCCATGTACCTGCTCACTACTCCAACCGCATATGCCAAATCCGGCCCGGTATTTACCAAATACACGAGGCTTCCTATCACACTCCCGTATGCCGTCACATTCAAAGCTTGAGTCTTTTCCTTTGCCAAGCTTGAACCGTGGTTCCATCGGCGTGTCGGACGAGTTACGATCTTTGCATCCCAAAGCACTCTCCGTAATCTTCAACGCATAGGATCCTTGGCTCAACGTTATCCCTCCTTTTCCCCTCGCTTAACCTCTATACCAAGATAGTAGCCGAGAAGTCCGAGGTCGCTCATATTGAATTTACTTTCATCTCCTCCTTGAACCGATTGATGTCCTCAATCTTTGGTCCCAAGATGATCCGATCATCGACGTATACTCCAACAATTAGAAGAGACTCCTTGCTTCCTCTTTTATACACGGCATTATCCAACTTGCTTCTCACAAAACCCAAAGCCGTCAACTCTCTATCGAGTTTGAAGTTCCATGCACGAGGTGCCCGACGCAGTCCATATAGTGTGCTTTCTCGAGCTTCGAACTTTGTCACCTTTGCCAACAACAAATCCGGTGGTTGCTTTGTGACGTGATCTGTCTCCATGAGATCACCATTCAAGAATGCAGATTTAACGTCCATGTGATGGACCTCCCAACCACCGTGTCTTTGCAAGAGCCAACAAAACCCTCACTTGTTTCTATCCGGCAACAGGTGCAAAAACTTCCTCAAAATCCACACCATAGCGCCATTTGCGCATATCCCTTTGCTACTAACCGGGCTTTGTGCTTAACAATGTTGCCATCGGGATCCTTCTTTACCTTAAAAACCCACTTGAGGCCAATCGCCTTCGATTCCTTGGAAGTTCGTTGACATCCCAAGTTCGATTTGCCTCAATGGCTCGCATCTCTCGCTGCATCGCATCTCTCCAGCGACTTTACGTCAAAGCCCGCTCCACCGAAGCTTGGTTCCTCGGTACGCTACCAAACATACACCACTTTGTAATCCAGGTGAAACGGTGCTTGTCGAGTCCAAGAAATCCGAGACAACCGATAACGCAGCGGGGCACCCTTACAGATCGATGTCGCCGTCGGTAGGTGGAGTGGCCCATTGTATCTGCGATTACCCACAAACCACCACTTGACTGTATGCGGGGTATGTGGTGATGATCCACTAGCACCCCGAGAGATGGAGTTGATGGAACAGATGAGCCCGGCTCGAGAATCGACCACTGGGCGTGCTCGTATCGCGCGACAAATCGGAATTTTCGTCCAATGTCGGACCAGCTTCTGATGGAAGGTCGTCGGGATAACGGAATGTTGAATCAATCCGCCATTGTCCGATGTGCTCGTTGCTTCGCTTCTGTCACCCCCAACTCCAACTCTTCTTTTCATCGAAGATCACATCCCGAGAGATTAGTAATTGCTTCTTCACGGGATCATATACCCTCGTATGCCTTAGAACCTTGTTCATATCCGAGAAAAATTCCGTGAATAGTCCCCGTCGGCCTAGCTTAGTGACCCCCGGTCCAACTTTCTTGGCATATGCAACGCAACCGAAAGTCTTTAGATGACGAACACTCGGTTTTCTCCCAAACCAAGCTTCATAGGGAGTCATACCATTCGGGCTTTTAAATCGGGCTCGATTCGGCAAGTACCGACCACCGCCATTTTGCTTCTCCCCAAAATCGCCCGGGCACTTGCTTCGACTTTAACAAACAACGTGCCATCTCCACCACGGACTGGTTTCTTCTCTCAACAACACCGCTTTCTTTGTGGTGTAAAGGGTGCGATGGTGTTGTGTTTGATGCCATTAGTGTTACAAAAATTGTAAACACACCGGATTGAACTCTCCTCCTCGATCGATCTGAATGCTTTAAGTCGCAACCCGGACTCCAATTCGGCAAAATGCTTTCACCTTCTTGAAACGATCGAACGCCTCATCCTTGGATTTCGGTAATTCAATCCACATATAACGGCCAAATCATCGACCACTAGAAGAAAGTATAGCTTGCCTCCGGGTGTGGGCCGGGTTTATCGGACCACATAAATCACCATGAACGAGCTCAAGGCCTTTCTTTGCTCGTAAGCCGATGCTTGTGGAAAGGGCTTGCGGTGATGCTTGCCCAATGCACACCCATCACAAACCTGTTCACCGCTATTTGGATCAAAGGCATCCCCTCCACCATCTTCTTACGTCCAAGGTCACGGTTTACCTAAAATTCAGGTGTCCAAACCGCGCGCGTGCGAGCCGGGCTTCATCATCCATCTTGGACAACAAAAGGTCGGTCTTTGTCGATTCACGTTCATGACATACGACCTATTCTTCCTCTCGGCCTTGATCGGCATGTTCGGTCCTCCTTGTGAGCGTTCATAAACCGTCATGACTCCTTTGTCGATCTCCACCGGGCATCCGGCCTCCTCGAAAGCCGTCCAAGGTCAATGTGTTGCAACGGAGAGATGGTATGTAGTATACCTCGGTAAGAACTTCGGTGATCTTGATTCTTCCCTACGAGGATTACCGCCCCGATCCCGTAGATCTCCACCTTGGAGCCGTCTCCGAATTTCACTTTGCCCCCTTGATCGTTTCATCCAACGATGCTAGAGATTCCCCGACACCCCGTCATGTGGTTTGTTGCTCCCGTGTCAAGCACCCAAGTTCCAAAGATCATAGATCATTGGGTGCACACGATCTTGATTAAGGAAGACACGGCGGGGTTTAGCTTCCCGCAACGCACTATATTGGAGACTGCGCAACCAGCAGCCCCCGTTCTCACCACTTGTTATTTACATGATGAGCAACGTCTTGCTTCTCCCCTTGCGTCCTCTTCTTGCACTCTCTACGCCCGGTGCCCATACACACCACACTTCCCGCACTTGCCACGCCGCTTTGGCGTTCCACTGTGAGTTCGGACCCGGGTTCTTGTGCGCCGCCATCGCTTGATTTGTTATAACGTGGCTTCGGTGCTTCTTGTCTTTGTTCGATAGCTTCCTCCTCCACTCCCCTTGGAGTTTGAGCCGAGATGGTTACGTCACCATCCTACTCTTGTTCCTCGCAGACCCACTCCTCCTCCGTCAACAAGAGCTTCCCGGCTTTCTCTGTAACACGATCAATTGATGGATCAAATCTCTCCTCGGCCGCCACGAGATGTGCCACGGATCTTCAATGGTGAGAGTCTTGAGATCTTTGACCATCTCGGCGACCCACGCCACACGAGAGTACTTGGCACTACACGGAGAAATTTCTTCACCACCCTTGTATCGATCACGCTCTCCTCACCGAGACCGCCTTGGTCGAACCGGACTTGGTTATCGCGAAGTGCAAAGTCGTCAATAGACTCCCGGGCTTGAGCGCCATCGCCTCAAACTTCGCCCAAGAGCTTACGTGCATTGACTTCCTTAACACGGTCCGCCCCAAGACGCATGGTCTTGATTGCCTCCCAAGCATCCTTCGCCGTCTTCTTGTTGAGTAACATGGAGTGCATCTCTTGTGGAGCAGCCGGAGCATAGATCCCAACGCCAACCCGATCTTGACGCGTCTCTCCGCCTTCTCACCTTTCTCGGCGGCATCCCAAAGATTCAACCCTTCAAGATTGCATCAATGTGTGGCCCAACCCCGATAATTTGATCGGGTTAGCACCGCCACGTCAAATTCGCGGTCGGATGAGCGTCTTGTCCATATCCGGTCTTGCCGTCGCCCATGGTGACCACACTTGTGTTCCGGCGAACTCCTTGCGTATCTTGATGAACGGCTTCCTCACGCTTCCTCTACAACCTCTCAGCACCACCAACGTCCTCTCCAAAGCTCGATACCGGTTGTTGGAACGACCACTACCGATCGGCTTGGAACGTCGAGATCGTTGAGAACGTCGGCGTCGCGGTGACCGCGGTGAAACAGCCAGTAGATTGAAACTAGAGAAAAACAAGAACACGTGCAAATAGAATATTTGTTCTTTGCCCAACCCGCAGCCCCTCACGACACCTTTGTTTCATATATATATCGTGTGAGCCTCCCCACGCCGTGCGTCCGCACGAGGAACGGGACACCGTTTCCGAAAGTGGTACACGTTTCATGCGCCCTAGAACGTCACGACGTGGAGTTACAAACCGACTCAAAATGCATACATGACCAAGCACGACATTGATCAAGTCCTACTCCTAAACACACTAGACTTTACAAAGTAACACGGACCGGACTCTAGTAACGAAGACCAAGCAGACTCTTGCAACACTTAAGCTAACACGGTGCCCGCCAACTCCACCATCACCTGCCCCGCCAGCTTGCCGTGACCGGTCGACCGGGTCTCCCCGCCCCACAGCACCAGCCGCGCCTTCCGCCGCCGTGACAAGAAGCACGGCGCCTGTGGGAGGCAGCCATTGCCGCCCATGGTAGGTACACTCCTAGCTAGTCTCGTAGCTGGCGATGGTAGGAATAGCTCTAGGATTGGTTGAAGGAGCTAGAAGATGATGACTGGATGGCAGGCAGCGCAGGCAGCACTCGCTGGGCTGCTGGGCTGGTGGCTGCATAAATTGATCAGCTCGGCGTGTGGACATGGCTGGGAGGGGCAGGGTAGGTTTGACCGACGTGAGAGCTAGGGCAGTGGCTCCTCTGGCACGGGATGGGATGGGATGGAGCAGCAGCGGGCCAGCGGCAGCTCGTCGGCGGTCAAAGTCGACGGCGTGCCTCTCGTGTTTATTGCGTGATTTCGCGCGAGAAAAGGTCCAAACAAAACCTTTTTAAGCAGACGTGCTAGACTGCTACTGCTCTGCTAGCTGCTGCTTTATTTTCCATGCTGACTGGTGGGGCCTAGCCTGTTCGATCAAGGTCTTTCCTGCCTTTAATGCGTTCGATAGATGGATCGAGCCAAGACGTGCGTGTGTCGTTGCTCTCGTCTGGCGCTGTCAAAGAAATATTCTCTCCTGTCAAAAAAAAGAGATAATTATGAAAAGGGTTCGTTCTGATCAACTTGACTGAAGTTTTACTAAATCTATATAATTAGTAGTAATATTTATGTCTTAAACAAAAATATATTCCATTATTGATACTTATTTTGTATTATAAGTGTCATTAATATTTTACATAAATTTAGTTAAAGTTGGAATCTCCTGACTTCCGAGGAAGCGAGAATTGTATATTTTTTAGGACGGAGGGAGTAACCTTGTACTAAGTATACCACTCGAAGGTGGTAATGCATACTGTGTTTAAAATAAAGAGCTCTCCTTTAATTTAACTTCTTATTATTAGATTACAAATGGTTATTTGGTTAGTATGCACGTACGCCAGCCTAGTGCTACTAGTAGTAACTTGTGTAGCGTGGCTACCAACTAGTTGTACATGTCGTATTGGGGTGGATTACTCAACTTGCTACTATTAGTCTATGTGTGATTAACCGCGGTTTAAAGACAAGTTGACATTTCTAGCCAAGTTGCCACATATTGTGGTTTATAGCTAAGAGCACCCGCCAACCTCACATGTTTCTATGACTTTGTGTGCAATTTGGTTCAAAACATAAGTCGGATGGAGTTTCATCCAGAAGTTAGACTTCTCTAACTTAATTTAAAAGCAACTACGATCCATAAGGCTCTTTTGGTCATCACACGATTGGTTCCAATTGATTCATCCTCATTTGACATCCACACAAGTGGTCACAAGGAACATGGAGCTCTCATCCCTTTAGATCTCTTTAGGGTTTGTGTTCTTTTTTTTTTTCTCTCTAAGATGACGAATATTTTTAAGTTATCTTAGTGGCCCTTCAATTTACAACATGTCTCTATCATTAGGCATTGGATCTCCCTTGAAGTTCCTATTCATGCCATGGTTATTTCTAGCTATTCATGTGGTCTCACACAACAACGTTGTAGTTAGAAGTCGCCTCTAACATTAGGGAAGCTTGATGTTTTATTCTCCTACCTACAAATGGAGAGGAGCTACTTATTACCTCTGTTGGGAGCTTTGGTTTTTGCATTGTGACATTGGCTTTCATAGCGGACGACAATGGATGGTTTTACTAGATCTTCATAATCACTCTTATGTGGAAGGGGATGGTAGATAACATTATTGTGTTGTTTGTTGTAAAAAAAAGCATTACTGTGTTGTAGTTGGTGAGATAATTATACATGTTCTAGCATAGACCTAGATGCATTTTAGAGTAGATATGATCATAAGCCACACAACCTCACCCACACTAGCTAGAAGAAAAATACCCAACTCCAATAGCACACTTGGGTCACGATTTTCATCCCACAACAACTATCGCTTCAGGCATACGTCACAAATTTGGACCTAAAAAACTTGATCCAACGTAGAAAAATCTGACCTAATTCTTATGCCAAGTGTCGACCAAAAAAATTTCCCAAGGAAATGTCAGAGAAATATCAAGCTTTTTTTGGCCTCACCTAAACCCGATACTTGAAGAATTCAATTACAACTTTACAAACTTCAACTAACACTATTCTAGAATTACATCTTTTTTTTTTTCTGCGACGAAGGAAGTACCTTGATCATTGAATCTCATGCGGATTTTTTCAAACCCTATTTCACGATTTCACCTATCTGAAACTGAACCTATACGCCGACCGACGAGATTGAAAGAATCAAGGTGCAATAATCAAGGCTTCCATACCATGTGCTTGTCATTAACCAATAATCAGCCGGCTATTATTACCACACTATTCTATCAAGTTTTTTTTTTTTCAATCATTGCCGATCTCATCATGTCCATGGATTAGATATTATATTAAAATCGTGCATTTATGGTCACCGATCTTGATGTGGACTAATAATATAACGTTTCTTACATTACGATATAATAACGACTATAATGGAGAAATGAAATGCAAACAAGTAACGACTCATAGGTGTGATATGTGCGTGCATCCATGGAACAAAAATATATATCCCTCATACACATGGATGTGTATTCTCCAGCCAAATGTGGTTCCATATTCTTCATAGGGTTGGCCTGAGACATCTCCTTTGATGATTGGTGGAAGGCAAGAAAGGGCCTAAATTATCTCAAAGGAGCATGATCTATTTGAAACCACAACATATGTGTGTTTGATAGGATTCAATTCAACCTAGTCTTAATAGGGATTTTGCTGTAGTTAAGGATGAACTGCATCTTGAGTCTGTCCTTGCTCTAGAGCCAAACAATTGGTGAGTTCAATTTTGCTCCTATTACTGGTCAAGGGTCAGACCTTTGTCTAGAGAGAGATGGATTGTGCCTTGTGAAGTATGTTAGGGTGTAATGATGATGTAAGGAGTTTCTAAACTCCATTTTTTTTTGCAATACAATGATACACAGCTCTATTGTGTGTTCGAGAAACAAAACTCAAGGACAATTTTGATTTTTTTTTTCCTTTTCCATTTGCTCATGTCTAGAATTACTATAGTTTTGAAGCTTTACAAACTTGTTTAGAATAACAATTATTATTTTATA
The DNA here is from genome assembly GCA_015847255.1 of Hyparrhenia diplandra. Lineage (NCBI taxonomy): Eukaryota > Viridiplantae > Streptophyta > Magnoliopsida > Poales > Poaceae > Hyparrhenia > Hyparrhenia diplandra. The sequence continues at coordinate 11,109 of JADLZK010009519.1, read as the reverse complement.
TCAAATTTGAATTTGTCCCAAAGACTCGTGAGCGTTCGACACTATCGTTTTGCTAGCTTAGCCTGGCCAGAGCCCCCCACACACACACACACACACACGCACCACGACCCCTCAACCATGGCCGACGGACAAAGGTGGAAGACGACCCTCATGGGGCAATATAGTCTATTCACCTCCCTTTATCGCTCCAACCCTGAACCATGAAAATGAATATTTTAATGGGTACAATGTCCAGCAGCAAATCACCATGATTTCATTTTGGTTTTAGACATATTTCGGAGTTGGTGTTGTCCATCAACATATTACGTGATTGAGTGGTGGCCTAAGCAAAATTTTGCCAAATAAGCACGAGGACATACTTTTTTTGTGTGCATAATGTCAGTGGTGAGTAATTTTTTATCTATGTGAGGGTACTTGGCTTTATTTTGTTCACTAATTAATTAAAAATTAGTGTACATGTAAAGCTAATTCTTTTCTTTGACAAATCGTACGTAGAGATGAGAATCCACCTCGTAAAAAGGGAAGTTGCATGTTAAGAATTGGTATTTTTCCAACATTATTAAATGTCACTCCACGACTAATTAAACGACCTGGAAGTAAAGGCGATGCAAAGTAAGGTTAACTCAACGCAACCACCAATTTATCAATAGAAACCTACTCGTTTCTGCAAGTTTAGCTAGGTGAAATAATCAACGGTCAATCTATAGCTCTTAATAAGATCTGATCAGGCCAGCCCTTGAAGAAGTAGCAGGAAAAATAAATAAACAACGCCGCCTTTGATGTTAGTCAAAACTAAATACTCTGTGATTATTTGGCTGTTTGGTGAAACATCACGGTCGCTGAGCTCACAAGAGATACGTCAGTGCCAAAACCCATGTAAAATAAAAAGGCAGCAGCACGGGCCGGGGATCCGAGAGTCGTCGTCTTCAAATGGTGGGTGGACAAAAAGTTTTTTTTCAGACGGAAAATTATTATTATTATTTTTTTTTGAGACTATCATCTTTGGTTTACTTTCTTGTTTCTTTTTTTTCCAAGAGAAGGTTTTGGTTCTTGTTTTGGAAGATCAACCCCAATATCATGCATTTTAGAGATCTTATTCGTTCATCTCTACACACTTTGGAAGCAACTTCAATTCACATAGTCAATCAAGCATAACTAGTGAAACCAGGGGGATCATCGTTGACGACTTTGCCAATCCAGCATGCTAGGCGTGCACGCGCCCTGAGCCTACATGCGGCGCCGGTGTTCCTTGCCGCCCACTTTGCATTGCCGGGCCGCCGGCGAGCACAACTATGGGAGTCGCCGTGGGGCGGTGGGCACACGTTGCCAGCGAAACCGTACCTGAGAAGTCGAGTGCGCCGGGCATTGGGGCTGTTGCGGACGGACCCCCACACGCGCCGTGGTGGCCGGAGCCACCCTCTGCTTGCGACGCCCCAGCGTGAGGTAGCCCGTTACGCACCGGGGCTGCTGCGCTAGGGCTTGCCGCGCTGTGTCTTTGCCCGGCAATGGGTGTGGCTGCCTCGCTTGAGCGAGGAAGAGAGGGAGGGGCCGCGCAGGCGCCGTGTTGGGAGGCCATCCATGCTGGGGGAGAAGGGTGTGCAGCGCCGCCATCGGCCGTCGCCATGCCCGCGTCTGAGAGGGAGCGGAGAGAGGAGAGGGCGAGGGATGAGAGGAGGCTGGGACTGCGGGCGATATTTTATCATAGTTCAAGGGCTTTTTATAAATTGTCCAGGACTCTCGATCGGGCCGTCCGCGGGAAAAAAGCAAGCGACGTGGCCACGCTAGCTAGCCCGCTTTTGGTGCGTAAATCGTTTTGAGGAGATTCGACTAATTTGAGTCTTGGAAGATGAAGAAAAATCAAGCGTGACATATGACATATATATAGCTAGGAACAAGTTTTCGTTTGCGGACATAGCCGATCCAGCTAGCAGCCAACTTTCTACTAAGATGCAGCGATGTGACAGTTTTTTTCTTGTTTTTTTGGCTACTTAGATGTGCCAGTAGTGGGGGATACTAGATAGACCAATATGATGACTAGGGAGGGACGTCGACACCAACCGTTTAGGAACAAAAAAAAAAAAAAAAAAAAAAAGAAGAAATTAACACGCACACAACCAGTACGTACCGTGTATTTCCCTTTAGAAAAAGGAACCCACACACTGACAAAACGTATGTGTATAAAAGAAAAAAAAAAAAAAGAGGCTCACGGCGCAATGACAAAGACCATTGGTTGGGGGGCTCCCGGTTCAAATCCTATAATCACTAGTACCCAAATGATTTTGCGTGACGGGCGAAATTGATTTTGCGTGGCGGGCACTGTAGCCCGTCACTAATGAAAGGTCACGGTTAATCGCCTTTTTTTGCGTGGCGGGCTACAGTGCCCGTCACGGTAAAACAAATATCTGTGGCGGGCAGATTAGGATGGCTGCCACGGTATGGTTCGAAAAATAATAATAAAAAAAGAAAACAAAACAGACAGCCCCGGCTGAGCCCATCGCCGAGCCCGCGGGGCCATCCAAATGGGCCAGCCCGAGTCCGCAGCGGCATCTAGGGTTTCGCCACCGCAAGCGCCGCCGTCGACGGATCCAGCCCCCATGCGCTCGCCGGCGACGAATCCGGCGGCCACGAGCTTCGGCGTCGGGATCCGGCCGCCACGGGTCGCCGTCGGCGGATCCGGCCGCCCGCTTCGTGAGCCCAATGCGGACCCGAGATCCATGGCGACGTCGGCGTGCGGGTCCGCCGCCCGAGCCCGCCCTCGCCCGGATCCGTGTGTTGAAGCCGCCGCCGGCCGAATCCACCGTGCTCCTCGGAGGGCCACCTCGCCGTTGATCCGGGAGCGTGCGGCGGGCCTCCTCGTCGTCGATCACGGGAGCCGAGGGCCACCTCGTCGTCGATCTGGGGCGGAGGGCCACCTCGTCGCCGATCAGGGAGCGGAGAGCCTCGTCGTCGTCGATCCACGCCGGGGCTAGCCACGCTTGCTCGTGGATAGGGCGTCGTGGTCGATCGTCGTCGGGAGAGGGAGGACGCCTCCGCCGCGGCGCCTCGCCTTGCACGTCGCGCTCACCCGCGCGCCCGTGCTCGCGCCTCACCTGCGCGGCCACGCGCCCTCGCCCCCGCTCGCGCCGCCTCGCCTTGCGCCGCGGTGGAGAGAGATTGGGGCGGGAAGGAGACGGAGACGCCGGGCCGGAAAGGAGAGAAGGAAAGTGGTGCGCGCGACCGGAGGAACAAAGGCCGCTGATGGGAGTGAACCCTAAGGCCTGCTTTTATACTTAGACCGGTTAGCGGGCCTCGCCTTTGGGTCTATTGGGCCTGGCCTTAACCGTGGCGGGCCTTTTATTGTGCCCGCCACGTTTAATCGATTTATCGTGATGGGCACCTTACGATGCCCGCCACGGAAAATATATATTAACCGTGACGGGCATTTGTAAAGTGCCCGCCACGGAAAATTTATTTTCCGTGACGGACAAAAATGCTCGCCACGGAAAATAAAACTGCACGTGGCGAGACATTTTTTCCTCGTGTGACGGGCAAAAAGAGTGCCCGCCATGAAAAATATTTTGCAATATCACGCAAAAATCATTTCGCTTACTAGTGAATCCGGGATTTATTTCAGAATTTGTCAACGAAGCGCCTATGTTAACCGTGAGCTTTTAGATTTGCCGGCTTCTTCGTTCGTGTATTCTTAGAGATGCATGTCTACGTTATCTCAAAAATTGTCAGCTCCTCTGGTCAATTGTCGATCAATTAATCATCTGCATTGTTTATGACTCTGTCGTCGAGGTGGTACGTAAGCGTTTTAGACTTTCGATCAGTTTCCGCTGCTGGATTATATATGTTCTATTGCTCTCTCAAATTAATTAATTCCTGGATATTTAATTTTATGTTTAGAGGACTAGTCTAAAATATAGTGTAGACCTGAGTCTCTTTTGAAAAGTCGGATTGGATGGAGACCGGCCGGCACATGTGTATCATAAATTGAACATGCATACTCCTATACTAGTTTTGTACAACTAGAGACAGTATGCATTAGATGTGTGGCTCAACTGTCACCACACTTATGGATTATAATTATATATATATATATATATATTATTGTAGTTTAATTATAAACTGACGCAGATTGTCGTAATCTACAGTAGCTGGTCCACGTACGGTTCTTGATAAATAGTCTAATGACACATGTGGTCGCGTAGGTTATCATCATCATCTACCATTATACGCTACTCTCTTGGTTCCAAATATAAGTTGTTTTATCCATTTTAGATTCATATCTTTTGTTATGTACCTAGACATATACTATAAAATTTACTCTATTATAAAAGTTGAAAAGACCAAAATATATATTTTATAGTTTAGGACGGAAGGAGTAGTTAGCTAAATGAGTATTGAAAGGAGATGGATCGATCAATACGCTGCTCTGCTGTTGGACGTTGCAGCGTGAACTCCTCCAGATGGAGCCCAGCAGGCCCAAGCCCAATCTTTGCATGATCGACTCTTCCGTGGGCCCCAAAGTATGGGCCTGGGCCACGCTGCACCGCTGTACAACCTGTTCGTTCCGGTTCCGGGCGGTGGCCGGGCCCCTATAAAGCAATCGGCCCAATCTTCCCTTTTGCCAAAATCTTCCCTTCCCTTTGCCTTTGTCGGCGGCGTGTGCGTCGATCATGGCGGCGGAGGTTATCCGAAGGGAGCCCATCGTCGACGTCCAGCACGTCTTATCATCGGCGTTCAAGAGATGGCAGTCGTCGTAGACGGCGGAGGCGCCTAAGCCTACTTGGGTAGAGGCGCTGGAAGAGGACATGCTATTGTTCTCGCTTATGGAAAGGATCGGTGACCTCGGCCCTCGGGTTACTGATCGGGGTCATCAATCGAGCCGCTGGGAGGAAGGGTCGTGATTTCTCACGCAAGTTGGATGCACACCCTCACCTAGAGACCTGCATTCACGAGTCACTGAAGAGTTTCCAAGAAAAGCAGTCACAGAATCGGCAGCAGCACTAGTACTGAAATAAACTTCCGTGACGTTTTTTTGTTTTCCGTGGCGTTTTGAAACTGCCACGCAGCTAGGGTCACGGTTAATCGAATCGATCGATTAACCGTGGCGGTTATTTAATAAAAATCGCCACGGTTAATAGATTCACCGTGGCAGTTTTTCTTTAGATGACTGTCATGGTTAATGAATTAACCATAACGGTTTTTGTTAAATAACCGCCACAGGTTAATAAATTTAAGATTAATAAAAAATAAATCGTAAGTATTATAAAATTATAAATTATGATGTACACCACATATTAAATAATAAAATAAGATAATATTTACACAAATCTTGAACATGCATCACATTTCGACATTCAAGTCACATGTTTTCACGTTCAAGCACTTGGTTTAAAAAGTTACAAAGAGACCGGTGACCATCATTTTTTACAAACTCGAACGATCGATTAAGTTTAGGTTACAAATACAGTCGACATCTAATTATCAAAAGGGTCACCCCACCTATAGTCTCTCATGTCTAACTTATTCCTCCAGTCCCGTAGTTCCCATAACCCGTCGTCTAGAGCAAGCTGGCTCGTTGGGTCGAAGAAGTGGTCGCTAGGTTGCACAAGTCGTCAGTGACGGCCTCACAGATGTCGGCAACCACATTCCTGAACGTAAGGTCCTTGTCGGAGTCTTTCAACCACCAATTTTTTGTGGTTCTCTTCTTCAGCTCACGCCAGGTACTACGGTACACGTCACCGCGCCTCATGACCTGACAAGTATAGAAACCACAAAGGGGTGTGCCTGCAGGCTGCTTAGGGTACTGCATGCACGATATATGTATCGAGAAAATGGTTAGAATATTATGAGAGCATTCAATATGGACGAGCAAACGAGAGTAATGCTACATACCAGGTAGTCTCGCCTGATTTTCATTTCGTCCTTATGGTCCCTTTTGCGTGCCTTGCACCTCCGATCGAGTGAATCGGGGTCGGCCAAGTAATCCTTGTAAGCCCTATATGAAATCCAAGAGTGTCAACAACTATGTACGTCAAACTTAATATGTATGTTGTGTGTGATATGAAAGAATATAGAAGTGTCGTGACTTACAGTTGCAGAGCCTCTTCAAAATGTCTATAGAGGCATGCGGGCACATCTTTCAAGGAGTCCATCCTAATGGCTATTCCATCTGGAGGAAAGATTATCCAAGTAACCCAATGGCCCGTGAATGTGGTTGTAAATACACCGTCCAGGCTACATCATTATATTTGATTACATATAGATTTCAAGTGTTCAAAAAATAAAAGTATTGAATAATTAACCTAGTATCCCTTTGACTTACTTGAAATGGTGGGCCCCAATCAGACTCCCATTCTCTTTGACACCCTTCATGCACCTATAGATGTAGTCTGTCATCTCTCTAACTTTTTGGTTGATCCTGTATGTCCGCCATTTATGTTGTGCTTGCTTGTCCAACTTGGGCAGGTTGGGGTGTCGGATGCTCTCTATCCAATATCCAGTAATTTCCTTATTACATATAAGCGGTGGACATAGATACACAACTGGCTCATTCATCTCTCGGGCTATCCATGCTTGCATCCTGCAAGCACATGTCGTCACGTCATTATAGGAGGAGTGCTAGAATTAGTGGTATACGAGCGGGTAATGCATAAACAAACTCACATAGCAAAGAGTGTGACAACGGAGAGGTCAAGGTCCTTGCACCGTAGCAACCGCCATGTTTCGTCGAAGCCTAATGGCATTGAAATATCTTCGTCCAAGTGAAAGAGCTCTTTGGGGCACCTGAAACTGAACTCCGACACCCCTCGCTTAGTTGCATGCTCATACAATATGTGAAACCTCTGAGTGTCCCACTTCTCGTCCTCAATTAGCTGGCCCTTGGGCACCATGAACTTGCCAAGCTCAAAGAAGTTTGGGCATTCCAGGCTGAACCATTCCCCTCGCTTAGGTGATGCATATATCCTATACAGAAGGAGATGTACGTTAGCATCATCTACGTACGCATACGTAATATGTTTGGCTAAGTTTGGTTGAGATTAGCATACATATACGTACCTACTACTGCCGGTCCTCACAGCCCCCGGGTTCTTCTTAGCCAATCAAAGGTTCTTTTCTTGCTCCGCTAGCTCCGCCATGTCCGTATCTTCTAAGAATTTGTTGGTCATACCAAGAACTTCCTCATCCTCTTTTGATAGCTTCTTCTTCGGCGCTGGGGGGACATTGGACATCATCGTCCTTCTGACTGCTATGAGCCGGTGTTGACAATCCTATGCATGTGAATTGAACTTAATTAGCCCCCAATGCAGATTACAAGTCAGCCATGTATTTTTGTGCTATACCTGTCAAATTTTTTGAAACCTACTCGAGCAGTGGGCGCTTGAACGTCGTGGGAGGACAGCGATCCCCCTTGTCACCACGAGGAGAAGGTGTTCTCTCGCCTGAGCCGTAACAGGGTGTCTTGCCGCCTTCTTCTCCTTCTGGTTGTTCTGGAGGTGGGTTCAGACGAGGACTTTCGGGACCTCGGCCACCATCGTCGTTGTTATCATCGTCGTCATCGTCGCCACCACCCGAGGAAGACGGAGGGGGGCCTGCGGGCGCTGCCGTCCGAGGTGTCGGCTTCATAAGGACAATGTCATCCTTGTTTCATAGGTACTCTGAACCGACCAGAAGGTGCTTGATCAATGTTTCTCCTTCTTCACCTGGAATATCGATCTCCTCATCACCACAATTTGGTTCTATGGAACGCAACTCCACCACGACATAGTCGGGTGGGACTGACTCGTTATTGTACGCCACTCCTGACACGGGTGGATACTCCAAGCTAGCAGCCACCTCCTTCTTATTTCCCTTCCTACCAATAGGTATATGGTGAGAGCCCATTACGGGCTCATCGAGATCGTCGATCGGGTTCTTGCTGGCTCCAGCAGTCTGAAGAACTCTAGATTGGTTTTGGATAATTAATGACACCCTAGGACTAATCTCCATGCTTAAGTGTGTGACCTATTATGAGATGGGTTCTACTCAAGTCTTGGTGCAAATGACGATCATGGTGGATGACAGGGTGTTGATCCAAAAGATGATCAAGTGCGTGGACTTGGGAAAACAAGATGGAGAAATAAAATGGGCTCAAGGCAAAGGTATATTTGATAGGACCATTTTGTTTTACACTCAAGACACCATAGAGGGTGTGAGTGGTTTAGGATCGATAGCCGAACTATAAAGAGGGGAAAACCTCGGGAACATCGATCCTCATGTGCCTCTAGGTTCAAAAATCATATGCATGCATTCTAACCAAGAGAGCTAACTTCTCACTTGGTGAAAATGTTTTTCAAAATGCTAACACAACATGCCGAGGTGCTCTTCGACGTGTTGGCAACATGGAACAAGTGGCGGAAGTTGAAATGAAGCAAAGGAGAAGGTGTTTCGATGCTTCTCAGACAATTGGACTGCTCTTGGAATGGAATTATGCTTTGATCCATTGTGATTTGGATCAAGTAACCTTGTGGGTTGTGTAGCCCTCTGAGTAAGCTTTCCATAGAGTCCAAGATCATCAAAAACGGAGTTCGGATCAAAGAGTTATGCTTAATTGATCGAACGTTGGTGAGGGCAGCAGTGACGCGGACTCGGGAGCGGCAGACGCGGCATCGGCATCCCTTGCATGTTTTGTACTCCTACGTCCCCAAAATAAACGACGCCATAAGAAGTGTGCTTGGGTTAAACTTTCTCAACTTTGACTAAGTTTGTAGAAAATACGTAGAACATTTAAATCTTCAAATAAATTTGTTTAAACAACTAGACTTAAATATCTTTCCGATGATACTAATTACTTAACATAAATATTTATATATTTTAATATATAATTGCTGGCATTTTGAAAACATTGACTTCTGAAGTGAGAGAAAGGTCTTTTATTTTGGGGACGGAGGGAGTATGAGATTGACGCCGGTGGTCGAAGCGACTAGCGCGCCCGGTCGCTCTCGGCCGACCTGATCCAGTAAGGGTCGCGCGGGCGTCGCGCCGGATGCTAGCGGCCGGCACGCCGGTCGCCGCGCCCGATCGCGACGCCCGGCCCCAACGGCTAGTTGCCGATTCGCGTTTGAATGTGACTAGCGCCCGGTCGCGACTGTCGCTTGTTAATTTCGCGCCGTGAACGCGACTGGCGCACCAGTCGCTCTCGACGGTCGCGTCAGTCGCTTGTTAAATTTGCACAGACCACCCCTAACGGCTCTATTTCGAATGGGGGTATATATATATATGTGTGTTTGGCCGGCTCTAGCTCTCTCTCTTGGTCATTTGAATTCATTCTAACACCCTTTGAGCTAAGCCAAACCTCTCCCACTCTCTCCCACTTGCTTTTGAGCACATTCTAGAGAGATTGAGTGGTGATTCAAGTGCATTGCGTTGCTTGTTGCATCTAGAGGCACTTGAGGGTCATTGTTGCTGGTGGTTTTCTTGTTACTCTTGAAGAGTACCGCTCCTAGCCGGCTCGGTGATTTGGTGGAGGCGTTGGCAAGAGTTGGAGATTGTTCTTGGCCACCTCCGGTTGATTTGTGAGGGGTTCTCGTGCATCCCCGTCGGAGCGACGAATTGTAACTCTAGTGGATTGCTCGTGTCTTGGGTACTTCACTTTGTTTGTGGTAGCTTTGGGGCTAGCAAGTGCACCGCCTAGTGAAGATCTCTAGTTTAGTTTTGGGCTAATTAGTGACATCCTTAGGACTAATCTCTTTGCTAAGTGTATGATTAGATTGAAGATTGGTCAAGCCGATGATGGAGCATGGTGGTCATGGTGGAAGGTGATCAAGTGCTCACGTGGCATGGATTCGAGGATCAAAACGGGCTCAAGACAACGGTATAACCATAGGGCCATTTTGATTTCGCACTCAAGACACCATAGAGGGTGTGAGTGGTTTAGCATCGATAGCTGGAACTATAAAGAGGGGAAAACCTCAGGAACATCGATCCTCATGTGCCTCTAGGTTCAAAATTCATTTGCATGCATTCTAACCTAGAGAGCTAACCCAACCTTCGAAATTGATTGTGAAAATGCTAACACACGAGCACATGGTGATGTACACATGGTAGTGTTGGCACATTTACGAAGGCGGTGGTGTTTGCAGGGTTGAGTCGGGTTTGGGTACCGCTCACCCTCCCGTCAAGCTTGTGAGGCGGGATTCAGCGCTTTTGAGAAAATGGAACGCTAATTTTCTATTGCGCCGGATGCATCGTGGTGGTGAAAACATGCTATTCCTCGTGCTCAAATTGGTATATTTGTTGGGTAGCATGTTGGAGGAAACGCCGACCGGACCCTACGACCGAACCTTGGACCGAGGCGCCGGGTCCCGGCCAAAGCGTCCGGCCGTGGTGCTTCGGTCGATTGCGATAAGCATCCAGCGGCCGATTGGCCCGGCCCGGTGCGTCCGTCGGTGGCCGGACGCCGACCCGGAAAAGCCGGAATTCGCCCATCGGCCGACGTGGCCCTAGGAGCTTGTCTTATTTGACCGGACCCTTGACCGGTGCGTCCGGTCAGACTATGACCGGTGCGTCCGATCGCAGCAACTGCATTTTGGGCACCAACGACTCTATTTGTTTGTGTGGCCTATATATACTTGTTGGCCGGCCCATGGCTCACTCTCTTGGACATTTGGATCACTCCTAACATCATTTGAGCTGAGCAAAGTCCCTCCTCCTCATTGTTCTAGCTTGTTAGCACATTTCTTGTGAGTTGAGGAGATTCAAGTGCATTGCTTTGAGTGTTTGCATTTAGAGACACTTGAGGGTCGTCGTTGCTGGTGGATTTATTGTTGTTCTTGGAGAGCACCACTCCTAGACCGGCTCGGTGATTGTGGAGGCATTGGGAAGAGAAGGTGATTGTTCTTGCCCACCTCCGGTGACTTGTGAGGGGTTCTTGATCTTCCCCGGCGGAGTGCCGAATTGATACTCTAGTGGATTGCTCGTGTCGTTGAGTTACCCATCAATCGAGTGGTGCCAAGAGGGCCTAGTGAGGCAAGGCGTGCGCGCTACCTTGATCCACCGTTGAGACGGTCGACACAAACGGAGACTAGCTTGAGGGTGCTCAAGTGAACTCCGGGTGAACAAATCATTGTCTTCATCATTTGT